>CM049812.1:5642790-6072790 GCA_027422405.1 Ptychobarbus kaznakovi
TGCGCCACTATGCGCCCTCGATGCACACTTCAGGCGAGCTCCACAGCAGCCTTCTACCCGACAGTCAAAGTCCCATTACATCATGAAAGTGTGGAAAGTGGGACAGGGCCTCTAGTATCTGATAATGGATATACATAACTGAGATAGTATCATGTGATGTGGTCATGTGATCTCAATATAAAACAACTTTGGTGTTTTCAACAGGTTTCTTTACCCTCACACTGTGTGCCCCTCAGTATGTCTTTGTGAATGAATCCAAGACTTGGGCAGAAGCTCAGAGATACTGTAGAGATAAATTCACTGATCTGGCCACCGTTGAGAATGAACAACAAACGGTGCAGTTGATTGACAAAGTGAACGATTATTCCATTGATTTGGCCTGGATTGGACTCTATGATGATCTGAACAGTTGGAAATGGACTCTAGAGGACAGTGATTTCTTCAAGGTTGAAGAGAAAAACTTCAGGAACTGGTATAACCAAGGACCAGGAAATTCTGGAGACAAAGTCTGTGTGTGTATATGAACAATGGGATATGGTATACAGCAAGCTGCTCCACTGGATTTTATCTTACAGTCTGCTATGATGGTGAGCTGTTCCTTTAAAATGCATTATATAATGAACAAAATTGAAAACAATTAAACCATCCTTTCTCTAAACTAAATTTGATATTCATATTTTTCAGGAAGACAGAATGCCAGTGCTACTTATGTTTTCATTTACCAGTACAGAACCTGGACTGAAGCTCAGAGTTACTGTAGAGAACATCACACAGATCTAGTCAGTATCAGGAATGAGACAGAAAACCAGAAGATCCAGTATTTATTACGAAATAGTAATAATAATAATTATTATTACAATGTTTGGATTGGACCGTACAGAACCAGATCTTGGTCAGATCAGAGCAACTCCTCATTTACTTACTGGAGCACATGGCAACCAGATACTGCAGGGACCTGCACTGCAGTGTCATTAGTGACTCTGGGAAATGGACTGATGAAAACTGCAATTACGCATTTCCTTTCTTTTGCCACAATGGTGAGTAGATCTCAAATGTCGCTCAGACCAAGGACGATAACTAACAATAGCAATAAAAATGCACAGCACAACTATAATAATGATAAGCAAGGATATCACTCTTGGAATCTCTTTAGAATGATTTTTCCAGCTGATGGGTGATAAAACTTTTACAATGAGCTAATCAAATTACTTGAGCATTTAAAATGGCAGACAATAGTTATGTAGTGTGCTTAAAAATCGATTTTTATCGTACATTGGTGTGGAAACTAATGTAGTTACCATTATAGTTATCATTCTTGGTGTGAACGGCCCTTTGATAGGTTAATAGTTCACCCAAAATGTTTTATTCATCATTTATTCACCCTCATGTCATTCCAAATCTGTATGCATTTCTTCTGTATTCACTTCTGTGGAATGCAGTAAATTAAATAAATAACCTCAAAAATATCTTCTCGGATGTTCTACAGAAGAAATACATTTATTTTGTAACATCATGAGGATGAGTAATTGACAGAATTTGTATTTTCGACATTAACATTTTCTAGCTTGGAAAGTAATCCATGACATCTATCCCATATTGCCTCAATGTGATCATATCGATTGCAAGAAAGTACAGACATAGAGTTTGATTAGGTTAAAGAGTCTAAGACTGTATTGAAAATCTGGGTTTCAAAGTCTAATCTAAATCTGCAAATAAACTAGCTTTTAGAACTTACAACTGTAAAATAAATGATGTTGAATACACTGATTATGTGAAATCCTTTGTATGAAAAGGACATGCTTTTTGGATAATCTCAAATCATATTTGAGAACATGATCATAAGGTTTGACACAAATATGAGAAGTTCATGCGGTTTGATGGCTGATGTCATTAAAGTAAAAGGAAAAAAAACAACAACATGTTTGATTTTTGTGTCCATTTTTCAATCCAACTTATCGCTCAATGCTGATCAAAACATTTAAAATAGTAAAGATTTCATTAAATGTAAAAAATGCTTTTACAATGCACGCGTGCACGCACGCACACACACACACACACACACACACACACATACATACATACATAAAACTTCATTTGTTTCCTCTATTGACAGCATTAGCATCATCCCGTCAGTATCACTTTGTGAATGAGTCTAAGAGCTGGACTGAAGCTCAGAGATACTGCAGACAGAATTACACTGATCTGGCCACCATTGATAACATGGAGGAAATGAACAGACTGATTAACACAGTTAATGGGAGTTACAATGGTTCAGCGTGGATTGGACAGTATGATGATGTGAACAGCTGGAGATGGTCACTGGAAGACAATGATTTCTATCCGGAAGGAGAGAGAGATTTCAGAAACTGGTATCATGAACCGGACAACAGTGGTGGGAAGCAGCTGTGTGTTTACATGAATTATGATGGGAAATGGTATGATTTGTCATGTGACAACATGCTGCCATTCGTTTGCTATGATGGTAAGGACATTTATTTATTTGTTTATAAATTAGATTTTTTTTCAGTAAGAGCTAATGCGCACATACATTTGTCATATTCAATATCTTAGGCAGAGAGAATGCCACACAGATTTACATCTTTATCTATGACTGGAAAACTTGGTCAGAGGCTCGTAGATACTGCAGAGATCATTACACAGATCTCACCAATGTGAGAAATCAGACTGAGAACCAGAGGATCCTTGAGAGAACATATGGATATGGATATGGAGTCTGGATCGGCCTGTACAGAAACAGGATTTGGTCAAACAGACAGAATACTCCATATCAAAACTGGAGGCCGCAAATTCCTGGTTTACAGGCGCAACCAGATAATGGTGTTAACAATGCTTATGAATATGGATATCAGCACTGCACTGCAGTATCATTCAGATATTCAGGCCGATGGACAGATGAGATTTGTTTATCCAGCATGCCTTTTTTCTGTTACAGCAGTAAGTTCACTTGCTTTGTTAGATGCCATTATTTGGCAGGCATGAGAAAGAGTTTAAACATCTTTCTCCAAGATGAAAGATTCAATTTTGACACAAATACAACATATTTAACCTGTTTTATATCAATCCATTGTAATTGTTACGCAATCGTGACAGAAAAAATTATTAACAGCTAATTTGTACAATAACAATTTGTTTACAATAGCATGGTTTATTGGTACATCAGTGACTGTAAAACAATTCAGTAAAATAATTGCTGTAAAACAATTCACAGGAACCTGCACACAATATTCATGCTCCAATCAGTATCACTTTGTGAATGAGTCTAAGACCTGGACTGAAGCTCAGAGATACTGCAGACAGAGTTACACTGATCTGGCCACCATTGATAACATGGAGGAAATGAACAGACTGATTAAAACAGTGCATGGCACTTACTATGGATCAACTTGGATTGGTCTGTATGACGATCTGAACAGCTGGAGATGGTCACTGGATAATGCAACATTAGATGGAGGATTTAAAAGCTGGTATGTTCAGCAACAAGTGAACTCGTATGGACAGAGTCTGTGTGTGTACATGTCATCTCGAGGAATATGGAGTGAAGCCTTTTGCTCCTATAGAAATCCTTTTGTTTGCTATGATGGTGAGAAATGCTGTTGGACTCTTAAATAATTAGAATAAAATATTTATGATTCGATGCTATATGACATATTTTAATTGCTTCCCACAGGAAGAGTGAATGCTAGTGCAAGTTATGTGTTTGTTTACCAGTCCAAAACCTGGACTGAAGCTCAGAGTTACTGCAGAGAACATCACACAGACCTCGTCAGTATCAGGAATGAATTGAAAACTACAGGATTCAGTCATTATTTCCAAATTCGGTTGCTTGGATTGGACTGTACAGAACCAGATCTTGGTCAGATCAGAGCAACTCTTCATTCAGTAACTGGAGGACAGGACAGCCAGATAATGCTGGAAACAGTGAATACTGCACTGCAGTGTCATTTAGTGACTCTGGGAACTGGACAGATGAAAACTGCAACAATGCATTATCTTTCATTTGCTACAGTGGTGAGTAGATATCTAGCCTGAAAAATAGAAAAATAACGTGTGTTTTTTTTAAACAGTGAGAGAAAGTAACAATAAGAATAGGATATATTAGAACATCACAAAATAAAGGGACTGATAAAATAAAGGTGTGATCGAACATGTATCTTTTGTATCATTACATTTTCTCTGCCCTGACAGCATTAGCATCATCCCGTCAGTATCACTTTGTGAATGAGTCTTTGACCTGGACTGAAGCTCAGAGATACTGCAGACAGAATTACACTGATCTGGCCACCATTGATAACATGGAGGAAATGAACAGACTGATTAACACAGTTAATGGGAGTTACTTTGGTTCAGCCTGGATTGGACAGTATGATGATGTGAACAGCTGGAGATGGTCACTGGAAGACAATGATTTCTATCCGGAAGGAGAGAGAGATTTCAGAAACTTTAATCATGAACCAAACAATGCTGGGAATGAACTGTGTGTTTACATGGATTATAATGGAAAATGGTTTGATTATTCATGTGGCAGTTATTACTCATTTGTCTGCTATGATGGTAAGACATTCTAATTGAAAATGTATTTTTTATATATATGTATTGAGTTTCCTTTTGGTGAAACACTAGTTGAATTTGTCATCACTGTAGTAAAATCTCTGGAACATGTCTTGGCTTAGTTGGCCTGAATCAAACCCCCCCCCAAAAAAACATCAGGTTTATTGAGCATTATGTCGATACAAGCAGACACAAAATAAAGATGTTTAATGTTCAAATTGTAAATTTAAAAATAATTATAAATGTCAGTGTAATGTAGATATAAATGTATGGATTTGAAATATGGATAACCAGATGAATTAAGCAATGAACTGACTTCTTAATTTTATGTTTTTATTTTAAGGAAGAGAAAACGCCACTCAGAAATATGTCTGGGTATCTCAGGGGAGGACCTGGACTGAAGCTCAGAGCTACTGCAGAGAGACATACACAGACCTGGCCAGTGTGAGGAACGAGACAGAGCGTCAACAGATACTGAGCATTGCACATAGTTATGGGTATTATTATACGTCTATATGGATCGGTCTGCATAGAAACAGACTGTGGTCAGATCAGAGCAGCTCTAGCTTCACATATTGGCTTCCATCGACTCAAGGTGTTGCTGCACAACCAGATAATGGTGCATATGTCCCAGGAGAGCAGGGATCTCAACACTGCACATCTGTGTCTTTACAACACTTTGGCCAGTGGACAGATGAGAGCTGCTTTGCCAGTTTGCCTTTCTTCTGTTACAGTGGTGAGCAAATATACCCACAGTACTATAATGGCATAACATAATAAACATCAGGCTGTTACACACAAAAATTGTGGATGTAAATGTGGATCCTGTAAAATAAAAAGAAACAAAAGTCTGTATAATGAATGTAACATATGATACTTATAAAGTTTTGCTAATGTAAGACTTCTGTTTGTTTTTTGCTGAACCTGATGACCATCACATCAACCTATTCAGATGAGTATGTTTTAGTATATCGTGATCTATTATTTTCTGCTGTTTTCAGTACATTAATGCATTGTAAAAGATTTTGGAAGTCTTGGATTTTTTGAAGTTTTATGTTTACATGATTTAACCGAGACTAAAACAGAATTGAAACAATTTTTTTTTCAATGTAGCAAGTTAACAAAATGTTTTGACCTCTAAAATGTTTTAAAGTGTGGGTGTAATATTTTTTTTTAATTGATCAGTGATGGGAATGCGAGTAGAAGTTACAAGCCTAGAACATTTGTCAGAGTCTCAGATTAAAGAGCTTGTGATTATACAGGTAAGTCATTGTCAATATGACTCATTTACCTATGGTAATGCATTTGTACCATGTTTTTACATTAACATTGTATTTTATACTTTATTTAGTTACATTTTCTATATAACATTTCATTTCAAAAGAATGGAGGCAACTAGGTAACAGCACAATGAATACTTTTTAACTTGAATAATATGAGTTTAAACAATATGACTGACATATCATATCAGTGCATGACTGTCATAAAGCTCATGTATTTTCAGCTACAAGAGGAGATGGTGAGGCTCGGACTTCCCAGCAACGCCACCATGAATTTAAGAAACTATCGTAAAATCAATCCCTGAGAGCAGATGTTCTAATTGACCTATTAAATCAGTGAACAACTTTGTTTCTAAATGAATGTAGCTTGAATTTAACACTAGAATGATGGAAAGTTGGGCTGTTCATAATCAATAGTTTTTCATGTAAAGGCATATCAGGTGAAAACAATAACATTATTCTCATTATACCAATGATTTTTTTTTTACATAAATATGATTTGAATACGAAAAATATGAATAAAAGATGATGGGGGATTTTGTGTTTGTTTTGAAGTTATGCATAACAATGGTACTGAATGTTGTGTCTGTAAAATTAAATAAAAAGTTTGACATTTTGAAAGGAAGCTGTGGTTGTTTTGTGGGTCTAATATAGTACATAGGGTTTTCGCATGGTTTTAGCAGTGTATAGGGATGAAAACATTATTTTCAGAATCAGAAAAAAACTCACCTTTATTGCCAGGTGTGTTTACACACACAATGAATTGGTCTTGGATAATAAAGAGAATAGACAATAAATTATGAATAACAAAAAAGTAATAAAAACATAGAGAAAAAGAAAATGTCAACAGACAGAATCGTGAATGTGTGCATGTGCTATTATACAAGTTTTGATAAGTTGTTGACTGATGTAAAGTCCTGAGATGTGTTATGTGTTTTTCAGGTGGGATATGGCCTGGGTGAATAAAACTGTTCTTGTGTCTGGCTGTTTTGGTGCTCAGTGCTCTGTAGCACCAGACAGAGGACAACAGTTCAAAGTGGGAGTGTGCTGGACGTGAGGGGTCCATGGTGATTTTTTTAGCCCTTTTTCTCACTCTGGAAGTGTAAAGCTCTCGAAAGGTTAGGCAGCGGAGCACCAATAATCTTCTCAGCAGTCCTGACTGTCCGTTGTAGTCTCTTGATGTCTGATTTGGTAGCTGAGCCAAACCAAACAGTTATAGATGAACACAGGACAAACTCAATGATGGTAGAGTAGAACTGTTTCAGCAGCTCCTATAAAATTGTGAGGCAGCACCAACAACAACTTTCTCTGCGGAATTGTAAATGTCCATTGTTAGTGCTTGACTTCTGTTGTTTTTAAAACTGAGAGATGTGTCAGATTTGTCAGACGCATATGTGAACATTTAAAGCATGTCACAGATGATAATAGTGGAACTGCAACATTACTTTAAAATCATGATTTTTGAATGAGCCTATATCTGAGTAGATTTGAAGAACATAGGCATGGTTTAGGTCACATAGCACAGTAAGAAATGTTGGCTGTATATTTCATTTCTAAAGGTACATTTGTTTGCGGGTTCATAATGTCACGACTTGGCATCTTGCAGGACAACAAAAGTTGTGTGACAAGTAAGTTTGATGACGCACTTATTATCTCAGAACATCATCAAGGTATTTCACCTTTCGTTTATTTTATTAAACTTCAGACAGCTCTGACAAATCTCTAACAGCTCACAAACCATGGTTGTCCTACTGTATATATGAACATGTACTGTACACATAATGCATGGGCAAGTAAAGTAAAGTGAGGCACTCACTACAAGATATTCAGTCACGATGATCTTGATGGTTCTACAGATGATTTTATCAGTTTTTCTTGTGGTGTGTGTAAAAGAGAAATTGAATCTGCTCAGAAGTATGTTGGGGCCGGACCGATCTTAAATCATAAATATCCAACAATATTTACGATCAGAAATGTTGTGTGATGGATCCCAGGACAAATGCGCTCACACTCTGTAGATTGTTACGTGGAATTAAACGATTCCCAATCAGAAAGCGAGTTGACGGAAGACGGAATCATTATTCATCTACTCACCTGTACATTCTGTGTTCACGCTGTTTCTACAATTTCATCCAAACATTTATATTTTATTTCAGCAATATTTTGTAAAAAGCAGTCCAAACACTATTATCTCTATTTCTTTGTGCCCGCTGTCCACCATTTGTTTACTTTAAAGTCACGTTTGACCGCGAGAGATTTTGCAAGATTTCCTACATTCGCAATAAAAAAATCTGGATTGATTTGGATTGAACTGGATTGATTCATCATGTCACAATAATTACATGTTTGTCTGCTAAGACATTCCAATTGAAAGTTTCCTTTCAATAAACCATTGTGCTAAGTCAGCAAATGTTACTGTCAGTATCCTGTTAAGATCTCTTGAATCCAAGTATACCACTCTGAAACATCATTCTGGGTAGTGTAATACTTTAAAAATAAAAAATGTATTGGGTTGTAGATATAAATGTATGGGCAAACAAATGTTTGTATGTTGCCACGTCAGACCTGTACACACATGAATGTCTGTATTGCATAGTGTTTTTGCAATTTTGATATTGCCTATTTGTATATTTGTATATTGTTATTTTGTTGTCTGTGTCCTGTCCCGTTGCTGTCATTAGTTGCACTGTGGAGCTTGTCACTATAACAAAAAATTCCTCGTATGTGTTAACATACCTGGCCAATAAAGCTCATTTGATTCTGATTCTGATTCTGATAAATGTATGGGCAAACAAAGTAACAATTTACATTACTAATTTAATTTATGTTTTTGTCTTAGGTACAGAAAACGCCACTCAGAAGTATGTTATGATATATAACCTATGTTAGGACCTGGACTGGAGCTCAGAGAGAAATACACTGATCTGGCCAGTGTGAGGAATGAGACAGAGCGTCAACAGATACTCATTGTTGCACGTTATTATTATTTTGGTTATTATACTGTATGGACTGGTCTGAACAGAAATAGACTGTGGTCCGATCAGAGCAGCTCTTCATTCACATATTGTCTTCCATCAACTCAAAGTGTCGTTGCAGAACCAGATAATGGTGCAAATGTCCCAGGACAGCAGGGATCTGAACACTGCACAGCTGTATCTTTAAAGAACTTTGGCCAGTGGACAGATGAGAACTGCTTTGATTTTATCTGGTTTTATTTCATCATAAGTGTAAATTGTGCTACATTTTTATTAATGGAATCCAATCCTTCTTTTTTATTTTTTTGATGATGAACCTGATGTAACATATACGGCTGGACACAGTGGTAAGTAAAAGCACTAGTATGTTTATTTAACAGGATGAGCTATGGAGACTTCAGGAGAGTGGATAACGTCAAAGATCGTCCTGACGATGGGTAGACGAGTAACTGATACTGTCTTCTTATCCACAGATATGACGGGCAGCTGCGATGGTGAAACACAACTGGAGCACACTGACCACGGAGACAGACGATCTGGTGGGAGAAGAGAACACAAGGAGAAGACACAGGAGGTAAGGAGTAACGGGTAAGTAAGGCAAGGTAGATACTCAGCTTATGATAGTAGCAGGAGTAGAGTCCATGTAGTGTCTACGAGATCGGACGGGGAGTGAACTGTGGCAGGTGCTCTTATGCTGGTTGTGATGACGGTGGTGATTGGGTGCAAGTGAGCGTGATTAATATTCAGGTGAATTGGATTGTTGTGATTGACGGAGGGGAGAGCCTGGCCGATCCGTGACAGTACCCCCCTCTCCACGGCCCGCTCCTGAGAGCCGACCCCGGCGTCATGGTGGTCTACCTCGACCCCGGGCAGCTGGACGATCGAGATGAGTTGAGTGGAATTCCTCAAGGAGTGTTGGATCCAAAATGTCCTCTCTGGGGACCCAAGAATGTTCCTCAGGGCATACCCCTCCCAGTCAACAAGGTATTCTAATTTACCACCATGGCGCCGGGATTCTATGATGTCCTTTACGCGGTAGATGGCTCCTTCGTCCTGGAGGAGAGGGAGAGGGTGCTATTCTGTCTGGCCAGGCTCTGGGGAAACAGAAGGAGATAAGGGTTTGAGTAGTGATACATGGAAGGTAGGGTGAATCCTGTAGTGTGGGGGTAACTGAAGTTTGTAAGTGACTGGGTTAATCTGTTCCAGAATGGTAAAGGGGCCAACGAATCTGGGACTGAGCTTCCGGCAAGGCAGGCGCAGCTTGATGTCTCGTGTGGACAGCCAGACCTTTTGCCCAGGTTGGTATTCGGGACTGGCTGATCGTCGGACGTCCGCTGCCATCCTTTGTCTGCGCACTGCCTGCTGTAGCTGATGGTGAGTTGCGTCCCAGACTCCCTCGCTCTCTCGGAACCAGTAGTCGACCGCGGGGACGTCTGATGGTTCCCCTGACCATGGAAACAGGGGAGGCTGGAAACCGAGTATGCACTGGAAGGGAGTGAGTCCAGTCGAGCTCTGACGCAGGGAATTCTGGGCGTACTCGGCCCAGCCAAGGAACTGGTTCCAAGAGTTCTGGCGGCCATGGCAGAAGGTTCGCAGGAAGCGTCCCACGTCCTGGATCTTGCGCTCGGTCTGCCCATTCGACTGCGGATGGTACCCAGAGGAGAGGCTTACGGTCACACCTAGGAGTGAGAAGAAGGCTTTCCAGACTCGGGAGATGAATTGTGGACCTCTGTCCGATACGATGTCTTCTGGGATGCCATAATAACGCACAACTTGGTTGAACAGGAGTTCAGCTGTCTGCAGGGCCGTGGGAAGGCCTGCGAGAGGTATGAGGTGACAAAACTTGGAGAAACGATCGATGATGACTAAGATACATGTGTTACCATCTGAGACTGGTAAATCCGTGATAAAATCCACTCCTAGGTGCGACCAGGGACGGTTAGGTACGGGTAATGGGAGTATCTTGCCCGCAGGGAGGTGACGGGAACTTTTGGAGATGGCGCAGTCGGGGCAGCCTTGCACGAACCTTCTCACATCCTTGGCCATAGTAGGCCACCAGAAGCGGTCTCGTAGCAGCGAGAGAGTGGCGTTGGCCCCTGGGTGACCAGTACCTAGGGAAGTGTGAGTGGTGTGGATGAGGGGAGTGCGTTGAGTCCTAGGAACATATTGGTGATCTGGTGGACAGCCCGGCGGATTGGCTGGAGGAGTGGTAGAGGCGACTGGTGGTGAGGTCCACTGGATGGGACTGGTAATGATCTCAGCTGGCAGTATCCCTTCTGGTTTCCCAGAGTCCCCCTCAGGGGTGTGAATCCGGGACAAGGCATCGGCCTTAACATTTCTTGGACCTGGACGGTAAGAAATCTTAAATTTGAAACGGGTAAAGAATAGAGCCAATCTGGCTTGATGAGGGTTTAACCTCTTGGCCTCGCGGCGGTACTGTAGGTTCTTGTGGTCCGTCAATACCAGAAAGGGGGTGTGCTGCCCCTTCCAGCCAGTGCCTCCATTCCTCTAAGGCCAGTTTGATGGCTAGGAGTTCTCAATTGCCAATGTCATAGTTCCTTTCCGCCGGGTGAGTTTACGGGAGAAGAAGGCGCATGGATGGAGTTTGGGAGGCGTCCCCTGCTGCTGAGATAGTACTGCACCGACACCCGTTGTGGAGGCATCTACTTCCACAATGAAGGGTAATTTAGGACTAGGGTAGACTAGGAGTGGTGCACTGGTGAAGGCGTGTTTGAGCTTGTTAAACGCCTCTGTGGCATTAGGGTTCCAAGCTAGTGATTTGGTCTTCCCTTTTAATAAGTCGGTGAGGGGACTGGTGATTGTGCTGTAATTGGAGATGAACCGGCGATAGAAATTGGAGAATCCTAGAAATCTTTGGAGTTCCTTGATACTGGAGGGAAGGGGCCAGGAAGTGATAGCCTCCACCTTCCCCTTGTCCATGCGTATGCCACCACTGTTGATAATATACCCGAGGAAGTGGACTGTGGACTGGTGGAAGGTGCATTTCTCGGCTTTAAGATATAACTGGAACTCCCTCAAACGTTGGAAGACCTCCGCAACGTGTTGGCGATGTTCGGCCAAGCTCCGGGAGTATATGAGGATGTCGTCTATGTAAACGATGACGAACTGATGGAAAAACTCCCGGAGCACTTCCTGCATAAAGCCTTGGAAGACGGATGGAGCATTGACTAGCCCGTACAGCATTACCCGGTACTCATAGTGGCCGGTGGGAGTCACAAAAGCCGTCTTCCATTCATCCCCTTCACGGATACGGATGAGGTTATAAGCGCTGCGGAGGTCCAACTTAGTGAATATGGTGGCTCCGCGTAGTTGTTCCAAGGCTGTTGGAACAAAGGGGAAGAGGGTACCGGAATTTTACGGTGATCTCGTTGAGTCTTCCAGGAAAGGTGGGGATCATGCTGCACAGCCAGGGACGTCAAGGATGATGTCGACAGTTGAAACTCCAGAACCAGCAGATGTAGCTCTTCCTGATGTAACTGCCCTATTTGCAGTTTTAATGGTCCAACACTGTATCTGATGTGACGTCGAGTGAGGGGCTTGCCTGTTATTGACTGGACCTCGTAAGCGGTCTCCGTGATCGAGGTCGGGAGTCGGAGCTGCCGATGAAATTGCCCGCGGAACCGGAGTCGAGGAGGGTGGTAACTGAAACCACAAAATCGCCAGCAGTGAGCTGAGCACAGGTGGATAGAGGATTCATCTTGGTAATGGGAGGCCGTATGGTACTCACCAACGCCCGAGGAGGACGAAGGGGACACTCCAGGATCCTGTGGCCACTCGCACCACAATACAGACATAACCCCTCGGTAAGTCGTCTTCGTCTCTCCGTAGATGATAGGCGGTTGTAGTCTGTTTGCATGGGTTCTGGAGGGTCACTGATCTCTGGTTGGTGAATGGGAGGAGTGGCAATGGCTACCGATGATTCCGCTGAGCATGACTGTAGGCGATTGGAACAGCGAATGGCCAATTGAATGAACTTTTCCAGTCCATATGTGTCATCGTAGGCAGCGAGATGAAGGCGAAGGCGGGAATTAAGCCCTTGACGGAAGGCTGTCAGGAGGGACGGCTCATTCCAGCCACTGGCAGCCGCCAGGGTTCTGAACTTGAGAGAATATTGATGAATAGGCATCGTGCCCTGTCGTAGTTGAAATAGTTGTTCTCCCACGGAAGAATCCCCTGGCGAGCTACCGAAGACTTCCCAGAACGTCTGGGTGGCGGGACCGGCCTGATTCAGGATTGTCTCTGCCCATTGGAGTGCAGGACCTGTCAGGGAGGTAATCAAAAAGGCGATCTTAGACTGGTCAGTGGGAAACATCTGTGGATGCAAGTCAATGGTAAGGGGACATTGCAGAAGGAAGCCATTGCACTCCTCCTCCGAACCAGTGAAGGGCGCTGGTCTGGCCATGGGACTGGCGAAAACGATCGGAGAAGAAGTGCTGGGCGTTGTGCTGGGTAGTGGAGGTGCAGGAGCGGGGCATACCGGAGGTGAGGATGGTTGGAGTAATACCCTCTTAAGAGAATCCACAAGCTCCTGAAAGGGGTCTGGAGAGCTCATCCTGTTCGTCGGTAAATCGGTCCGATCTTCTGTAACATATACGGCTGGACACAGTGGTAAGTAAAAGCACTAGTATGTTTATTTAACAGGATGAGCTATGGAGACTTCAGGTGAGTGGATAACGTCAAAGATCGTCCTGACGATGGGTAGACGAGTAACTGATACTGTCTTCTTATCCACAGATATGATGGGCAGCTGCGATGGGGAAACACAACTGGAGCACACTGACCACGGAGACAGACGATCTGGTGGGAGAGGAGAACACAAGGAGAAGACACAGGAGGTAAGGAGTAACGGGTAAGTAAGGCAAGGTAGATACTCAGCTTATGATAGTAGCAGGAGTAGAGTCCATGTTAGTGTCTACGAGATCGGCGGGGAGTGAACTGTGGCGGGTGCTCTTATGCTGGCTGTGATGACGGTGGTGATGGGGTGCAGGTGAGCGTGATTAATATTCAGGTGAATTGGATCGCTGTGATTGACGGAGGGGAGAGCCTGCCCGATCCGTGACACCTGAAGATCATCACAGCAACCCACCTTTTCAGATGAATATGGTATGTTTGTGTAGTTTTATGATCAGTTTGTTTCTGCTGTTTTCAGCACATAATGCACTATAAAAGATTTTGGAGGTCAGAATTCAAGGTTTTATGTTGATTGTTGCATTGACATTTTTAATTTGCTTCAACTAAAGTGCCAATGTAAAAAATATTCAGTTTACATCATTTAATTGAGATTTAAACTTAAATTTTTAATGCCCGCATAACAATTTTGACTTTTACAGTGTGTGTGTTACTTTCCAAATAATCCTTAAAAAAATGATTGCAAGTGTATTAAAACTATAATAACATCTGAGCTGTTTTGTAATTTTGTTGTCACACACTGCATAGAGTATCTGTAAATGTGGTTGTCGCTACATGAATTGTTTTGGGATTTAATTTGGTTGTGTGGCTTTTTTATTTAAGGTGGGACTTATTCTGTCATTTTGCATGTTGTACTTTCTCTGGTATATTAATAATGTGAGTTTCAGTAAAAATAAGTATATTTAACTTTTTTTGGTAGAGTATTTATAGGTTGCTATATTTGAAACATACATAGGAGTTGTAAATATATTACAAATTTAAAACTATAGTCTGTCTAAAAAAATATTATCAAAACAGAAGAAGAAAATAAAATGTATAAATATTCAGATTTTGTCTAAAGCAGAGTCAAAAGTGCAAAGACAATTATAGTGAACAACTAGTTGATGTATTTAAACATTTATCAGGGATGTGTTTGTCTTCTGTATGTGCAGCACAACAAATCATGGTGAACTACTTAGGTATTGACTCAATATAGTTTTGCCAAATTTAGCTAATAAGAACAAACCCATTAAAAAACACCCTTGCTCTGACCTAGTGACCATACATCCTCTTTTTCTGGGACATGTCCTGACTGGGATTTCTAAATGGCCTAAGATGTCAGGGTTTGGGCTTTGTTTTGTATTGATGACCCTATATGTACTCTTTTCTGCTGTTTTCAATCCAAATTCTTGCGGTTTCTTTAACATATCACTTTTGATTTATTATGTTCAGTAACTCACAAGTATTTTTTTTACGTCGTAAAACAAGGGTGTTTTGGTCTATGACAGGTTAGGACAGCATTCCTAAGCAAATTAAGCAAATTATTTTAAGTCTAATGTTTTATCACTGACATTCTGTGTTTTGCATGTTCTCTATGCAGAACTTCAAGTGATATTTTATATTATTTTTATGTAGATATTTAACAAATACAACATGTTTTAATTGCAAAATTGTTGATAAAAAATTATGATTTATCAAAAAATAAGATACAGGAATAACCCATATGCTTCTAGAGTTGTAAGTTAATCAGAACTTTTCTTCCTCTGTTTTATGGTCTAAATATGGTTAATGATTTGATATTGTATGAAGTCTTATCATACTTTACACTCTTTCTCCATGGCTCTGAGTTGCAGTACATTATACATTACAGCATATCCACAAACCAACCAAGACATCTGCACTCAGAAGTTCAGAAAATTCCAAATTGATTCTCATTCTGAGAGAGAGAGAGAGAGAGAGAGAGAGAGAGAGAGAGAGAGAGAGAGAGAGAGAGAGAGAGAGAGAGAGCGAGAGCGAGAGGGAGAGAGAGAGAGAGAGAGAGAGAGAGAGAGAGAGAGAGAGCGAGAGAGAGCGAGAGCGAGATGAGAGCGAGAGCGAGAGAGAGCGAGATGTAGAGAGGAGAGTTTATGTAACAGCAGAACGTGGACACAGAGTACATTCACAGAGTACATTTAACACAGCAGCTGTGGGACCCAACAGGTTTCGTGATGTCAGGTGTGTTCAGAAAAAAAGGTCCCTTCCCATATTTCGAAAAAATGATCAATATTAAGACATTCAGATAATCTAAAACAAGAGCAGCAAGAGAAAATAAAAGGCTCCAAATCAAAATGTTTATTTTTAAAATGACTTTTCATCCTGGCATTTAAAATGTTAAAGGAATAAGTAGCAGAAATACAATTATTGGATTGATTTTGCATATGTATATTATTTCCACAGCTATGTTTCCATTACTTCTGTTATCAGGTAAGACAAATATTTCAATAAAATATTTTATCAGCAATTACACTGACATTTTGTATAAAAGTGTGATGTGGAATTTGACTGCCTACTGATGTTACAGTAATTTGTTTTTGATCATTTGGAGAATACAGTTATTAATATTGACCCATTTGGTCCTTGCTTTCTGATTGAAAAATGAAACTTGTTTTTAATAGGATTTTAATTTTCGCCTTGATTGTCCCTCGTCAGTATGTCTTTGTGAAGACTTGGGCAGAAGCTCAAAGAATCTGTTGACTGACCTTCATTTTTATATAAAGATCATGTTCTACTCAAAATATGGCTTATTTGTTTGTGATATGACAGATATTTGTAGTTATTTTGTGATGCTACATTATTTTTATAATCAGATTTTTACTGTTGAAAGACTGACATTTTTTTTCTCAGTAAAAGCCTTGCAATGTCTTTCTGTCAGTTTTAATAAATATTTATTTACAATATCTTTGACTTGGTTTTTATTCATTTGTAAATGTAGTAATATATTGCTGAGGATAATGCATTTGAATCAGTATTCTACAGTTTACTGTTAAAATTATTCTTTGCAGCATTTTCATTGTTAAATTATTAAAACATCATCTTGGATTTAGGGGTATTTACAGGATTTTATTGGCAACTTTAGTTAAATACTGTAAATACAAGTAAATACTGTACTTTTGTGAAATTACAAATAATTCCTGTAAAATATATTTACAGGGTTTTATTGGCAGGTTTGTTGAGATTACAAAATATTGCTGCAAGATAAACTACAAGTTTAATTAAATATTACTGCAAAAAACACTACAAATACTGTATTTCACATACAGCAATTAACTGTCATTTGCTTTGCAGTATTATACATGATGTAGAATTTGACTCACTATACTGATATTACAGAAACGTATTTTTCATTTTTTATCATTTGGAGAATGCAGTTATTACAGTAACATTGTCCCATTTGGTGCTTGCTTTCTGATTGAAAATTGAACCTTGTCTTTAATAGGGGTTTTCACCTCGAGTGCCCCTCATGAGTATGTCTTTGTGAATGAGCCCAGACTCAAAAGCTCAGAGATACTGTAGAGAAATACACTGATCTGGTGACATTCAAAATGAACAGCAAACAGTTCAGTAGACAGACATGGTGAATGATGATTCTACTGATTTGGCCTGGATTAGATTCTATAATTATCTGAACAGTTGGAAATGGACTCTAGAGGACAGTGTGGGAGAGAAAGACTTCAGGAACTGGTGTAACCCAGACAATTCTGAGGGCAAAATCGGCGTGTGTATATGAACAATGGGTTATGGTATACAAGTAGAGTAAATAATTTTCAGATGTACAGTTTATAAGAGTAGTATTGTAGTCATGTTCTTTTAATTTCATCTGTAATTTTGATAGATTTTTAGTCAAGGCAACATATTTGATGTTGATGACTGATGCAGTGTGATACTGTAGTCACATAATGGTTTATAGGAATGCGGACAACGGGGCGCAATACTACACAGCTGTATCTTTAAAAAAAAAAACATGTTATGCTTTAACATAACACCATGTACAAATACAAAACAATTCTCACACAGAACAAATCACATGTTTCGTCTTCAGGTATAATTTATAAGGTAAGGACTTCCCAGCAACATTTCCATGATACATTTCATAAAACCGATCAGTTGAGTTTGTGATCAGCAACACCTGTTACTATATATATATATATATACATATGCCCCTTGGTAATATTATCATAAAGCATGAGATTAGTTTCCATTGTTTTGCTGATGAGACCAGATGAAACTTCTAAATGATGAAGCTAACAGAGTGCATTAAAAATGTAAATGATTGGATGACCATTTATTTTCCTCTATTAAGTTCGGGTAAGAGAGCTATATTACTTATTGGACACAAAACAGTACACAGAATCTCTTAGAACATAATTTGAATCTGGAAGGTTGTACTGTTACTTCTTCCTCTGTGGTCAAAAACCTTGCTGTTATTTGTGAAAGTTAAAGTGACATGACGCGTGGCCAAGTATGATGTGCCCCCCCCCCCCACACACACAGAAGAGTGGGCAGACATGTTTTGCTGCGACGCCCAGGGATCAGTTGGGGGTTTGGTGTCTTGCTTAAAGGTCTCACCTCAGTCGTGGTATTGAGGGCGGAAGAGAGCGCTGGACATTCATTGAAATTTACTTAATACAGTAGGTACTCCTTTTGAACTTAATGTTTGTTAGTATGGTCACCCAATATGTGCTCTTTTCTGTTGTTTTCAATTCTAATTGTTTTTTTCTTAGCATATCCATGATTTACTGTGTGTTCAGTACTGGTTCAGTTTATTTATTTATGTTTTTGCTGATCATTGATAAGACTGAGAGTGAAACATATAAGCAAGAAAAGAGTAAGAAAGAAAAGTCTCACATTAAGAGTTTGTGATTATACAGTTACGTAACATGACAATGTAAAACACTCCACTGTTACAATGGTTTTCCTTTTTTATTGTTTTATATGCAGTACCCCTCTCAACCCAATATAAACAATTAAGAGCAATAACTTTGAGAACAACAGTAGCAGTATTATTTACTGATTTCACTGCTGTAATATATTTAGCTCAGAAATGTCTCACAGAGAACTAATCCCGTTTCAGCTCCAGGAAAGAATTATCAGGTAAGGACTTCCTAGAACAATGCATTTGAGGAAGTATGGTAAAACTGGTCTGTGAGGTTAGGACAGCATTCCTGCACAAGCAAATGCTTTCAGGTTTCATGTTACATCACACTGACCTACAGTATAAATGCTCTCTATTGTGAACAGTTGAATTTTAAGTGGTATTACCAATATTTTTGATTACTGTTTGATATATTTTAAACGTTTAACAAATAAAACAATGTAATGCTGTCTAAATGGTCATTGCGCTCACAATTTCAATTGATTCTTATTCTGAAAGAAGTAAGAGTTGGAACAAGGGTTGTGTAATAACAGCATAATGTGGACGATTTTATGTTCAAATCAAAAGGCTGTTCGACCATTTTCAAAATAGCTTTTCATCCTGGCATTTAAAATGTTTAGTAGTGAAAATAAATAAGTTATTTGATTGATTTTACACGTGCACACTATTTTCCACAGATATGTTTCCACTGCTGCTGTTATCGGGTAAGACCAATATTTTAGTATGATGTGGAATTTTTCTAGCTGCTAATATTACAGTGATTTATTTTTTATCATACAAATAGTTAAATCATTTTGGTGTTTGTTTTCTTATTTAAAAAACTCTTTCATAGGTTTTCTCACCTTCACCTTGAGTGTCCCTCGTCAGTATGTCTTTGTGAATGAATCCAAGACTTGGACAGAAGCTCAGAGATACTGTAGAGAGAAATACACTGATCTGGCCACCGTTGAGAATGTACAACAGACGATGGATTTAACAGACACAGTGAATGATGATTTTATTGATTTGGCCTGGATTGGACTCTATGATGATCTGAACAGTTGGAAATGGACTCTAGAGGACAGTGATTTCTTTAAGGTGGGAGAGAAAGATTTCAGGAATTGGTATAACCCAGGACCAAACAGTTATGGAGGACAAAGTCTGTGTGTGTATATGAACAATGGGTTATGGTATACATCACACTGTTTCTATTATCGTCCTTTTTTCTGCTATGATGGTAAGCAGTTTTATTAATATTATGTAGGACAATGAAAAGCAATGCATTGTATTTTATTACAGGTATGCTGAAATAACTCTAATTAAAGCTCACTAGTGTATTTAAATGTTTCAGGAAGACAGAATTCCAGTGCTAGTTATGTGTTTGTTAACTATCACACGACCTGGACTCAGGCTCAGAGATACTGCAGAGAACATCACACAGACCTTGTCAGTGTCAGGAATGAGAGTGAAAACCACAAGATCCAGTACCTATTCAATAAATATTATTATTATTATGAATTTTGGATTGGACTGTACAGAACCAGATCTTGGTCAGACCAGAGCAACTCTTCATACAGCAACTGGACGACAGGACAGCCGGATACTGCAGGATCCTGCACTGTAGTCTCATTCAGTGACTCTGGGGAATGGACTGATGAATACTGCCATTATAGATTTCCTTTCATTTGCTACAATGGTGAGTGAATGTCCATGTAGTGGCCAGGACTATCAAAACGTTTTTAAATGCTAATATTTTACACTTTCTTCACAGTGTCATCTTTGACATCATCCCGTCAGTATCACTTTGTGTCTGAGAATAAGAGCTGGACTGAAGCTCAGAGATACTGCAGACAGAATTACACTGATCTGGCCACCATTGATAACATGGAGGAAATGAACAGACTGATTAACACAGTTAATGGGAGTTACTTTGGTTCAGCCTGGATTGGACAGTATGATGATGTGAACAGCTGGAGATGGTCACTGGAAGACAATGATTTCTATCCGGAAGGAGAGAGAGATTTCAGAAACTGGTATCATGAACCGGACAACAGTGGTGGGAAGCAGCTGTGTGTTTACATGAATTATGATGGGAAATGGTATGATATCTCATGTGACAACATGCTGCCATTCGTTTGCTATGGTGGTAAGGACATTTCGGTTGCTCTTTATTTTACTGTACATGCACTTAAATGTACTTACAGTGTATCTAACAAAGAAAATACTGTAATATAAGGTAATTAAATGGGGTAGGGTTAGGTTCAGGGTTAGCACCTAGTTATTACCTAGTTATTGTAATTACTAATAAGTACATAGTATGTACATAAGTAACAGGACTGTAAAATAAAGTGCTTCCAACATTTTATAATTTATTTATGAGTTTTTTCTGTGCATATATAATTTGTTGTATATTTCATATCTCAGGAAGAGGAAATGTAACACAGAATTACACAAGAATCAGTGATGGGAAAACCTGGTCAGAGGCTCATAGATACTGCAGAGATCATTACACAGATCTTGTCAATGTGAGAAATCAGACTGAGAACCAGAGGATCCTCGAGACAGCAGGTGGAGGAGTCTGGATAGGACTGTACAGAAACAGGATTTGGTCAAATGGTCAGATTACCAAATATGAAGATTGGAGACCAGCCATTCCATACTCACCAATGCAACCCGATAATGGTTTATATGATTACAGTCAGCAGGGTTTTCAGCACTGTACTGCTGTATCATTCAGCCATTCAGGTCAATGGACTGATGAGATCTGCTTCTCCAGCATGCCCTTCATCTGCTACAAGAGTGAGTTCATTTGCTCTCTTTTATTTCTCAATTTTTGCACAGACAAAAAAAATTTTTTTTTTTTATAATAAACATTAAAGAAAATGGTATTTACGGAGCCCCGCACATGGCATGCAGGAAAAAAACAGTAGGCAAAATCATGTGCACTCTTTACTATTTTGTTCCCTCGATTTATAAATTGTGAACACGATTTAATAATAATAATAATAATTTGTTACATTTCTATAGCGCTTTTCTGGGTACTCAAAGCGCTTTACATAGAAGGGGGGAATCTCCTCAACCACCACCAGTGTACAGCATCCACCTGGATGATGCGACGGCAGCCATATTGCGCCAGAGCGCCCACCACACACCAGCTTATTGGTAGAGAGGAGACAGAGTGATGAAGCCAATCAGTGTATGGGGATGATTAGGAGGCCATGATGGTCAAGGCCAATGGGCAAATTTGGCCCATTGGGCCAAAATAATATTTTTTTAACTAATTCGTTCCCTCAATTTGCTAAATCGTGCGCACAATTTGTATTATTTTTTTCTTGTATGTCATGTATGGGGCTCTATAGGTATTAGAAGCCAATGTATGATATTTACTCAGAATATATAATTTTTTAATAAATATAAAACATCTATTCAATAAACACACGCACACACACACACAGCTGATCTGCAGAAAAGATTCAAATGCATTTCTTAGTTATGTATGTGACACTTACAGAAACCTGCACACAATCTTCATGCATCCGTCAGTATCACTTTGTATCTGAAAATAAGACCTGGACTGAAGCTCAGAGATACTGCAGACAGAATTACACTGATCTGGCCACCATTGATAACATGGAGGAAATGAACAGACTCTATAAAGCAGTGCGCAGGACTTACGGTAAAGCTTGGATTGGTCTGTATGATGATCTGAACAGCTGGAGATGGTCACTGGATAATACTGCATTACAGGGAGGTTTTAAAAGCTGGTATGTTCAGCAACCAGTGAACTCGTATGGACAGAGTCTGTGTGTGTACATGTCATATTATCGAGGAACGTGGAGTGAAACCTATTGCTACAATAAATTTCCATTTGTTTGCTATGATGGTGAGAATCTTTTCAGATTTTTAAGTTTTTAGAATGATGTATTTACAATACCAAGACATATAACTTAAACATGTATATTCCTCACAGGAAGGGTGAATGCTACTACAAGTTATGTGTATGTTCATCAATACAACAACTGGACTGAAGCTCAGAGTTACTGCAGAGAACATCACACAGACCTCGTCAGTATCAGGAATGAGGCTGAAAACTTCAAACTTCAGACATTTTTTCGACATTATTCTTTGTTTTGGATTGGACTGTACAGAACCAGATCTTGGTCAGATCAGAGCAACTCTTCATTCAGTAACTGGAGGACAGGACAGCCAGATAATGCTGGAAACAGTGAATACTGCACTGCAGTGTCATTTAGTGACTCTGGGAACTGGACAGATGAAAACTGCGACACTGCATTACCTTTCATTTGCTACACTGGTGAGTATTTCTTTCAAACCCCAACAGAGTCTCACCACAAACACACAGTATACTCTCAGCTGACTGTGATATTATGTGTGCCTCTGTTAAGAAAACCTTGAGATTGACTTTGTTTTAGAAGCCATAGGTTTACCACTCTGTATGTAAAAAAACAGTAGCTTACATTTTTAAGTGTCAACACTATTTGGCAGTTAAAGACCTTACGTGCCAGTGAAACAAGCATGTAGCCATCTTTGGAATTTTGTCTTTTAACTTACGTTTTTGCAGTAGCTCTATAGTATCTCTGTTGAAGATTAATTTGTTGGTGATGTGGATTTACTAATTGTAGAGTTAATGAAAGTTATCATGTGCATTGTAATGTTCAAAGCGGATGTCATAACAAATGTCAGTAGACTGGAAAGTTTTTAAAATGAGCAGTTCATTCAGAAATTCATGACCTTGCATTCACATTGTGAAAATACAATCCAGTGCTAAAAATGGTCGGAGCTACATAAGGTCTATAACTCAAATGCCATGTCTTTAATTCAAGCAAGACATTTTGCTAATGAAAATTACAAAGATGGGAAAGAAAAACATACAGTGTGGCCAATGTTATTTAGTTATTTAACATTGATACATTCTTGTGCTTGTTTTTACACAGTGCTGCTACATATGATTAGTCTCATTTAATATAACTGGTTAATGAGTAAAAACACAAGTATGCCACAGATGCTGTTGATAGACTTGAACATGTACTGAACTTTTATCGTCACCCCTTTTTTCCCCACGTTGACAGCATTAGCATCATCCCGTCAGTATCACTTTGTGAATGAGTCTAAGAGCTGGACTGAAGCTCAGAGATACTGCAGACAGAATTACACTGATCTGGCCACCATTGATAACATGGAGGAAATGAACAGACTGATTAACACAGTTAATGGGAGTTACAATGGTTCAGCCTGGATTGGACAGTATGATGATGTGAACAGCTGGAGATGGTCACTGGAAGACAATGATTTCTATCCGGAAGGAGAGAGAGATTTCAGGAACTGGTATCATGAACCGGACAACAGAGCAAATGAACTGTGTGTTTACATGGATTATAATGGAAACTGGTTTGATTATTCATGTGACAACTATATCTCATTTGTTTGCTACAATGGTAAGACATCACGAGTAATTTATTTTTCTTATGAGGTCAACGATCCTAAATTTTTCAGTAATTGTCTACCACATTTAAACCCCAAATTCTTGGGAGAACAAATATTTTTCATTCTTTGATTTATTAGTAATTTTTTTTCTATAAAGCTATACAGCTATAAACTTGATAGGAAAATAAATGTATTGATTTACATTGTTGATTAAAAAATGTGTTTTTATCTTAGGTAAAGTAAATTCCTCTCAGAAGTATGTTCTGGTAAGTGAGGGAAGGACTTGGTCTGGAGCACAGAGCTACTGCAGAGAGAAATACACAGACCTGGCCAGTGTGAGGAATGAGACAGAGCGTCAACAGATACTGGATGTTACACGTTATTATTATAGTAATGATAATTATTATGGGTATAATGTATGGATTGGTCTGTACAGAAACAGACTGTGGTCAGATCAGAGCAACTCTTCTTTCACATATTGGCTGTCATACGCTGAATGGGCTGATGCAGAACCAGATAATGGTGTGTATGTCCGAGCACTGAATGGAGCTCAACACTGCACAGCTGTGTCTTTAAAGAACTTTGGCCAGTGGACAGACGAGAGCTGCTTTGCCAGTTTGCCTTTCTTCTGTTACAGTGGTGAGCAAATATACTGTACCTACAGTACTGTAATGTAAAAATAAATGTATAAACACCAGGGGAAAACACGCAAGGAAATTCATTGCAATACATTTTTGATCTGTCTATGTGAATGCCATTGTTATTTATGTAACTAAGTAAAAATTGTATTAATGGTAGCTCTGTCTTCTGTTTGCTTTCTGCTGGACATGATGACCATCATTTTGACCCATCAATTCAGATAAGTATGGTATGTTCATCTGGATATTTGATGGTTTACTGCTGTTTTCAGTCAAATGTTTTTATATCAACATCACCAGATGTTTGTATGTGTTTATGCACCACTGACCAGGTTTTGGTTTTGTTTGTTTGTTATCAGTGATTGGACTGAGAGTGAAAATTACAAGTCTGGAGAATCTGTCAGAGTCTCAGATTGAAGAGCTGGTGATTATACAGGTAAGAAACACGTCCACGTAAAACACTCATTAACAGTCTTTTTGTTTGTTCTACTAAAATAATACACACACAAATGAACAATAAATACATCACTTTAAGAACAACAGCAGCAATATCATTAACTTATCAATATCAACAGATCAATAGACAGGAAATATCTAACATATAACTAATCACATTTCAGCTCCAGGAAGAATTTATCAGACAAGGACTTCTCAGCAACTTCACAATGCATTTGAGAAATTATCGTAAAACAAGTCCATGAGAGACAAGAGAGCATTCCGGGACATTAAAAATGGTTTGGGATTCATGTTTTATCAAACTTCTTGAACATCGGCATCTTGTATGTTCTTGCTTCTGATAACTGAAATTCTGCTCTGTAAATTATATGACCTGAATAATAAATCACAATAATCGCTTCTTCTTCAGACATGCAGTAAACTGATTAACTCTTAATTATCAACTCTTACAGTTAAAGGGATTTTCTTAACTTACAGTTGGTTTATTTTAAATTTGTATTTTTTCTGCAATGATTTGTTAATACAACTGGGATAGGCTCCAGTATATCCATGAATCCATGCCATGTGGGTAGCAGGAATAATATGCACTGTAAAAAAATAAATAGTTGAGAAAACATTTTTTAAAATTATAATTAAGGCAACCTGATGCTGTATGACTTTTGAGTTCTCTCAACAATAGATTTTTAGTTCTTCTCAGTAAAGATACTTTGTTAGCCAATGTAAATTTGTTTGTTCATGCAATGCTGATTGTCTTATTTAGCCTCTTGTCACAGCAACTGAAACAATAATTATTGTCATTGAGGGAATTTATATGTTTCTGTTTTCTGGAAAAGCCTTAATTTCAACAATATTAAATTCTTTAAGATAATTTTGTTTGACCAGTTGGGACAACATTTGGGGTAATTGTATTGGTCTGACAAGGGTTTTTATGTAGTTTCAAGAAAATGATTTTTTTTTTTTTGTATTTTAGACTCAAAATGTTTTGTAAACTGGAAAATATGTAGTTACAGTGCATGTGCCTCAGTCATAAGTTTCCTTTAGTTTTTTAGAAATGTTGCACATCAGTTTTATGGATTTTGTTGTTTAGAAATGTTGCACAGCAGTTTTATGGATTTTGTTGTTATGCAAATGTATCCATTTTAATTAATAATCCATTCTTTCTTTAGTTCTGAACCTATAAAGAGCACTGGTGTTGACCAACGAACAGTTTAGTAAAAAAAAAAACCTAAAAGAAAACACCAATTAAAAAGATCTAAACACCCTGTCATGTATTAAATCAGGATAATTTTGTGATTGACTGTGATTTACAATGGAGAGCAAGATAATATATTGTGTGTGTGTGTGTGTGTGTGCTATGAATATGGTATGCAACAAGCTTTTACTTTACATTTTAAGTCAATGTAATTTGTATCTACTGTGAACACATTTGGTATTTATGTATTTTCAATATTGTAGCAAATTAGCTCAGAAAGGTTAATTAGTACTGTACCTAATGCATTAAACACAGAATCAAACTTGAGTGAATGTACAACATTTATTTAACTAAACTAGGAAACATAGGTGTGGGGACATTGTATCTGGGTACTGGGGCGGGGCTTGATGTTGCAGGGTGGGGATTTTTGAAAAATTCTAATATTACACAGCCTAAACTCTTAGACATGACCATATAAATTAATGAAGACAGAGTTATATGAGAATAAATATACACCGTGTGCATAATTATTGAGCACATTGATTTTCTGGTGATCTTTTTTTCCAAGCACATTTTACAAGTTCCAAACCACATCAATCTTAATAACTACTATTAATGTTGTATTTAATCATTTATGAGTGATATATAATTGTCCATGAAGGCTGAAAGTGAAAAACTCCTTATATTCAGGTGTGCAGAATTATTGGGCATGTTTTCTTTTACTGATAAAATGAGCCAAAAAATTCAATTATATTCAAGATTATTTGTATAGCGCTTTTCACGAAACAATCGTTGAAAACTTATGGCAAAATTAGGTTAATTATGTATATTCTATGAGGGGTTGGCATCATCTCTTCTCAGGTGTTTGGTCATCTCGGATCATTTAAGGGTTGGATACAGACTGAAGCTTGTGTAATTCGTAGTTACCACGGGATGTTAATCCTGTGGCAGAAACAGAAACAAATAGAGACATAATTAGCGTAGCTGTTGTTCCATCCAAGCAAACATTATTTGTTCAACCCAAGCTATGCAGCGATCACGCGCACATGCGTAGACTAGCCCAAGTTAATTCTAACACTTTAATAGTATTTAATAGTAATAGCTCCTAACAGGCTTTGTGACTATGAGACGTTATTACATCAATATGTACATCAGCATGCAGTTTTCCCTATTGCTCACGTGCCAGCGATTATCCCTCTGCATGCCACTGTTGGCATGGGTTGCCGACCCCTGATCTAAACCATCTTAAAGCATGCCCTTGAATACCTGTATATTTTTGTAATCGATCTAGGAGTATGTCATGATCTATAGTGTTGAACGCAGCACTAAGATCAAGTAAAACTAGCAATGAGATTGCTAGTTGCTAATTGCGCAAAAATGACACTTTATTAATTAAAACTCTGTAAATTTGTGTGAAAAGGAGTAAAAGGTGTCAGAGTTTTACTGCCTCTAGTGTTTGTTTCTTTTGGAAACTGCAGTTATTGGTACCAATTTCACGTCTTGCTAAAAAGTGCACCCATGTACGTAAATGCCATGAGACCAGGTAGCAAAAATCCAGTATCTCAAAATATTAGAATATTTCTTAAAATCAATAAAAAAAATTAAATAGGATTTGCAAAACAGAAAAGTTCAAGTTTTTTAAAGTATGTTCATTTATGCACTCAATACTTGGTCGGCGCTCCTTTTAGCACACATTCCAGCATCAGTGATGTTACGAAATAATCAGAACATGAAACGTGCTGATCCATCTGCAGGGCTTTATTCAAAGACATGGTCAGAAATGAACATGGGTCGATACAGAGCAAACAGTCACAGATGAGGCAAGACAAAGAGTATTCCTAGGACAAGCGTGGGTCTTCGATCAGCGAACAGTATCCAACAAGGCAAGGCAAAGAGATATAATCCAGGTGCACAACAATAATCCAGGCAGGGGAAAACACAATCCGAAACAGGCAAGGCAAGACTATGACTGAAAACTAAGACAAGCTCCGTAAAGTAACTATCAGCTGGGGTAGCGATATGTGCTGAAAATACTCGGCGATCTGACTAAGGAAGTCCATGGCTTATGTAAGGCGTGTGATAGGAATGCTGTGTAATCAGTGCAATCAGCTGTGTGTGTGTCATCAGTGCAATGGATGATGGGAACTGTAGTCCGAGGTGAAGAGCAACACTAGTGTGGCGCAAGCGTCCTTATGATGAGCGGGGTTACCTTTGGTGGCGAGTGAACAGAAGTTCATAGACCGGATTCGTGACAAGTGAGGTGTGGCATGGAAGCGATGTTGCACTGCTGAGGCACTAGTGAGCCTTTAGTTCGTCTGGATTGTTGGATCGACTGTTTCTCATCTTCCTCTTGAAAAAATCCCATAGATTCCATATGGGGTTCAGGTCAGGCATGTTGGCTGGCCAATCAAGCACAGTAATATCATGGTCATTAGACCACTTGGAAGTGGTTTTGGCACTGTGGGCAGGTGCTAAAGTCCTGCTGGAAAAGGAAATTAGCATCTCCATAAAGCTTGTCGGCAGATGGCAGAATAAAGTGCTCCTAAATCTCCTGGTAGACGGCTGCATTGATTTTGGACTTAATAAAAATACAATGGACCAACAGATGTAACGAAACCCTGAATCATCGCTGACTTCGGAAACTTCACACTGATCTTAAAGCAGCTTGGATTCTGTGCCTCTCTAGTCTTCCTCCAGACCTTGATTTCCAAATGAAAAGCAATATGTACTTTTATCTGAAGAGTACTTTGGACCACTGAGCAGCAGTCCAGTTATTTTTCTCCTTAGCCCAGGTAAGATGCTTCTGACGGGGTTTGTTTAAGAAGTGGCTTGGTAGCCCTTTTCCTGAAGATGTCTGAGCGTGGTGACTCTTGATGCACTGACTCCAGCTTCAGTTCACTCCTTGTGAAGCTCTCCCAAGTGTTTTAATCGGCTTTGCTTGACAGTATTCTCAAGCTTGCGGTCATCCCTGTTGCTTGTACACCTTTTCCTACACAATTTCTTCCTTCCAGTCAACTTTGCATTTAATATGCTTTGATACAGCACTCCGTGAACAGCCACCCCTTTCAGTAATGACCTTCTGTGAATTATGCTCTTTGCGGAGAGTGTCAATGATTGTCTTCTGTATCATTGCCGAGTCAGCAGTGTTCCCCATTATTGTGATTTCAAAGAAAACACCTCTCAGAAGTATGTCTGGGTATCCGAGTTAAGGACCTGGACTGAAGCTCAGAGCTACTGCAGAGAGAAATACACAGACCTGGCCAGTGTGAGGAATGAGACAGAGCATCAACAGATACTGGATATTACACGTTATTATTATGGTTATAATGCATGGATTGGTCTGTATAGAAACAGACTGTGGTCAGATCAGGCCAACTCTTCCTTCACATGTTGTCTTCCATAAACTCAAAGTGTTGCTGCAGTTCCTGATAATGGGTGCAAATGTCCCAGGAGCTCAACATTGCACAGCTGTGTCTTTACAATATTTTGGCCAGTTGACAGATGAGAGCTGCTTTGACAGATTGCCAAATAATAAAGATCACAATGTGAAACAATCATAAAAGTTTCTAGTTATTAATGAATACCACTCTAAAATATCTCACAAACACAAAAGAAAATAATATTTCAGCTCAAGGAAGAATTTATCAGACAAGGATTTCCGAGCAACATCACAATGCTTTTGAGGAACTATCATAAAACCAGTCCATGAGAGACAAGGAAAGCATTCCCGCACAGAAACAGATTGGTTTTAGGCTTCATGCTTTTTCAAACACAGTACTTCACTGTTTGAGAGTTTTGCAATACTATAATAAATCTGATCTTATGATCTGATCATAAGTCACAGATGTTTAACAAATACAGACCTTGTTTTTTTTGTAGTAATTATTTTATCTATTATATTTCGGTTTAGAACTTCTGTGCCATAATGCTTAGTGCTGGAATTTTAAAAGATTTGAAATAATTTGTTGCATATAATCTAATAAAGAATGTTTAAAATATATTTCTTTCTAATCATTGTACAGTATGTTTCTATGTTTCTTGCCTGCTTGTTTAAACACAGCAAACTTCATAAGCTATATCTGGTTGTATGAGTACCTTATTTAAGAATAAACCAAATGTAAATACATTTAAAACAGTGGGAAAATTATTAAATAAATAGTTTAAATAGTGTGTGCAGTTTAGCTTGTTTTAAGTGTGTTACTAGCAAGCAAGACAAAAACTAATGATTACGGGGTTTTTCCAGAAAAGCATAAACCATTAACCATTCACTGTATAATGAATTCTGCCACATACAATAGTCCTAGAGGTGGGCGATAACACAATGAACCGTAAGAAATTTGTCAACCGGTAATTTTCGACTACCGTTTCTATTGCGGTTGCATGCTCACGTGACATTACTGTGCTATGTGGTCACAAAAACGTATCGTTTGCACCCATTTTTAAGCTTCGCATTCGAAAAACAAATGATTTTAAGCCATTAAACCATAATCAGCAGCAAAAAAAAGAGTTAATTTCACTGTCTGAGAGGCTGTTTCTGAGTGCTGTTGGAGAAGCATGCACGCATGAAGGCAGCTCATAGAGTTATTTTTGCAGCTTTATAGGCCTTGAATGGTTAAATACACACTTGTGTATGTCAAAATGCCCATTTTTGCAAGTATCCTCAAACACCGTAATTTAGGTCTTAAGTGAAAGCAAACACCTGAGAATCCTGGCAGCTCTTAAAGTAACAGCAGTCTAATATTCCTGCTGCATGTTAATCAAACAACAATAGAGATAAAATCCCACACTTTTGTAACTTTAATAAGAGGAAATATATATTTAATTCACACAGTGAAGAGTATGCAGTGTTTTTAAACATTCTATTATTTTATCCTATTACTTGTAATTTATTTCTTATTTTTATTTAATCACTGACTCCTTACTTGTTTTCAGGTTGCTGTTGTTTTGTTTAGTTTGTTGTTATTTTTTGCTAGCATTTTATAGTTTTTTTGTGATAATGACAACTGTGACAATAATTATGACATTTCTATGGTATAATTTTTTTTGATATCATAAAAGACCTTATTTAAAGCAAAAACTGTGTGCTAGCATTTCATAGACTTACTCTCTGCTTCTGTATTGTTCCTGACAACTTATTGAATAAAAACCTGTTTTTCTGTTCTGTGAGAAGAGAGGCTGCTGTTACAATTCCTCTTCCATTCATTTACTAAAGCCTTTTGTGGGTCACTTTTTATGCACACTATCAGGTGACATATGCATACCACACACAATCTATTGTTTTAGCTACACAAATATATATCCAACGCAATCATTATTTATATTGGAAAACTGAACAGTACCATAGCTGAACTACTACAACACACACAGACAAATCTCTTTTGAGAATGTGAATGTTTTGAGAACTCATTCAAGATTTATTAACAAGAAAAAACGGTAAAACAATATTAGTTTTCTCATCCTGTATCCACCGATCTGCCCTTTGTTTGTGCTATCGATCAACTTATTAAGTGTCAAATCAAATGCACTTTATCATGGCTGCCTGCTTGTTTTCCAGGCATCATCATGAGCAATGGAGGCAAAACGCTGCCTGTAGTTTATTTCAGCTGATTCATTCGACCCAGGCACTTTTATTTGTCACATACCTGTGACAAACTGACTTGTTGTGGATGGGTGAGACTTTCAAAAAACGGTTTGCTTCAGGCTATGTTGACACATATATGCATACTCTGATTTTGCAGATTAAAAACGGAGTTTCTTAAGGAAACAAAAACTGTTGCAAATACACTGTGACAGACAGACAGACACAGATAGCCTAGATAGATAGATCGATTGGAGATACACCCACACACTCTCACAAAATTATATTTCACATCTGTTGCCATCAGTAGGGTATAATAAAGTACATGATGAGATGAAATGCAGAAGAGAAACGCATGACAAGCCAGTTGGTGACATTATTTAGACTGACAGAGTATTTGCACAACAGATTGGTCGAGCCAAAGCAATGTCAAAACCTGACTGTGTCAGATGAGAAATGAAAAATGACAGACTCCAATATGTTGCACAGAAGGATGGCAACAAATACATGGCTTTGAGAGAATATGACAAAGGCTCTGTAAAGTAACCATGGTGCCTCTGTGACAGCGTCTTAAAACTCAATGCCACCACACAAAGACCAGGAGACGTGTCACATTATTAAACCTCTAATCACATGGTAAAGGAGTCCTTTGTGCTGGTGAGATTCATAAAGTGCTGTCGGATTCAATTTTGGGGCAATATTTTTCTCAAATCTCAGAGGGCAAATAATATGATAATGTGGAAAAACAAACTATTTATAGAAACTGAAATAATTGACACTAGTTTGAACCTCATATGCATACAGTACACACAAAAACAAAAAGTCTGCTAATGTAGAAAGTTGGCAGTCTGAGAACTTTAATAACGTGCTGTATATAATGTTGGCCAAATATAACATTGACAGTACTGACCTTTTCTCTGATATGCATGGTCACAGGGTTGCTTGTGTAAAAAGATACATCGACTGAGCCTTAAACAAAACCAAATGTGTTATGCACTGCCCTTCTGAAACAAAAAAATGTGTTTAACTAATTAAAAATGTAAATTATGTACGGATAATACTATAAAACAAATAAAATGTACAAATATGAAATAAAATAAAGGATATAAATATATTTTAGGGTGTTTAAGGCAGGATTAGTTCAAATAAAATGCTGCCAAGTGAACTCTGGTGCGGTTCGACTGATATATGACAGCACAACAAACCGAAGACATCTAAACGAACCAAAAACAAGATGTGATGTCACACTTTTAGAATGCTGCCCTGTTTTTAGCACATAAAATGTGCTACACAAAGTGTCTACCCAAACATGAAATATGTACACTTTACATATGACTACACTAAACTATATGCTATTTAAAGATTCTCTTTACTATTTCTTTGGAATCCCTGACTCATATTAAATCAGAAGTCGTATGGAGCCCACTGTCTGGCTGTATTACTTCTGCTTCTGTTCTCATTCCCTTTCTCAAACCCCCACTGATTGAATTTGACTTTTAAATATGTTAAGAACTAATGGAAACAAATGGGAGGGTAGGCGGCTCTGTGAATAATGCTATTCATTTCCATAGGCTTTTGCTATGGCTGAATGCCAACGAGAGCCAGCAGTATGACTTTTATGTTATTAAAGTGACTAGGTGGACGAGGAAGGGCCAAATGGCCCTCATTACTGCACATATATCAGGCTTCATCTACTTTACTTATGAAGTGGTCGACTTCATACAACACATCATGACTACTGCCACAAAAAAGTGCTGCTACAGTATATTGGATCAAATACTAACTTTCTTTTTCAATATATTTTTGTACTGTGTGAGTCATAATGGAGTCTCTGTTTTATTAATACACATGCTGTACACAGGGCTGCCCAACCCTGCTCCTGGCGATCGACTGTCCTGCAAAGTTCAGCTCCAACTCTAATCAAACACACCTGTCTTTAATTTTCAAGTGATCCTGAAGACCTTAATTAGTTGCTTCAGGTGTGTTTGATTAGAGTTGGAGCTGAACTTTGCAGGACAGTCGATCGCCAGGAGCAGGGTTGGGCACCCTGCTGTACACACACACACATATTGAGAAGAGTACTTCCACATGAAATGCACCAAAAGTACTAGTGTAAAAGTATCTTCAAGTAGCCGAGTCAATAAATTACTAATTAAAGAACTAAATTACTTGCACATTTACTAGAAAGCATCTATTTCTATGCAAGGCTTATAATGATTGTTTCAATAATTCTAGGGGTGTGACTCGATGTTATTTTTTTATTAATTGAAATACCGTTGTAGTTTTATTAATATATATATTTTTATTTATTTTTTTTATTTTAATCTTAGTTTTAGTAATTGTGTTGTGTTTTGTCATTTAAGGTTTAAATGCTTAAAATAAAAGCAATAATATATATTTTTTTGTTCATTTAGCTTTAGTTGTTTTAGCACAAAAGTTAAACTAAATAAAATTAAGACATGTTTGAAAAAAAATTCAAGTAATCAAAGAGAAGTGAAAAGCTGTGTGTATAAGAAACTATAAGAAATCTATCAAGATATTTTTATGTTTAAAATAGGAGTCCTCAATTCATAATATTGCTTTCTGACGGCACCCATTCACCGCAGAGGATCCATTTGTGAGCAAGTGATGTAATACAAAATTTCTGCAAATCTGTTTTGATGAAGAAACAAACTCTACATATTGGATGGTTTGAAGGGTAAGTACATTTTCAAACAATTTCATTTTTGGCTGAACTATTCCTTAAAAAGCTTTTATTTTTTTGTGCTGAAATAATATTCGCTAAATTGTTATTTTACCCTTTAGCTGTCTTCTGCTCTATCCATTTCCTGTTTGCTCATTTCAGTTCCATTGGTGTTACCTCACTTCTGTTTTCTAATCGTTTGTACCTCTTTTCCTCCCCAATTTGGGGACAAATGTATGGTCAGACTGCATGGATCTCCTGTCTCACACTCTGCACACTGTTACCGTGCTGCCCTCAAGGAAGGCTTTGTGTCATCGTGTACTGCTGCCTGTCTCCATCAGACTGTTAGAGCTGTGGAGTAATGAAAGAATCCATCTCCACACACTGACCGCACTGCCACCATTGGACCCGATTGGGCCATATATCACATTGTGAGAGCAGAATGTATGTACTTCTCATAAGGAAACATCTATTCACATACAGTGGGGTCCAAATGTATGCGTCTAGTTAAAATGCTTCTATTGTACTTTTCTCTAATTGAATAAAACAAAAAATCTAACTTCTACTGCTTTTTTGGAGAACTGATGGACTTCTGAAAAGTATGTCCATGAAGCACATTAGCTGGTGACAAAGAAATAGAAAGGTATTTGATGTTTAATGTTTACTTCATTTCAGTGTCATGACCCTCATGCTGTAAATTTCAAACCATCAAACCAGACGGTAACTGATTAAACTGAAGCAAACCTCCATAAGGTTTGAAATACCAGGAATGGTCCCTCAGTTGGACTTCTGGGTGGATGGAGTTGCGTGTTTTATGAGACCTGTCCAGCTGTGTGAGTGTTTACCTGTAATTTTCTCCTGCGGGTGTGGAATCTCTATTAAAGCTCTACTAAAGGTCAGAGAGAAAAGGCCAATCACTCCTAAAAAAAAGCTTGCATTGATTACTTAAAGTTCATTTAGAGATCGTGTACAAAATATAAATCCAAATAGGCTTCCAAAGGATTTCCAGTGCATAGGTATTAGTCATTATATCCAGAATAGCATTGCAAACAATTTTTAAGGACTATACTAGAATGTTTAACACACATATATTGATTAATAATATTGATTCTCATAAACATATATAGCCACTATATAAGACAGTGAGTTGCGCACAGTTCGAAAACATTATCAGTATCTTTAAATTGACATCTACTAAACATTCAAACATTTCCCAAGATTTGATTAACCCAAGAAACCTAGGTTATACAATTACTTTATCATATGTAATATTTGATCATGAATCATATTACAGTATATATATAAGCCTGCTCTTGCATGTGCATGTCATCATCAGACTTTGCACAGCCAGTGGTTCCTCAGTGAACACCTAAAACCCATTGTTTGGTTTTAATATGTAGGGGAAATGTGTCCATAAGTCATCTATGGTGTATAACATCTGATTTCTGGTTGTTGTAATGATTGGTATGCATTGTTAAGAGACTTCTGCAAATATTGCTTCCGCTTGCAGGGATGGTATATGCATGGACTGAATATGCCAACCACTTCTTTTCATTGGTATCACACTGATCAAGATACGATTGTTTACAATTGATACAAAGTTTGAGCCATCTGACGAGTTTCTTTCTGAGCTACCTTTATAATATATTGTATATAATAAATGTTTATACACACACCCCCTTCTAAAACAGAACCTTCTAAAAGCTTAAAACAATCCAAACCGTCCAAATGCATGAGAACTTTTTTCATTCATGTTTTAGCAAAGCCACTGAATACAGAGTGAAAGGACATTGGGGATTCAAAAATGTTGCATTATTCAAAGCAAAGCATAAACATTCGATAAGACATTTTAATCCTCTCAAAAACTATTCAACATGAGGATGGGAAGAGCCAGCACAATACTTTACTTTGATGTGTTCCCTAAACGGTCTGGTGCTTTAATTTAAAATTAAAAATGCAAAAATAACAATAAAATAATAGTTTTCCTTTAGAAAAAAAAGTCACTGGATCATTTGGGTATTTTTTAGGATATTGTTATGTTATTAATGATGGAATTTGACAAAGATTTAACTAAATTACTTTTTGAGTCCACATTAGGTTTTCTAGCCAGTTTTACCATTATTTATTTAAGCAACATACAATCAATTTGAGGTGCTTTAAAAAATATTGTCAAAGCTCTCGAGAAGTGAGAAGGTATCTAATGTACTCATTTAAAAGCCTTTTGAATTTTGTTATTTAGATTTATGCATTTAGCAGACGCTTTTATCCAAAGTGACTTACAGTGCATTCAGGCTATACATTTATTGTCAGTATGTGTGTTCCCTGGGAATTGAACCCACAACCTTTTGCGCTGCTAACACAATGCTCTACCACTGAGCCACAGGAACTCTATCATGGCCGTTTGAAAGCAAAACCCTCGCTGATTCTCCTGAGGCTGATTGTACAAGTCGACGTGCTCTCTGAGCCGCTACTGATCTCAAGTCTTTGATTGTACAGGGTGAGCATGTAAGCTTTGATGGCCCTATGGGCTTCGTGTGAATAAAATCCAAGAAAAGCAGATTATATTCCAATTAATTTACTGTTCTTTCTGCCCCCCTCCCCTTTCCTTAATCATAATTATCTCTTGGTATAAACCTTCAGTGTGAACAAAGCCTTAGCACAATTATTTACAGTGTGTGAATAACGCAGCAGAGAGCTGAATATTAAAAACAAGCAACAAATCCGCAGGTTCCAAGTCTACACTGGTCTTCAGCTGGTCTAGTTGGTCTGGTTTTATCCACAACAGAGCTCTGAAGAACTATACACTGGTTTAAAGAAATAAACAAATAAATAGAGAAGATACTGATCATTATCCGTTACGTTTACAGACATTTCCCAAAAGACAACAAAATGCAGGGCATTCAAAACACGGCTAAAACACCTGGGAAAAATCATATGGGAAATCATATTAATACAGCACATTGGGCCCTATTTTTACCGACTTTTCTTAGAGTGTAGATATGAAATGTAGAGTTTCACTTGTAACCATCACTGATTATGTGTAAAAGAAAAAGATAAGGAAGAGAAAAGAACATCCCACTGAAGCAAAGGCAATTTTACCCCTTTCATACCCTCAATTTTGCTGCTCCTGGACAGAACCTTATCAAACCAGCCAAGAAATAAATCGATTGAGTTGATTGTCCAAATCATATTACTCTCTGGAAGCTGCGCTTGATGAGCTTTTTTATCTTTCAATTGAGCAAGAAAAAAATGTCATTAATGCAGAAGGGGTGAAGAGCAGATTCCTCAGGGTTTTGCATTATAGCTAATATCTGATTTACACCATGCATAAGTATGGTCATTTCAGCTTGGTGATCGGTGCCTCACACTATTTTAGGTGATTGGTCTCTTCGTCTCTCTCCATCTTTCTTGCATACTGCCCTCAATGTAATGCCTCGCTGTGTAATATTTTATAATAATAATAATTCATTACATTTATTTAGCATTTATACTTATTTATACAAAAAGCATGCTACCCACTGCAAGTGACCTTTTGAAAGGAAGCCACCTGTGGATTTGCATGAAGGGGATTGGGACTATCATTATAAAGACTCTTCATTGACTTCTATTGTTTTTATGCTTAGCTAATCCTAAAAATAACCATAACCGTAACCTTTCCCACTTTTAGATTTTCATTATAACATAATTTAGTATCTATTTATAGTCATTTTTTCATTGGCTGATCCTCAGCTAGGTCCACAATACCGGCAAAATCTGACCCACTCACACATGTAATTCTTAGTTGTTTAAATTTGTCTAATTCTAATTTAACCTGTATAATGTTCAATCACTACTAAAACCACGCTTTTAGATATGAAGACTGAAACATCATTGTTGCTGCATGCTGAGGTCAGTTTAAAATAATTGCAAGATTTCCCTGATAATATAGTACAAATAAGCAGAAATGTCTCTCCTGCGGTATTAAATCAAGCGTTGGGAATTGAAATGTATGCTGCAGTCACCAACTACTTGTAGATGTATAGTCACATTCATGCGTTTAAGCAAACTGATGGTTTAAGATGATTTCCTTCACAGCATGATTGATTCAGTTAATAAGATCAGTTGTGTGAGCTGGCACAATGAATACAGGCCAAACAGAGATGGTGATGAGCTATTGTATTGAGATTCATCCTGAATTCACTCACTCCCAGGTCAACTAAAATGTTTCTTAAATGTTTGTTTCTACATCAGAATAGATTGGACCATTGGATCATCTGCAGTGAATGGATGCCGTCAGAATGAGCATTTAAACAGCTGATAAAAACATCACAATAATCCACAACACTAACAACTCCAGTCCATCAGTTAACTTGTGACATGAAAAGCTGCATATTGGTAATAAACAAATCCACCAATATGGTGTTTTAATGTCTGGCCAAAATGCCAGTCGACAATCCATATTAACACTTCCACCATTGTTTAGAATTGCTTTGGATCGTGCTAAACAGTACTTGATCTGTGCATATTTCTCTCCTGATTCAGACTAGATTTTTTTTCCTGGAGAAAGCAATATTATGGATAGAGGACTTGTTTCTTAACCAGAAGCAACAGTTTTTTAATAATTGTGAACTTGATGGATTTGTTTTTTATTACACACAGCTTTTCACTTGCGGAATATTGTGATGTTTTTATCTGCTGTTTGAATTTTCATTCTGACGGCACCCATTCACTGCATTGGTGAGAAAGTGATGTAAATGTAAAATTTATCCAAACTGCCTCGATAAAGAAACAAACTAAATCTTGGATGCAATGAGGTCGAGTACATTTTTAGCAAGTTTTCATATTTGGGTGAACTTTAATTTATATAACTGGCTCAAAATACCACAAAGACTCAAATTAATTCTGAGGGTATGTTTTGTTATTTCATCAGCTGTCTTGTGCCGTCTGTCATCACTATCTTAAAAAACGTTTAGTTTAGTTCAGCTAGTTACTATCCAACACCGTTTACATTACAGTGCTAACAATATTGGGATTATTTGAAACGGAGGAGTTCAGTATTTTCATGACAGTGAATGAAGCAACACAAGTTACAGATGCACAGCAAAATGTCAGCCTAGGAAAATGTAAGTATCCCAGATTTCAGACTCCTCTTCTCCTTCATTTATCCTAGTCTTCATCTGTCCCACTGATTGGTGATTTGACAGTCTATACCCATAAGGCACTGCTGTCTATGACATTATCCATTAGTAACCTGACTGCCCACTCTTTATCTTGATGTGTCTGTCTCTGCTGCTCGGTTTTGACATTTAGGCTGTTTTTATGTCCCTCTGAAACATGGTCTGTCCATCCGTATTATTCTGATGGAAAACAAAAGAAAAAATAGAGGTCTGACATTGAGATTCATATCCTGCTCAACAGCTCTGCTAAAGAATAATCTGAATTTCAAATTCCTATTTTATATGAACCGTCTATTATTATTCTGTTTTGCATATTGTGTAACATCAGTAAACAAAACAAAATTAAAAAAGTACTTTATGAACTTCATGAAAATATTGAAGTAAAAAGTGTACTTTGAGAAACTGAGAATCATCAGTCATTCAAAATCATAATGGATCACATTCACCACCAACAGGTCAAAACTGGCACTGAGTGAATCAGAGCATTTGCTGTTTATCTCTACACTTTGATTAATCTCATCCATCAAATGTTCTGGGGATATAAAACTGCCTGACTTTATGGTTTAATTTATGCATACCACTATAAAATCTGAATAAAAAAAAAAAAAACACCATCAGCATAAGCCAAGAGGACAAAGCAGCACTGCAACATTACAGGGCTCTCGAATAGAAAACTGGCTATTTTATTCTATGGCTCAAGTGAGGTTCACAACTGCTCAGCGAGCCAATTTCATATTTAAAAAATATCTTATTGCTGTTTTGTAGCTGCACACATCTGGTTTTCGGCCCTTACAGATTCAATCCATGCACAATGTCACATATAGGAGGAAAAAAAAACATTCTGAGTCTTCAAGAATATTGGTGGTTCTCCCAGATGAACCCGATGTGCGGGAATCACCTCTCCTTGGCCATTGATTTCTTCTGTAACACCAAAGCAATAATGTTAAGGTTGTATTGAGACATTGCCAAAATATACACATGACTGGTAGGACTGAGTCAGCCTGAGCTAGGTCACTATTGCAGTCTGTAATAAAGAAAACGCATTACTTTTTGTGACAAAAGGCCCCAGTAACATGTTATCACACTTTACGGGCTAAATGCTCATAACCTATCACAGGATATTATACAGAATTTTCTGAAAAAAATGTAAACCGTAAAAAAAAAAAGTAAAAAGTAAAAAAGGCCCGAAAAATTTCCTGAAACATAAAAAAAATAAAATATGAACTAAATAGTGTAATTCATAAATTAAATACAATTACAACGCAGCAACGCAACCTAAAACGTTAGAAAAATAACGCTAGCTTTTTAATCAAAATCTACATATGTAAATTAATAATGTAGTTTATATTTAATATTTTATTTTAAACTAGTTTAAATACATTTCTTGTACATTTTAAATATAAGATACAGTATTTAATATATATATATTAATATAGTGTGACAACTATTATTACCTGACCACGCATGTCTACACCCAATTACTGATTTGCCAGCATCTTGTGACAAATTTATCGTGGACCACCAACATGGTCATGGGTCATGATCAAGCATATAATTGATTGTCGTAATGGTTTAACTGTTGTTATTCAATGTTCACAATGTCTGGAACATTTATGTCCTTGAGTGACTAACCGCTTGCTTGTATTGACGTTAAATGCCAATTTATCCACAATTTGTGACATTTCAACTGCTGTAGGCTCCTGACTTATACATCAACACAGTCGATTTGAACTCAATCAGGGTAAAAAAAAAATCATGGCATCGGTTAAAAAAAAAATTGTTGCGAAAGATAACTTTAATAAGTTCCTCCGCTTTGCAATTACTTTGATGCTAAATACTGCCATTGTGCATAAGAAGAACAGCAGGCAATTATTTATCCTCATTTAATGGGATTCTATTACAGCAGGTTTTCAATTTGGGCCTGAGCGGCCGTACATAAAATTGTAATCTTGCCTCGAAACTGTCTGAGGTAAACAGTAACGTCCAGGCACAGAGGTGTTATGACAGTTCAGCTCATAATTATGATGGAAATTGATTTAGCTGACAAAAACAGATAAGTAAAAACATCAAATAAACTGCGAGGACTAACATGAGCTAAGATACACATGCAGACATAAAGAACCAAACAGAAACCAAGACCTTTTCAAAGGCTGAGGTCTTTTGTGGTTGTTTTGTTGATGCATGGTTATTCTCAGTTTATGATTATGAACATAGAAAAATAATAATGGGCCAACATGAAAAAAGATTCTATGCCGCCTATACCCATGCACTTACACCTATAGATCATTCAGCTATTTTTATTATAAGCTTGACAAAATGAAACTAAAAGAGAAGGCAGAAAGTTTCATCCACATCTAAGTTACATGTACTGTAACCAGCAGGATACTCATTAAAACTTTTGAGTGAAATAAGGGGACAGCTGTGAGCGCCCTGCTTTCATTTCACACATGGTAACCAAAAGGGCATGTATTCGTTAAGGAACAGTAAGAATTAGACTACTAGATCATCAAAGTATTGTTTTATAAAATTTCTCCAAACAATAAGTTATTTTCTGAAACTGTATTTTATATACACACTCTTTGGCAAGAAATGAAATCAGTAACACTTTATACTCCAGCAAAAAATATCTTTAAACCACGGTTACAAAAATAAATAAATAGATAAACATATTTTGGAATTTTTCCACCATTACCATCCAAGATTTTTTTTAATTAAGACACTTTTTATGTGACAACATGCCCCAGTGATGGCACTGTCATAAAACTGTATCCGGCCAGTCATTAAAAAGCCAATTTTAGGCTTTTCAGGCAAATTTAAATTTAAAACATTTATGAAATAAAATTCATAAAACAAATTAATTGACAAATTAATTAAATTACAAAAAACTTTACATAAATATATTTTCTCTGTATATTTATTCACAAATTATGTGGAAAAAAATGAAGGGGTAAAAATATTTTCACAAGGCATTGTACACAAACACGCACATATAAATATACATTTCTTTACACGCTACATTAAAACTGAAAGAGCAAGTGTATTTGTTTCTGTGAAATATAATAAAGGGTGCACAAACAGTTGGTTGATGGATAATAAATGAAGCTTTTAAAGTTGCTTAGAGAAACAGTTGAATAATTGATGAGTAAACATTAAATGTGAGGATGCCTTCCCAGCTGTGTCCAATATTCTTTATTGGATCAGTGCAAAAATAGCCGTGCATTATAATTGCTTGAAATTAACATAGAATAAAGTATATTTATTATAACAATCATCTTACCCAATGCTAATGAGTTATTAAAACAAAATGCTGCCCTGATTTAATTAAGCCTTGCGGGGATCCCTCTAAAACCACTTAGGACTAATGCACATTACTGAGTCTTCTCTAGTAGAGCAGTGTCTCTACCAGTTCACATTTTATTATTGAGGGAGTTTATTTATCAGATGCACAGAGACTTAGCACTCAGAATAGGCAATTTTCTGTCTATTATAAAGCATTATTGATAAAATGACTCCTGAGAACACGTGGGGCTGAGAGAGACAGTGTCAGTAAAAGAACATTAGTCTTCATCTCTGCTACATCTCTTCCCTTCTGTCACTAGGCTGAATACAAATCAAGACAGAAAGAAGTGTCCTGCTAAAGCTTGTGGTTAAATTTAGTTGACAGCAACGGTGAGATGATGTGCTGACGGTGCTAACAGAAGTAGACTGTCAATGTTTAGGTGAAGCCCAATGAGCAGGGGAATTCAATAGAATAGAAAGTTGAGAAAGAAGGGCAAAATGTAGCTACTTTTTAGCTTGCTATTTAGAGACTGAGAGATGCAAGTCATTATTATTCGTCCTGTCAATCTGCTAGGGACAAAGTTCTGTCTAGGTGCAGTGTTCCTCCATTTAAATGTCAACCAGGAAGAGTTGGGGGGAAATTCTGAATTTAAGAACTGGCTTGTTTCAATTCACAAGTTGGAATTTTATCTGAAATGGCTGAACTGAAATTGAACAGTAACATTAAAAAAAAAAAAATCTTACTTAATTGGACATTCTTTCAATATCGATCTAAAAACATATCAATACTGTTAATATATCAACAATTTAAGTTCATTTATATTCATATTTGTATCACTTGTCTGTGTTGACGGAGTCTTTCTGCAGGTTACATTAATGAGTGAGTCTGAATCAACTTCACTGTTCACTCAAACGATTCTGGAACGAAACATGATTGTGTTCATTGGTTAGCCATTGAAACATTTTCTTGATTACTAATTTTAAAACTTGAAAATGCAAACAAAATGATTTTCTGAATGCCTGCCAAATCGAGGAAATGCTGTTGATTCATGGCCATAACACTCTTGTTTATATGATATTGCTTAAATATATGTCACTTAAGAGTATTGATATAGCAATGACTACATTTAATGTATTATAATTGGCCATTCTACTTCCTGTTTTCTACCTCAATTCAAAGTTAATTTCTGGTGAGGACGGGAGAGGACATCTCTCACCCTAGGCGAGCCTCTGTGATTCAGGGGACGAAAAAAATAAAGCAACTGCTTATCAGGTACTGAAGTGAATGAGGCCAGAGTCAAAGAAGACTATTAACAAATGGATCTGATATGAAAGCAATTTTCAGTTCATTTGGACAGGAATCACGATAAAAACCTGAATCAGGTGGCAAATAGCAAACTATTCGTTTCTAATCTTTTTTGCAGAAGGTTTAAAAATATTTTTTACCCCCTTTGTGGCTTTCATTTTCTTTGAACAATGTGCGTGAAAAACTTGAGCCTATTTCATATCCAACAGATAGAGCTCTTTTTCACTTTCTCTGGGAATCAGTTAGTCATTAATAAAACATGCGACAAGATAAGACTATAAGCACAGAATTACAATTTGACAAAATGACTGAAACCCGATAAAACATTAAAACGAAGTGTTTTAAATTAGCATTATTTATGACTGTATTAGCATACACTATGTCCGGAACAGAGATTCAATATCAAGGGTCAATCAGGTTATATCAAGTGAATTAAAAGTTTCGGGCCTTTTTAAGGGCAGCATTTCAGTTTTCAATAACATTATTTTTGTGCTGACAGGCAACTGTCCAGCTTTATAATTGTTTTTAAACCAGAACTCCCAGAATTTCATTCTTACCTGGATGATACAGGATATTTGCAAAATGTATAGATCTAAGATTTGAATATTTATAACCTAAGATAAAGACCTAAAGTCTTTATCACTGATGCATTAATGCAAAAATAAATGCCCACATAAAAATCTTTTGAACACTCATTCAGTACAGCCAACAGCAATAGCTCCATCATAACTTCTGTCCCAAACAGAGCTGGGTAGATTACTTACAAATCATAATCCGTTACTGATTCCAAATTTAAAACAAATGTAATCCATTACATTACACATTTTAGGTAATAGAATCGGACTACCTTTTCATTACTTTTGACCTAACACGTTTATCACATTGTTTTAAATAGGATAATCTTGTAACCATATTGATATAAAGAAAAATAAAATATATCCAATTCCTTGTTATTGACAACATGACGTGCATTAAAAATTACAATACATTATCAAGGTTTCCCAAACTGGGGTTCATAAATGAACTGCAGAGGGGGTTGTGAGTTTAATGAAAAGCAAATAATTAATACAATTATAAAAATTTAAAATTAAAATAAACCATTTTAAAATAGCATCAATCAAAATAAAACACTTACGAAAAATGTGAATATCTTATTTGTTTGCCTGCATGTCATGTGAACACTAACCAATGTCAGAGAACCGCGAACATGCAAATGGGATACCTAATTATTAAATTATTTATTTTTAAATCTCAGGGGTACTTCAAGTAAATACATTAGGTGAAAGAGGTTCGGCTGACCAAAGAAGTTTGGGAATCCCTACATTAAATGTTAATAACAAACAACGTGGATTTGTGCATTTAATGCGTTTCAAGTCTTCCAAAGCCATACCAACACATGTTAAATAATCTACTGAGTGATCATTTAAATATAACTTACAGAGTTAATCAGTAGTGGATGTAATGTTGAAATGCTAAGAAAACACTTCTTAAAACTGAAATATTTGTGTAAATCCAGTGGTCAAATGCTGTGTAATTAATATCCACCTGACTAGTGACTGGTCTGTGTGTGAATGTCTGCAAAACTAGAGGACTTTCTCACTGTATACAAGAGGTAGGCTTTTTTAGAAAGGAAAATTTAAAAGATCAAAAAGAAGAATTAGAGAGATTCAATGAATTATGAATAATTTATTGCTATTAAGTGAATAATATGTATATTCATAAAAGTCTGATTCTCAGTATTTAAAATTTTTTAATCTAATTACAAATACAAAAAATTGGGAATCTGAATATGTAATCCAAACTACATACAACTACTTACTACCCAGCTCTGGTCTGAAAGATATTTACAATGCATGTATTACAATTCACATTGAATTAATTGTATTACAAATGAAAATGGTGCAGTTCCAGAAAAAGTTTGGCAAAAATTAATACAATTAAAAATCTTATCATGAGTGCTCCAAAGCAGCAAGAAGGAAAAGATCCTAATGATGTTATTATGAGACATGATTATGTAGAGCCAGATGATAACAGTAGTAAATTACACCCAAGTACAGGGACTGAATCAACAGAAATCCACAAAATGTGCTCATATCTTTCCTCAATACCGCTTTATTTGTATTTATTAGTTTTTTTTAATAAATGTGACCCTCTCTGTGAAATCCAGGCTAAAGTCTAAAAATCTAATTATGAGAAAATGTTCTGAAATAAAAATCTATATTCCCTATTTGTTTTAATTACATTCAATTAGACAATATGTTGCAGTTTGTTTAAAAAGCTGAGATTGCTTATATAGCATTTTATTTACCATCATCTACTTTCTAACTTTTGACAATTTCTGAATAAAATACTGAATTTTCAAACATAAAATCATAATTGCCAGAAAAAAATAAAATAAAAAAAAATATATATATATCTTCATTGCAGGCTCCCATAGATACTTGAGTCAGAATCAGAGTGAATATTTAAGCAATATAAAATAATAAAAAAAAAAATTACTACACAGAAAACCTTCGGTAACAACTTATAGAGCCCTTCAAAATGAGCCTAATATGACACCAAGGTAAGATTTGGTAGTGCAGAATGCCTCCCTCCTCATGAGAGTATACTGGCACACGTGGGAGCCTTTAGAGCATGAAGAAAACCCTTGAATATATGCTTGACATCCAAACGAATACAGAGAGCAACGGGGGAAGAGATAGTGTGAGAGGTGGAATACTAAATCTGTTTGTGAAAAGCCTTCATTTTCTAACACACACTGAGATACCTTGAAGTGTGTGGTGTGTTTGTGATAGTGGGCTTCGGTGAAGAGTGCATCTCAAAGGGCCTTGTCCTCCACACAAGGGTCTGTGTTCTTGTCAAGCAATACTTACAATTTAATCATGAGCTGGAGATACCACTATGATCCTCGCTAATGAGAACACTGATTATTCAAATAAAATTCTGCAAAAACGCACAGACGCTGCATACGGAGCCTTAATGAACACAAACACAAGCTGTTAATTCTGTCTCCTACCCTCGTTTGCCTAACAATGTTCAGCGAGACAGATGGAGAAATGAGGAGGTCAGAGTACTCTCTGCTTAATAAAACCCCTCAGCTTGAAATAAAATATCACAAGAAGCTTTTGAAAACTGCTTGAAATGCATGCTTTGATCAGTTTTGTGATCTCTTAAGCTTACATTTAAAAATGTCAGCGTTGTTCCAAAACTACCTCACTGCCTACAAATGCAGCTGCTTTCTGTGCAGCTACTGAAATGGAACCTCATTAGTGACTGATTTGGAACGCTTTACATAAGCAGAAACTCAATTATTATATTATGCATCATACAATTAGCACAATTAGTATCAGAATGTGATACTCGCTTCAGAATCAGAAGAGAGGGGAATGAGGGGAATGAGCATTTTATTGGTACTTTTTTGTATTCACTAAAGCATATTTATAATATAATTTAAATGAGTAATTTTAAAAATGAAATAGTGGTGAAAAAAGCATCAATGGCATGCCAAGCATCACAAGAAAGCACATGCATTGTCTGTCACATAATATTGAGAACATTTTTCTCCTCAGACAGACTCAAATGCATGGTAGAGGTGACAAGGAGCATTGTAATCCATTATTATATTTCACTTATGTCATTATGACTATAAAAGTGTCTCTCTGGTGTTTAGTGCATTCTTTTAAAAGACGTATTTTCAACATTTTGATACAAGTTTAATGTATAGGCATGTATAAAAGACTTTTCTTCATGCTTTTACAATAGGTATTCTTTTAAGATGTGTTACACATTGACAAATAATAAAATATACAATATGAAAAATGTGTCCACATTCCCATTACAGAGGTACTACATGTATTATTCTGTAAATGTACATTCTTCACAAAGCATAACAGTTATGTATAGCTTGGGATGTTATAAATCTAACATCTGCTTTTGTGACTGAATTAAGTTACATTAAAATTAATGAAATTGACATGGGTAGTGATTGCTATTTTATCAAAGATGTGAGGCAAAGTTTCAAACATTTGGGCTATTTTTTTTAATGAAAAAAAATGGAATTAGTGAATTAACTTAAATTAAGACTGCTTACAATCTAATGGTTTATTAAGAGTTTCACATATGGCGCATTAGTACACTAAGAGCTTTGAAATCAGTCAGCATGGACTAGTGATTAATTACGCTGGCTTCATTAAATGCAATATTCCAGATTTATTCAAGTGTAGATCAACATTTCCCAGGCTGCGGCAGCAATCAATTATTAGCACATGATATTTCAGTGTGTCTTTATTTTCTGCCAAATGTTGTTTACCGTGGAAATGTCAGTCTTATTATTTCTGCATAAGTCCCTGGTGTAAATATGTAAACTTCACACCTGGGTTGAAAACCAAACAGCATTAGTAAATGAGCCGCAATGATAATTAATCTTTTCGCCTTGGCATGCTTAACAATAAGCCATCCAAACTGCATCAGATCAGAACAAGGGACCAGTAGCACCCACAGTCAAGGAGATTTTCCAGGACATTCTAGTTATTATTGGACATGGAGATAATGGTAGAATGATCTAAAGCATGCAGGCAAACAAATTAAGAGTGCTCGGGAAACAGCAGGTTTTAAACTGGTGCTAATTTTGATGAATTATGAACCTTTAAATTGGCCAGCTGTAAGAGTGAGGAACAGATGGCGTGTGACAAACTAAACATGTGACTTTGGACTGTTAGCGGCGAGGAACTCAGATAAATGTGCAGCATCCAATCCCCTCAAACATTATTTGGAAAGCATAGGCTTGATAGTCTTAGAAATGTGGGAATCAAGCAATAAAGTTAAAATAGGTCACCCCTGATTTCAGAAGTGGGAACGAATGGTATTATTTTACTAAACTTAACTAAACTTTTTTACTGTTTTCAACTTTTGGATCACAACCCATACATTAACCTGTTCTGGTCAAAAACAGTAAAAATAAAATAAATAAATAAAAGATTCACTGCAAAACGCAAAATTAAGACAGACAGACAGACAGACGGGCGGGCGGACAGGCAGAAAAAAATACTAAAAAATGTGAAACAGGGCTATTATTGTTTCGGAGAGAACAGATGAAGCGTTCGGATCCATCTGCAGTGCTTTATTACAAAACGTGATAACAGGTATAGGTCAAACAGTGGCACACAGGAACATTCCAGGTAAGACAGTATTCCTAGGGCAGGCGTGGGTCATCAATCAAAATCAGTCTGAACAAAATCCAGAGGGCAAAACGAAGAGAGATAATCCAGGTACACAAGCAATAGTCCAAGCTGGGGGCAAACAGTATCCAAGACAGGGTCATCAAATGGTTAATCCATAATAAACTGGCTAGAAATCGAAGGACCAGAGACAAGGCCAGGCTAAACTAGACTAAGACTAGGTAACAGAACAATAGCTAACGAGAAGGCTCCGTAGAGTAGCTACACTGAGACAGTGACAGTGCTAACAATACTCAGCAGTGAGAAAGAGGAAGTCCGTGGCTTATGTAGCATGTCTGATTGGATTCAGCTATGTGTGTGTGTGCTCAGCACATTCAGCTGTGTGTGTGTGATCAGTGCAATGGATGATGGGAACTGTAGTCTGGGGTGAAGTGCAACAGTGTGGTGCAAGAGTGCATAGTAGTGAGCGGGTGACCTCTGGGGGTGAGCGAACGGATGTGCATGGACAGGATTCGTGACAATTATAGTCAACTAAAACCATTAAAAGAATTGTTCCTTAAGAAAAATAAATTGTATATATATATATATATATATACACACTATTTCCCACTATGTTTCCCATTTGATTCTTCTAACGGCAGTTACAGTGCAGCGCTGACTTTACCGATTAGCGATTGGCTCTTTCATTCAGAAGGCGGGGCTTTCAGCGGTTGAGCGGCCATATTGAGCGTTGCATTTGACACGTCGTGGGTATTCTTGGGTAGTCTTTGATTTAGTTTAACTGCTAAAATAAAACTGAAATAAAAATGACTTAAACCAATATAGACATTTAACAATTAAATACAAATAAAATTTGTATTTAAATATTAAAAAAATGATATTAGCATCTCACTAAAACAATATGTTTTATTTTAGAAATAAATAAACAATGTAAACCCGGTTTGTGTCCACCACAGTGGGTTTTGTGCATTGAATTATTAGCTGCAGATGGCATGAAACCATCAAAATTGAAGGACTTTTTTTCTTTTGGCCGTATTTGATCCAATCCAAATTTGCTGAGAACCCCTGCATTATTATAAGGAAGTCACAGCAACACAGAGATACTCCTTATATTGTATTCTGGGCAGCACAGAACATGTCTAACTCATCCTTTATAGAGAAGCTTTTGTGCCCCATTCAATCCATGCACACTGCATGACAATCATTAGAACAGAGGCGATTTACCTGTGGTGGCTTTTACTGTTCCCTCACGTGTGTGTGTGTGTGTGTGTGTGTGTGTGTGTGGTGCGCGCATCTTAAGGGTTACTGCCATTTCAAACTGTGATACACTACTTTCCTTATCCTTTTCAAGAGGCCTGCCAGCAGAACGTAGCATGAAGCCAATCTTCAGTATCCTTACTACTTATCATAATTTGCATAAATATACAGACTTGATTTGTATCACCTGCACACATTTAAAGAAATAAATTAATTTAAAGTCAGGTTCCATAGCACAGAGCAACTCCTCTCTTGTAGTATTATAGCTAACCTTGAAGAGATTTCAGTCTTTAGTAATTCTAATATATGGACTACAATAACTTGTATATTTTACTTTACTGTATTCCTGGCATAGCCAAATATGATTCTTCTGAGATTCCTTCAGGCAATTGTGTAGAGAAAAACAAAATCGTCGTTAAATGAAGTACCAAAAACGTCACACTTCATTAGTGTTCAAAACCGTCTCCTTACCTTACCTGGATTCACAACGGTAAGCTTATAATAATGATTTAAGGTGTCTGGTCCAATTTCACATGAAACTGATGTCATTCGTCAGTTTGACATCTTTCATTTTTGTGTGGCTATGCCATGTCCATAAACAGAAAGGAGAAGACCTGGCTACTATATGGCATGGGTGGAGCGCTTGTATCCTGTTCTTACAACACATGCTTAGAATTTAAACTCATTTCTATGGCTGCGTTCAATTGGTAAAGTTCTAAACAGACATCATCATTAATCACCTGTTGCCAAAACCAAGAAACCACTAACTACAGAGAGACAGAAGTGACAGAAGCCTGTGATACAAAAAAGAGTAAATATCGGCACAGCTTTTAAAAAGTGGTGACACGTCTGAGCTCTGAAGGGATTAAAGACTGACGCAAGACATTTCAGTGGCTCAGTGGGTAGCTAGCTATCATTAGAGCACTATATCGAGCTTCCTTTGTTGTTTTTGTCTCAGTTAGCTATGATCAGTGTGGTAAATTGCACTCATTTTCTGCTAGCTATGTGTGTGTGTGAGTGAGTGAGTGAGTGAGAGAGAGAGAGAGGAGCAATTCTGCTCTGTGGTCCATGTGAACTGATCTGATTGCACCAGTAATGTGATTTATTCAAAACATTTATGTTTTATTTGGTCAGAACAAAAGCGCAGGTATATTACTTGCTTGTTCAGGTGACATTGTCCGGATATATCCATAGTACGAAAGTGAATGTACAATGACATTTACTCTGATGGGTTGATCACAGATTCATCTGTGCAAAGAAGCACAACCCATGTAAAAAAATTACAAATAACTCCGTAAGTAACTTGAATTTTAAGGTTTCAAACAGAGATAGCAATAGCTTTAAGATGACCACTGATTCTGTAACCTAATCAAACACTGGCAAAAAGGCCACTACTACTCTACTGCTGCAGTATGTAGTATATACAGCATGCTGTCACTGTATATCCATACAATACCCCTTTTAGATTCATCTTGATCAAATTGCGTCAAAGTTTTTGTATTTTGGTATCACATGGGAAGCATGTTTATCAAACCAATATTAAAATTTGAGGTGGAGTTTATGCATACAATTATGCAGTTCACCTTTTCTCTTTAAAGCGTTCATGCGGTTTCGAAAAGAGTTGGTGGACTTTGTGTGCTGTGCGCATAAACTTTCTCACAAGCTGATTTAATGTTGTACTGTATTGATCTGACCGTTGTTGGGATGTTTTATTGAGGGAGCATGATGCTTTGATCTGATTTTCTCTACTCACACGCTACACTAAAGCAGTGGAATTAAATGCCTGCTGGTAAAACACTTGTAAATTAATAAAATAGTCTGAATTATTTTCAAATTATTTATAGCTCTTAATTTATTTATGAAATTAAGGAGTATCTTGCTTCACTCTAAAGTGTGTAACAAACATTTAAATAAATAATTGTTTACAGCCTTTTCTAGAAGCCTCGTCTGCTTTTGGTCAGATTAGTCCCGTTCAAAACATAGTCTGGAGGTTTTGATATAGCTTTCTTTAATTGAAGATGCCATTGATAACAGTACAAAGCACTTCTGCATTTCCTATCTGATTGAATGTGCATATCTTCCTTTTTAAATTATGTCTTCTTCTGGCCATTTGGCAATTTTTACAGCCCATTGCTCCAATTTAAAGAAATAATTTCATAGCCTCTCTGCTCTATTTATTTATTTGAATAACCTGTGTGCTCATAGTAATTCTGGGATCTGCTACCCATAAAATTGAAGTGGTGTAGTCAGGTGTGAGCCACTGTAAACCCCCTTCTCTCTCCCTAGCTGGGCCAAACCATATATATTTCTCTGATACACCAAATCACTGCATGTAAGTTTTTTTTTATCAGTTCCAGTATTGGATATATAGAAGCGTGTAGATAAGAGTCTAGAGTCAGTTTTTACACACGCAAGTGTAATATTCCAGCCTATTCATATTCAGCTTCTCTTAAAAAATTTGTCCTAAGGCTTTTACTAGCTGCGTGGAGTAAAATTGTTGTTACTTTAGAAATGTGTGAAGAATTAAACATTTATATGGGTTTTATAGGAATGTATTCCTTCAAGATTTAACCAAGAACTGAACAGGTTCCATATGACCGTACTCTGGTTATGAATCAATGCATTAGAGTAAATGGAACCGAATTACAGGCTAATGCAATGGGGTGATGTTTCACAGAAGAAATGTTGTTTATATCATTAACATATAAAGTACATGCAAATACAGGAAGATTTAAAAAGCAACACAAAAATGGAAAGAGGGCTAATGCAAACTTTCAATATTAACAAATTCAGAATAACATTTTTCACCTTGTTTTCATATAGTTTGCCGTTATGCTGTATGGCAATACATAAATAGTGATACCAAATATGTATGGGTGTAATAAAACAATTGTTAATATTAATTTCTACACGTTCTTGCATGAAAGGGGAAGGAGACATGAAAAAAGATACAGGGGAAGAATGAGGGGAGTATTCACACTTGGTCACTATGTTAGATCAGATTTATATTCATTATGTGGTGACACGTGTAAATGGATTTCCTAATCAGATAGCAATCCATTCAATTAAAGCACATGAAGTGATCAAGTATGAATACCTCAGTGTCTATCTGCCATTGTTTAGAACCTATAAGATAACATAGAAGACCTCATTGAGAATGTTTGGTACAGTCCAAAGTTATTAGAAGATAAGATGTTTTTCAGTGTTGCATCAGCAGAACAATTGACAGCAAAGTTAAAAATATTACATCTAAATGAGAATATTGTATGCATGTCCCTTGCAGCCTCATTTTAATTGGTTAAAAAAAATTAAATATGGCATCATCCTGACTAAGGCCTATGAAGCTTCCTTCCCCACCCTCTAAATTCACTCCTCATCAGTCAGACTGATTTGTCCCCGAGGCCTGGTAGAATTGGGCGAATAAGTCACCGGAGCAGCCTGTAATGCATTCTATTAATTACTAAGATTCATGGGGGAAATTAATGGGGAAAACAAGAAAAAGGGGGCTCGCTAGTCTTTTTCAATTAGATTGTTTCTCTCCTCCAGAAAATTGAGTGCTTGATTTACACAAATGAAAGGCAACAAACAAATGATTAGATTTGTCCCTCTCCTTTCAGTGTGTGAGCTGCATAATCTTTAAGACGGGTTCCATTACAAGTAATAGAAGACATTTGTAATGAAAACGCATTTTAGAAACAAAACAAAAGGTCAAGTTGGTAATGAAATCATAAGAGATTTGTTTTACAAACAAAGAATAATCATACATTCCATCTCTTCCATGCTGAATGTCACTTTATGTAAAACAAAACATAATTCTGATTCATGGGTCAAAGGTCAGAGTGCAAGAAACAGTCAGAGTTTCTTCCTAATGTTATAGATGAAAGCAGAATATATACAGTGTTGATGTGTTGTCAATGTTTATACTTTGCAGAGATGAATGAATCCTTTGTATGAACGCTGCATCTTTCAGCCTTGGGTCTGTCAGTGGTGCCAATCATTTGTCTCACATTGGGCCATTTTTCTCTGTGATACTAACCAAAGTTAAAGGTTTATTTTGATAAACCAATACCAAACTAAACATTAGTTCAATGTCCACTGAGGCTTCAAAGTGGTTTAAGAAAAACAAAAACGTCCTTGACCTTCAGTTTAAGGACAACACAATTATGAACTAATTTTTTCAATGGCTTGTCCCAGTGGAGGAACTTGTCCCTTCTCTTATGCTTTAAGCCTAATATTAAAAACATCCATGTCATACATTAATAGTTTATTTTAGTAACGTTACTTCAACATACTGCATGGAAATGAAATACCATATATATATGGGTGTTTGGCTTCGTGTCATGTTAGAATCATTTTTATACTCATACCTTTGGTTGTTTTAATATTTTGAAATGTTTTTAGCTTTATTTTTTGTTTTCATTTAAAATTAAGTTTTGAAATGTTGTTGTATGCATTTGTCATTTTATTTAATTTCTCAATTTTCTTAAATGTGTATATATAGTATTTATAGACTTGTAACTTATAGTTTTAGTTACTTTTTCTTATTTGTAAGTCGCTTTGGATAAAAGCGTCTGCTAAATGACTAAAAAGTAAAGTAAAAGTAATAGGCAATTACCACTGTAGGTCAACCTCATTTATCAGGTTTATGGCAATGGTATTCAATGCCATGTTCACCAGCTTCATAATTCAAAAGGACAATAAAAGTTTAGAAGCACACATTAAATCAGATTGTTGAATGTAATCCTCTATTGTTATTAAATCACTGGTTGGGCTTTAAGCATTGTAGGCTATAACTGCAATTTTGCTTTAAACACTGTAGGCCTACATGACACCCAAATTGGTAGAATCAATCTAAATTCACTTCAATTGTTGTTGTTTTTTTTCAATTCAAAAAGCTGTTCAAAAGCTTCAATATTACCTATTTGCACAGCCATGACCGTGGCGTTTCATAAGTGGCATGCTCCAGTCTAGATCTTTGTCCTCGGCCTGTTACTGTATCATTTTTACTTATAAAAAAATCTCAAGGATAAACGTTATCATTGATTGTCCTGCCACATGCAGTTGCTGTTCTGAGGGAGGAATGATGTTCTATGGTAAGTTACATAATACCAAACTTTATTTCAAAATACTTTAAAAAAAATTACACAATCTATGCTGACAGCTTTTTCTTCACAGTAGACAGAAACTCATTTTAGAGAGACAGATGGGATATTAGCTAACGGTAAACAGAGGATAGAAGGATGTTTTAGAAAAAGGTAATAAACGTGTGTCATACCCAAAAGATGCTGATAGCAATTCAAAATGCAATTCATGATTTATGATAGACTGGACTGAGGCATAACAACAGCACTACAAAGCCAAGATACACTGAAACTATATATGAACCAGATCAGATCTGAGAAACTGAAACAAATGCAAGTTTCTGTACTAGAAAATATTTTTTATAGTCATGGTATTTCTCATTTCTGAGAATTTTTTTAGTGTAGGGAGATTAAATCAATTATGTCATTCGCAATGATAAACAGGAGCAATTTTGTAGTCTTTCACCTAGAATTTTCATGTTGAATATTTTTTTCTCTCTCATGTCTTCAACAGAAGTATATACAATCTATTAATAACCTTGCTGGAATTATCTAAATTGTTGGTCTACTGATATAATAATAAGATTAAAGCTTGACTGTAGAGATAATTATTGGGGTCTCAGCCTTCTGTATATTGAACACGACAAAGATAGAGAAGTTTAAGGTTTCTTGGAATGGAACCGAGATTCAAGGTCGAGATATTCAAGTTTCATGATTTTCCTCACGTTTTGTGTGGAGCTGGATCACACAAGCTATTTCTGATTCTCAGTAATCCTCGGCTCTAATCTTTCTTCAGAAGAGATGCATTTAGGTCTGTAAGGAGGAGCATGGCCCTGATAAGACATTCAAATAAGCCTCATGAGCAGGTTGAGACGGAGGGTTTCACAGGAATACATAGGCTCTTGGTTCCGATCACAAGCAGAGTGGTGTGCCATCAAATCTCTTAGGATGGCTTTGGCTGAACTTTAATAAAATAAATAAAAGGTAATTTAAAACATGATGCATTTTTTCAAATCAATTCGAAATCCAAAAGGCCCACAATGACCAGAAAGATGAGAAAAACAGGGATGGACATCACAAAAAAGGGAATTGAACCTAGTTATGTATGCTATTCCTCTGGGCATCTGTGTGAGAACATCAGAGCATTATACTAATAGTGTATATTAACTTCAAGGCAGTTATTTAGCCGTACATGGTAGTTTCATAAATGCACAGTAATTTTTTCAATGTTAAACAATCAAAGTTTTACTGAAAGGCCATGTTTTAATCTTGTTTATGTGTGCATGTCTCTGGGTAGTACATACTAATAAACAGACAATTTCATTTTAGATGAAAAGTTATCATTAGACATAAATGGCTCTCTATTCTCAAAAGAGCCAGCCACTCACAAAGAACATTGCTGTGAGAAAAACATCTTTGAAATTCATTCTGCATTTTCTACAAACCATAGTCTAAATTAGACAAAATTATTTTTTGATATCTTCTTCAATGCAGCTGGAAATATATCAATTGTCAATCACAGTCTCTCACTTTTCTCTCTAAAGACCAGGAGTGGAGGATAATTTCAAGAAGAAATATCACAAATCAAAGAAACCATGAGCAAAATGATAAAGAAACACGATTTACAGTGTTACTGTGTCTCAAGCTTGGGAGAGAAGGTAAGGGCAGGATTTCTGCACTCCTTTCTCATCCCTTATTTTCATTCTGCTCACATCATTTTGATGTCTGCATGTTGACATTACCAAGAGAATCTTCAGATGTTTCAAAGTACTCAAAGAGGGCAAGAGAGAAAATATAACAGTAAAAAATTACTTACTGAAGCAATAAGTTGTGCAGGGAAAAGCACTTTCCAAAGGCCCTCCTTCTTTCAACAGCCAAGAGTCACAGTCATGAATCATGATTTGCTACTTGTCAGTCAGTTGCGGAGGTATAGGGGGAAAGTCATTTTTATTCTAGAGATTATTTTATTGGACAAAACTCAGTGTTGTGCAGGATGAGTCATCATTATTTCTGCTCCACATTCTCAGAAGAAAAACACTGTTGGTTTAAAATGTGTGTAAAATTGAGGTCAAAAGTTTACATCCCCTTTCACAATCTGCAAAATGTTACTTGTTTTAATTATTTACCCCCCGGCTCTTAACGCATGGGTTTCTCTTCTTGAGCATCAGTGAGCATTTGAACCTTCTGTAATAGTTGCATATGACTCCCTCAGTTGTCCTCAGTGTGAGAAGATGGATCTCAAAAACAGTCATTGTTGGAGAGGGTTCAAATACACAGAAATGCTGCAAAACCAAAGAATGTGTGGGACCTGAATGATTTTTTTTCTGTTAACTGTTCAGTACTTAATAAAAATCACATGCATTTTGAGGACTATGATTTTGAACGTATGTGAAATATCTTATTCAGCTCTACTTAATAAAAATCACATGTTTTGTATGTCAAAATAATTAACATTTTGCAGATTCTTTTGACCTCAACTGTATATATGCAAAAGGTGAATTTGGTTGACAATTAGATTTTCAATCTGGGGTTTGGGAAGAGAGCTCTAATGGAGGCACGGTACAATCAGAGATAAAATAGTTTAAAAATATTCTATGTTTTATTGTACGTTTCATTAGAAACATATGTATTAACTATGTAGATAACTAGATGTATTAACTTGGTCCACATACAAACATTCTTTAAGTTCGCTTTAAGTCAGTGTAATACAATGTATTTGGCGGATAAAATTTTACACATGTATAATGGACACTTTTCACATTTCCAGGGTTCTCAGAAGCAAAGTGATCATTGGTTTAACTTCTATAGTGGTGAACAGAAAATTCTTAACACCCCCCCCCCCCCCCATGGGCTCCAATTGTAAAAGAAATAGAAATCCACAACAGTGTTTCTTTGAATTTCCAAAACAGAAAAAAATTAGATTGATTATCAGTCACTTTCTCAACCACTGTTTTACAAAGACTCTAGTTACAAGATAACATAACCCAAAATAGTGTTATGAACCTACATTACATTTTTTTATGAAAACATAAAAAAAATATTATTTACTAGATTTATAATTAAAACAATCTGTGAATATGTATAATAATTTATTAAAAATATACATATTTATAATGATTTTCTTTTTTCACTTTCCAAAATATAAATTGGTCAGTACATCAAACATAAAATATATAGCCTTTATATTTTAGGCAGTCATTGGGCATCAACAAATGTGAAAACCCCTGGTCTAGAATATATGGCTCCACAGTGACACATGAAATGCAGTATTTAAATCTACACTTACAGCAAGTTTACTTCAATTTACACACCGGTCAGCACACCAGTTAGTAGATATAAGGTTTTCAAGCTAATATTATTGGACGGGAACAGGCAAGAGCAAGCACTCAGGTCAGACTAACACTTACTTTCAGTAAGTCGGGGTAAGTGCTGGATGCTAGAGAGCACAGCATGACATTCAATCTGTTCTGTCTCCAGCTCCAGGGGAGCAACTGTCTCAGTAAATAAACGTATAAACATTGTTGCATGCTTCTGCTGCCGTGCCACGACTTTCCAGCCACATGGGGACAACCAATGACTTTTCATTCTCCCAACCGGCGTGAGAAACAGCAATTCATTGCCATCTTGAGCAGGCTAAAAATACTTCTGTCCAGTGAAAATTAAGAGATTATGCCAACTGCTTTCTGCGGGAAGTGAGCTGTGCTGTTATTTTCAAAGAGGTGAACCAATCCTGCTGCTTCATGTTAATGGTGTTGCACTTCATCTATTTTTAACCGACATGATGCTGCTGAGGTAAAGTTAACTGCCCCAAAAGGCTAACCATTTTTAGAACCTGTGCAGTGTTAAGTTAAGGTATATTGGCAAATATCTCTGACTCTCAAAGATGTTTGGTGAAATGTCTGGCATTAAAAACTCTTCATACCACTCCATATGCTTAAAGATTACAACACAGCTCCAATAGCATGTCCTGACATTCTTGGTTATTTACTAAACTCACTGGTTCCTGTGGTTAACTGCCAAATAAACAGATGGTGCACCAGACCAACACAAGTGTCACACGGTTAATCCTTGGCACATGTTTGCTAAAATGAAATGTTCCTCAGAGAATCTTCACACTGCTAACAATAGCCTGCTTTACCTGCAACTAAATGATTTACACAGCATTTAAAGAGGTGGAGAAGCTCACAGCAAAATCTTGACCGGTCAAAACAACAGAATAATACTGTGAGGACTGTAATGTACCACTGTTCACTGTAAAGATGAACATTTCTGAGTGTCTATTTACGCTAAGTGAAAATAGCCCGACTTGTTGGCAAAGGCTGTTTACACTAACTCCACCCACCAAAGTGTGTTTGCGCGAGATAGCATTACAAAAGACAGCTGCCAAATGGCATCTCCAGTGGTGAAGATGGTTAATTGTGTAACGCATTCTTCATTTTGACCAGATCGACCGGAGTTCGAATCTGCCTTTTGCCGAACTCGTTCTTAACCCTTTTCACATCTCTTTTTAAAAAGCTTTTTTTCCCTTTTCAATAAAATGAAGCAAATAATCGAAAAGTTGAAAATAATGTAACTGGTACATTAGTTAGTGTAGGTGAAGGGAGGAATTTATTGTCTCAAGGCAGCATAAATTTACAAATTTTAATAAAAAAATTATTTACACTCAAAAACTTATTGCATACTATTTTACAATGTACTACAATACTGAGGTGCATATATTTTCCACTATTTGCAATAAATGGCATAGAAATTGGCAGAAAACACTGCAAATTTTACATAGTGTAAATAGCATCTATCCCTATTTTCACTTGTGTAAACAGCATCTATCACTAAGAAAATATGCTATTTTCATTTAGGGCCAGATTTACTAACAGTTTGCACCAGTGCAAACCGTCTTTTGCCGTTAAAATAGTACTGTCAGGATTTACTAAAGATGTACAGTGAAGAATTACAGTAGTGCTAAAAAGGTGTGGACAGTTATTTTTGCCCCTGATATTACTGAATATGCATTTGTAGGAGTTTTCCTTTCAGATGAAAAATGTATGGGAGGAGAGTATTCAAATGAATCATGCAATGTAATTTACTATCATTTGTGCTCGTCAAATTACTGGTATTTGTGGCATTGTTTAACGCTCAAAAAAGCATGTCTTAAAGCAGGCGCTAATTTGCGCTTCTCTTGGTAGATTATGCTGGTCATTATGGAAATGATCAAGCTGCGTCTGTGTTCTTTAATGTGCGCATTGTTAGTAAATCACCCGCAGAAATTTCCCCTCCCATCGGTGCTTTTATGGAATTGCGCTCTAACACTAATTTGCCCTGTTTAGTAAATCTGGCCCTTAGCATAACTGGAATCCTTTGCTATTTGCACTGTGTAAATGGTGAGAGATATTTACACTAAGTGCAAATAGCAAAGGATTCTAGTTACGCTAAGGGCCAGATTTACTAAACAGGGCAAATAAAATACTATTTTAGTCTTTCCACTTGAATGTTTACTTGCCATTTCTTTGTAATTAATTGTGATATTTACTAGTCACCTCTGAGTGAACTAACAAGAAAGTTCAACGTCGTTACTAGTGATTAGACTCATTAACAAGATTCACAAGAGTCATATGGTTGCTAATCGAACAGTACAGCATTCACTGTATTTGTTTTTGCGCAGGAAAAACAAGAAAACACTGGCATGCATGAAATACTTTCAGTGATGGTTAGATTTTGAATTACGGTCACACAATTGTATTTTTATGTGCTGCATGTGTGACTGTTTTAATTGCAGTCTGGAGCCCTGTTCTTTCCGGTCACGTGTTGACAGCAGAAAAAGGGCAGTGCATGTGTTGTATCTGCCTTCTAGAACTTACTCATTCTGTTGCATGCAAGATTAATTTCAAGTAGCCAATTAAAACAAAGGTTTGTTGTTGACATATCTTTGGTGCTCTTTATCCACTGCCTGGGGCAGAATAAAGCACTTCTGAAACCTGAATACGCTGCCAGATCAACTGGACTGTCAGACCCAATTAGAGAAGATACCATTGGCCAAGGAATAGAGTCGACAGAGGAGTGTTATTATCAAAGGTGTATTGACATGAAAAGGTAGTGATGAAAAATTAAACATGATAGGGAACCAAAGAATTTAAGATGAAGTATGCACTACCGGTCCTTGCTGAGAAGTAAAACATGACTCAATGACTTCAGAAGGCAGCTCATCTGAATTGCAAGTAAAATGTTTTTTTCAGTTTTAAAATGCTTAAAACCCATCCCAGATTACTAGGCATTATTGGCCATCCTAATGTCTGAAAAGATGAGATTTCTATTCTCCAAAGCATGTATCAGAATACAATGTATCATGAGCCTGTCTGACAGTTGTTTTGGTGGTGTTACCTTTGTAGGGCAGATCACAAAAGCCTTGATTAAGTTTATTCAGCAGTGCATATACAAAACAAAGCCGTCACAATGGCATTAGACATGTTAAACAAAAAAGGAATTTCTCACCTCACGTCTCAGCAAGCACTTCATTATCTTCCTGACATTTTGTTTCAGTGGCCTTGCGATGCATTTCCTTTTACCCGCAGAATTTCTCATTGTGCTAACACTCCAACTGAAACAATTAATAATGCATGAAATACAGAAATTAACAAATACTATATTTTTTCTTCTTCCAACAAAAAACTCTGTCACATCTTTTGCTGAAGTTTTCTGCCCTCATATCTGACAACTGACTGCTTCAAATTCAAATTTAATCAAAGCCTCTGAGAGAGAAACCTGCGCCCCTTTCTTAGAGAAATTATAGTTGATATTCTTCTGCCCCTGCATTTGACCCCGTCTCCACATACTCTATAGGAAAATATAATTTTATAAAAGGCAAGAAATATATTGCATGTAATTGGTGAGTAATTCAAAAATGCAATTCAAAAGAAAGGAATAAAGCAATATAAGAGACAGAATAAAGTGGAAGGCACATAAAATACTTCTGTTAGAAAAAGAATCCGTGTATATTTAATTCATGTAAAATCACTTATATGATTTGATATACAGTATGTGTTATTAAATTGATCAATAGATTTATTTTGAGCTTTCTATATTCAGTATATATATATATATATAATCCTGAAAAAACTGCATCACTATTTCCACAAAAATATTTAGCAGCACAGCTGTTTTCAACATTGATAATAAGATATGTTTCTTGAGCACTAAATCACTATATTAAAATAATTGCTGAAGGATCATGTGTCACTGAAAACTGCAGAACATTTTACTTTCCATCACAGGAACAAATTACCTTTCAAATTATATTGAAACAAAGCAATTTTAAAATTACAATATAAACACTGTATACACAGCAAAATTGCAACTGAACTTTACAGTCAGTGATCATTCATTATCATCAAATGGATAAGAGCAGCTGTGACATTTCGTTCCACAGGAAAAAGCCATACGAGTGACATTAGAGAGACATGAGTGAGGCTAGATAATGACAGAATGTCAGGAGTTCAAGAAAACTCTCTCTTCCTTTGCCAAGAGAACTCTTCCACTGTATTCCACATCTGTCCACATGACACTTCATACAGTATTCACTTTCATTTTTCAGAGAAAAGTATTTTCAGATTACCCCAGCATCCCAGAATGCAATGAGAAATAAAAAGCTCTCTGTTTGTTTATCACACACAATCAGTTCATTTTTTGTGGTATTGCTTGTGATATGACAATAGAGAGAAAATAACCACTTCTAGCCTTCACATTTGTCTGTTCCAGACAAAGCCACCAAAGAGTGATTTCATCATTCCAGAGTTTCTTCAAACTTTTATCACACTCCGGACATGAACCTTGTGAAGGAGATTATTCACTACTGATATGAACTGACTTCTATTGCATTAGGCCGGATGTTCTGAGGAACTATAATGAATAAATAACACTAATGAATACATTTGTTTGTTTTCATTTTACTTGATTGGGTCCAACACTAATTATTAGTAGTACAATGCTGACATGTTAATGTCTGTGAAACAGCCCTTGAGCAGAATCAAGTTTGATCAATTAAAGTGCATGGCAGACCGTGACCTTTCCTATGTGGATTTATTTTGTTTTCAATTTTTTCTTGTGACTGCAATTAACCACCAAACATCTACAAGAGCAACCCTCCAATTCAGACAAGTTTAAAGGGTCATGTTGACTTGACATATTGTAAATCTTTATATGTTTAGTGGATCCACGTATAAAGAACTGTACAAGGATGACGCAAATCAAATATTCACACTAATCAGCAATCAAACCTTCTGCTGTGAAAGTTCAACAATTGTAAAGGCCAAAAGTGCAATTAATAATAATGTGAATAAGAATTGATGTTAAAAAGGTAAATAATTTTGATTTAGAAGTTCATGTAATACTTAAAAGGTTAAAGCTTACTAGAATTCATGTGTTTATGGTATTTGGTACATATTGGTAAAATAGTGTACTGCCTCTTTAAGAACAGGCTATCTCCGGCTACGTTACGTTGATTCTGTGTGTGTTATTTTAGTTCTTGAGAGCTGTGGAAGCGAACGGTTTTCTTACCTCATAACTCATAGCTCATAACTCATAGCTCATAACTTATAGCTATTTATATTAAGAATCTTTTATTTCATTAGCAACTAGAACAAGTGTATTAGTCAGCTCACATTCTCTTTTTGTAAATCAGAAAACCAAGGAATAAAACCGGAAATCTTCATCTTTATTTCAACAACGTTTCTGAGGTGATTTATTGAACTGTGTTGCTGGTCTGGCTATGAACACTACAATTGGAACTAGCTGCTTGGAATAATGTTAGAAAGTTATTAGCGTAAGCCATCGCATATCTCAAGACTTCAAACCTCTACATTAGTAAGAAAACCCGCTTGACATTGGACAACGAGCCTTTGGAGAGGTTTGTGGAACATTAATGAAGGTTCGACGAGGGACTGATTCTCAACTAGCCGGATCACGCGCTGAGCTCGTGGCTGGTGAGTGCTAGTGGATTGCTAACGGTCTCAACGAGATCGTCGTTGCTGCTGTGTGACTGTTACAAGTGGAATCTGTAAAAAACGGTCTGAATATCAAAGCAATCATGACGGAGACAGGAATAGAAGCCACGGTAAACCTAGCTGAGGAAAAGCGAGTGGTTAAACCAACACTTAAAGCATTGGAATATAATCTGCAAATGAAAATAAGCTCCAGAAGTGCTATATTAGGACAACTTACTGAGAAAAAGAACGAATTGCGTGCTTTAATGGATGATGATGCAAATGTGACAATCATAGCTAAAGAATTGTCGGCCAAGTATGAAACACTGATAAAGAAATTCAGTAAAATAAATGCTGACGTCGAAGATTTATTACGCCAGATTGACTGCGTAGAGAATTTGAACACAGATCAAAGGGATTGGTTTGAGCCAAGAAATAACGAGCACAGAGAATTTGTGCTAGAAGTGAATGCATGGATACAGAATGCAATACTACGCAGAGAAGAGGCTGACAAGGTTAGTGAGCAGATACATCCTGAAGATAATGCGTCAGTCACATCCAGTAAGTCTAGAAAATCTAAGTCTGTTTCTGCTACTTCTGCAACATCGTCAGCTCGTGCTGAGCGCTTAAAGGTTGAATTAGAGAGAGCTGCTCTGTTAGCCAAGTCAGCTACATTGAGAAAAAGACAGACTTTAGAGGAGCACGAACTACAGCTCAAGGTTGAAAAAGAACAGTTGGAGCTGCAAGCAGGGCTCGCTGCAACTGATGCACGATTAGCCGTGTTAAGAAAATATGAAAGTTCAGATGTGTCAAGTAGAACCAAAGGCAGTAGGGTAGAAATATTGATGTCTGTGCCAAAAGGACGTGATGTCAGCCACAGTAAGAAAAGTGTAGCTAGCAGTGAAACTTGGCATAGCCACGCTAGTGAAAGAAGTGCAAATGCGATACGAGCTCATGTTACTTCAGATAATCACACAGATAATCTGGTTACCGTCATGCAACGGCAAAACGACATCACTGAAAGCTTAATAAAGCAGCAAAGGCTATCTACATTGCCATCACCGAACATTCCAGTTTTCATGGGAGATCCATTAGAATATCGTCTTTTCATAAGAGCTTTTGAACACCGCATAGAAAGCAAGACTGAAAACAGCAAAGATCTGCTTTACTATCTAGAACAGCACACAAATGGGCAGCCTAATGACTTAGTGCGCAGCTGTTTTCATATGGATCCAGAACAGGGCTACCCTGAAGCTAAGAGACTGCTAAAGGAACGATTTGGTGATAAATATAAGATATCCATGGCATACCTTGACAAGGCTTTAAACTGGCCTGCCATTAAAGCAGATGACACCAAGGCACTTGAAGCATACGCTCTCTTTATGACAAACTGCAATAATGCAATGTCAGATCTGGAGTATTTAGAAGAGATGGAAAATGCTGCTAACATGCGCACGATCATCTCAAAGCTTCCATACAGGCTGAGAGAGAGATTTAGATGTGTCGCCATAGACATTCAGAAAAAGCAAGATCGGCGGACAAAGTTCAAAGATGTAGTGTCATTTATCAACACACAGGCTGAAATTGCAGCTCACCCTGTGTTTGGTGAAATCTCAGGACAAACTAAGCGCCAGACTGAAAGGTTAAGTCAAAAGAAAAACATCACAACACTAGCCACTGAAGTAAAAGAACAGAAAGCTGAGAAAGGTGCTGCTGGTGCTGGATACAAGAAAGCTCAGGAGAAGGGAACAAACATGGACAAAGCCTTCATGAAACCTTGTATCTTCTGTCAGGGAGATCATACCATGGAACAGTGCAAGAAACTCCAAAGAAAGCTGCACAAAGAAAAGCTTGAATTCCTTAAGAGCAAAGGACTTTGTTTCAGTTGTCTTATAAGAGGACACATGAGTAATGCCTGTGAACAAAAGAAGAGCTGTCAGATATGTTCAGCGACACACCCTACGCTCTTACACATAAAGCAAAAATGTAAAGACTTACCAAAGGAAGAAGCTTCACAGGAGGAGCCAAAAGAGGAGTCTCTAAAGGAAGAGCAAACTGTTGTCAGTGGATTCGTAGATGCAGGGGAAGCATGCTCTCAGACTGGGGTCGGGGGTACAGGTAGCGTCCTCGCCATCGTTCCTGTGAGAGTAAAGGCAAAGAAAGGCAACAAGGTGCTGACTTGTTATGCATTTATGGATCCAGGGAGTAACGCCTCCTTCTGCACTAACAAGCTAGCGAACGACCTTCATCTGCAAGGAAGAAATGTAAACATCCTACTCACTACTATGGGAGACCAAAGGACAGTCTCATGCAAAGCTGTATCAGACCTAGAAGTGAGTAGCTTAGAAGGTGATGACTTTATCGAGCTTACAGGTGTTTTCGCACAAAAGGTTATCCCCGCAAGTAAAGAGAACATTCCAACCCAAGAAGATGTGGATAGGTGGCCACATCTGCGAGGTGTACGAATTCCATCGATCAACGCGGATATCGGTCTTCTGATTGGGACTGATGTGGCAAAGGCTTTGGAGCCAGAAGAGGTAATCCGCAGTGTCAAGGATGGGCCGTATGCAGTATGCACAGCTTTGGGATGGACAGTAAACGGACCGCTTTGGGATGGACAGTAAACGGACCGCTGCGTGAGAACATCAGAAGCTGGACAAAGAATGGATACCCGCAGATCCAGATGAATCGGATCTCAGTGGCTCAACTCGAAGACTTGTGGACTCAGCAATTCAAGTATGATTTTCCTGAGAATGCTCAAGGAGAGCAGTTAGAAATGTCTAAGGAAGACCAACTGTTTATGGACAGAGTCTCCAATTCAGCAAAGCTGGTCAACGGCCACTACTCTATTGGTCTGCCGTTGAAGAACAAAGATGTGAAAATGCCCAACAACAGAGCAATGAGCGCTCAACATGAAAAAGAAGCTTCAGAGAAATCAGACATTCAAAGAGGACTATGTCAGCTTCATGAATGATGTGATAAAGAAGGGCTACGCTGTAAAGGTCCCAGATGAAGAACTAAAACGGAGTGATGGAAAGGTGTGGTTTATTCCGCATCATGGTGTCTACCACCCTAAGAAGCATAAAATGCGAGTGGTATTCGACTGTGGCGCTTCATATCAAGGAACCACACTTAATGAACAATTACTGCAAGGGCCTGACATGACAAGCAGTCTGGTTGGTGTCTTGACTAGATTCCGTCAAGAGCGAGTCGCAGTTATGGCAGATGTGGAATCGATGTTCCACCAGGTCAAAGTTCCACCAGAAGATGCTGACCTTCTCAGGTTTTTGTGGTGGTCGGACTGCGACACCTCAAACGAGCTGCAAGAGTACAGAATGGAGGTACACTTGTTTGGAGCCACCTCCTCACCAAGCTGCGCAAGTTATGCGTTGAGAAGGTGTGCTGAGGAAAAAAGAACATGTTTAGTGCAGCAGTAGTGGATACAGTATTAAAATATTTTTATGTAGACGATTGTTTGAGATCAGTTGCCACTGAACAAGAAGCAGTCAGACTAGTCCAAGACTTGAAGGCCATCTGTCAAACAGGAGGTTTTAGACTGACAAAATGGACGACCAACAATCGAAATGTGTTGTTAAACATTCCACTTGAGGACAGAGCAACAGAATTCAAAGATCTTGATCTTGATAAGGATTCACTCGCCATCAAGAGAGCTTTGGGAGTACAGTGGTGTATCAGGTCAGATCAGTTCAAGTTTCACGTGCACATAGAGCAAAAGCCTCTCACCAGGAGAGGAATTCTGTCTACGATGAGTTCAATCTACGACCCTCTGGGAATGTTGTCGCCAGTCATACTGCCTGCTAGAAACATCCTGCAAGAATTGTGTAGACTAAGAACAGGCTGGGATGACACTGTGCCAGAACATTTCACACAACAATGGACAGAGTGGACTGAGGAACTTAAACAGCTCACTGACTTTGGAGTGGATCGGTGCTTTAAGCCACCCGAGTTTGGGAAAACAGTGCAAGCTCGGCTGCATCACTTTTGTGACGCGTGCGAAACAGGCTACGGTACTGTTACTTACTTAGTCCAGAAGAACGGAAGCAACCAAATATTCTGCTCATTTGTCTTGGGAAAGGCAAGGGTTGCCCCTCTTAAACCACCAACTATCCCGCGGATGGAGCTGACGGCAGCTGCCTTAGCTGTGAAGGTTGATGTCATGCTGAAGAAAGAACTACAGTTGCCACTGTCAGATTCCAGGTTTTGGACGGACAGTACTGCCGTACTCAAGTACTTAGCAAATGAGAACATCAGATTTAAGACATTTGTGGCGAACAGGATTGCCATAATCTTGCAAGCATCAACAGTGCAGCAATGGAGCTACGTCAACACTCAGTTGAATCCTGCTGATTACGCCTCCAGGGGACAAAGGGTGAGTGTCTTCATGAAGAACGAAGTTTGGATTGCAGGGCCGGTCTTCCTCAGTAAACCTGAAAGGGAATGGCCAGACAAGCATGATCACCTAGAAGAGCTCACGGCTGAAGATCCTGAGGTCAAGAAAGGCATACTTGTCAATGCTATAACAGCAGAAGAAAGCACTGATGCAATGCAACAACTAATTCGATACTATTCTTCATGGATACACCTCAAAAAGGCTGTGGCGTGGCTCACACAACTCAAGGGAACCCTGGTAAACCTGTCAAGGAAGAGAAAGGAGATGAATGGATTGTACAGTGATCAACAACGGGTGAACAGGGAGATGTTGAGCTACAAAAAGAGTCTCAAACAGACTTACCTGGCCATGGACAATCTGCGACGGATATCATCAGCTATTGTCAGCAAAGTAGGTTCCAGGAAGAGATATCTGCTCTTCGGAGAAAGGACCCCATCAAGAAGAGTAGTCGAATCTTCAGACTGAATCCACAACTTGAAGAGGAAATCCTTCGTGTTGGAGGGAGGCTCAGTCGAGCATCCATGCCAGCCGAAGCCAAGCACCCGATGATCCTGCCTAAGAACCATCGTGTGACTGATCTGATTCTCCAGGATTCACATGAGCGGCTGGGACACAGTGGACGTAATCACGTCTTGTCAAAGGTACTGGATTATGGGTGCTCCCTCGTCAATCAGAAGAATGCTGTCACGGTGTACTATCTGTCGAAGACAACATGGTGCATCAGGCACACAAATTATGGCGGACTTACCAAGAAACAGAGTTGTACCAGACGAGCCACCCTTCACCAGAACTGGAGTGGATCTATTTGGGCCATTCAACATTAAACGTGGAAGATCATCTGTAAAAAGATATGGGGTGATATTTACCTGCCTTGCATGTCGTGCGGTCCACATAGAAATGGCAACATCATTGGAAACAGACTCCTTTATTCAAGCTCTGCGTCGCTTCATTGCAAGAAGAGGTCAGGTAAAGGAGATGAGATCTGATAATGGGACCAACTTTGTTGGAGCTGATCATGAGCTCAAAAGGGCAATAAAGGAGTGGAATACTTCACAAATCGAGAACAGCTTGCTCCAACATGACATCAGATGGTTATTCAATCCACCATCCGGATCCCACCATGGAGGGGTGTGGGAGAGAATCATCCGCTCCATCAGGAAAATCATGGGTGCTACACTGAGAGAACAAAACTTGGATGAGGAAGGTCTTCAGACGTTCTTCTGTGAATGTGAAGCCATTCTGAATAGTAGGCCTATTACCATGCCTTCCAATGATATTAATGATCTGGAAGCTCTTACCCCACAGCACTTACTCCTGCTCAAGACTAACCCCAACTTACCACCAGGACTCTTCCATAAGGATGATACTTATGCGCGTAAAAGATGGAGGCAAGTCCAGTATATGAGCGATCTATTCTGGAAGCGCTGGACCAAGGAATATCTTCCTCAACTCCAGAAGAGACAGAAATGGAACCATCCATCACGGAACTTCATCAAGGGAGATGTAGTCTTGATTGTCGACGAATCAGCCCCCAGGGGATCATGGCTGATGGGAAGAATCGTTAAGACTATGGAGGATGAGCATGGAATGATCCGAAAGGTTCGAGTCAAGACAAAGACGAATGAGCTTGAGAGGCCGATAACTAAGCTCTGCTTACTTCAGGAAGCAGTATGAGAAGGACTGTTATTATTGAGCTTTACTCAAAAGAAAGACAGTTAAAGTTGTAATTGCTTCTAGGATAGAAGGCAATTAGGGGTCGGGTATGTAGAGGCCAAAAGTGCAATTAATAATAATGTGAATAAGAATTGATGTTAAAAAGGTAAATAATTTTGATTTAGAAGTTCATGTAATACTTAAAAGGTTAAAGCTTACTAGAATTCATGTGTTTATGGTATTTGGTACATATTGGTAAAATAGTGCACTGCCTCTTTAAGAACAGGCTATCTCCAGCTACGTTACGTTGATTCTGTGTGTGTTATTTTAGTTCTTGAGAGCTGTGGAAGCGAACGGTTTTCTTACCTCATAGCTCATAACTCATAACTCATAGCTCATAACTTATAGCTATTTATATTAAGAATCTTTTATTTCATTAGCAACTAGAACAAGTGTATTAGTCAGCTCACATTCTCTTTTTGTAAATCAGAAAACCAAGGAATAAAACCGGAAATCTTCATCTTTATTTCAACAACGTTTCTGAGGTGATTTATTGAACTGTGTTGCTGGTCTGGCTATGAACACTACAATTGGAACTAGCTGCTTGGAATAATGTTAGAAAGTTATTAGCGTAAGCCATCGCATATCTCAAGACTTCAAACCTCTACAACAATGTTCAACAGGGCCAAGCTCTGAAATTAAGTTTCTAAAATTTTGTTCTTGCTCTTTCTTCGGGAAACATTTGAACATGTCTGTTAAAGTTCTCAGTGTAAAGCTCTTGAGGGTGCGTTGGTGGAAATAGCATATAGTAATTGCGTTTCCATTCACATGCATTCGTTGCCCAGTAATTGGACTGAACTATGGAAGAGGTAGCTGAGTGGCAATTCATAAGAGGAAACAGCAGGCCAAATGGATGCATTCTCAACAGGCGCTCATGCAGGTCGCCGTCTGTGTTTAAATGAGAGGGCCAGTCTGTCAGTGCACAAGGGAGCAAAGAAAACCAGTACAACAGGAATTCAGGTACTGCAGCTGGTCCTGATAATGAAGCTTATGGCAAACCGAAGAGCCATTACAGTTCCACCGAGACTGTGCAAGCCGAGTAGTCTGTCAGGTCTTATAGTCTTAACATGTCGTTTTATAATACTTTCACATTCCCGAAACATTCTAGCCCAAAGATTGAAGCCTACTGCTCGTGGGATCCCTCTATGAGTGACCTCTTGTTCCCATCTCACCTGTAATCCACACACACACACACACACTGATATAAAGATGTTCATCTGAACTTCAGAATGTGCCTTGAGGTCAGGGAGGAAGTAATTAGTGGTGGAAAGGAAAGAGAATGCATTAAACCAAACCACTAGAGAGAAAACTAGGAAAGGGTAGTTCACGGTATGAGCTAAATCAATAGTCCTATCGAACATTGAGACACTGCAGTGCCCGTATACCTTCAGGCTAGAATCACAACCACATTTTTGATGCTACCATATGGCACAGTGAATGAATGATCAATGCTGTCTTGGCCATGATATATTCCAAAATAAGATGTTAGACGCTTCTGCTATGTGGAAACAAGTTGGATTATGATTTAACAATGCCAAAAAATGACCCTTATACTCAAATTACTGATTTAAACCACCAATATCCAATACAGGTAGCTGCTTACATTGTGCTGGGGTGAACAACTACAGCATGTTTCAAAGCACTTGAGGGGGATAGGAGCTTTACATCTGAATTCATTTTTCACAGATGTGAAGAAAAGGCAAAAATGGATTGGGGAAATTGGAAAAGACTGCAGTCAAGCATGTGGTGGCTCTAAATAAATTCAGCCAAGAAAAAGGGCATTTGACAAAACTGTCATGGCAGTGATTTAAAGGCTTACTGAAACACTAAAAAACATTAAAGGTATAGTTCATCTAAAAATGAAAATCATTTACTCACCTTCATGTCATTTCAAACCTGTTTGGGTTTCTTCTGTGTAACCCATTTTTTCTGATTAATTAAAAGTCAGGAGAACCGCTGAAAATGCATTCTTCACACACACATAAAATAAATTAAACCTTCTTAATATAGCAGACTAGCATGTTAGTTATTGTTATTGTGACAAAAACCTTAAGGAATTTTGCCAACACATAAAACAGTAGAGACAAAGTTAATCAGTGTGACTTTTATCCTAACCTCGCTGTAAGGTTAGCTTGATTTTTTTCCACCCCCAAGTAAACCTGGCCCATAGTGGTGAAGTGTGAAGTTAATGGCAGTGAAGTATGCCAGTGCCTCTCCTGAATAATTGAGCTATAATGAGAAGCATTTTTCTCTCAGAAACAGTAGGAGGTGGAGATAACAGTGCAGCAAAATGGACTTCAGCCATTAGTCACTGAGAGGAGTTCAAAAGGGGACAGCGGTTAAAGAATTGCAGGCATACGGCACACCAATCACCACATGGGGTAGTGTCACAACATTTATGAAAAAAATGGTGCTGCTAATTCTGACATAGGTGACGCTTTCATTCGGTGTATTGGTTTTGCGCTTGTTGCATATTTAAATATGGCTGCCTGGTGAGAAACTGACATGTAAGTGAAGCCAGTTGACAAAGCTCTCCGTCAAAAGAGGCACCAGCAGAGCACATTGGCTTATCAATGTGTTCATGTCCAGATGCATCGACATAAAAATGAATCAATTTTTTCCCTCGAGAGAAAATGAAAGACACAGCCGCCCATCCCAGTCTGTGGGCTATATTGTTTAATTGCTTTGTGCGTACATTATGGAAAATTATGCAATGCCACTCACGGTGCATAACCAGTGTGAGTCTGAAGATCCTGAAGGGAGTTAGTGAAGTTTATTTATAAAATGTAAAGCAATCTTTGATTATTTTCCTGAGCTGAGGTGGATTGATAAAGTGAAAGGTAATTGAATGCAATGGAAATCACCTTGGATAAGAGTCTGTGTGACCGTTAATGAGACCAGACTCTTCAGAATATCAACTGATAAACATGCATTTATACACTGATGAAAACTCATATCTTGGGATATGACAACAAACGTATTACTCATTAGCGTCAATTGGACTCCAGTTTATCTAGGATACAAAATATAATATTTAGAAACAAATTCATCATCACTGTGATTCTAAAGAAATTGTTTGTGATAATATACACATTATTTTTAATGTGTTCTGATAATGGACACATTATTACAAGAAAATGGACTTGGCTTCCACTTTAATAAGTAGTGCAAAATGCAGATAACCATAACACTTTAGCTCGTGTTGTATCCTCAAAAAGTCCTTCATTTTCTTTTTTGTTGAGATCATTATTATATAAAACGTTGAAATTGTTGGGTTTATCTTCAGTCTGTACATTTGACCAGTTATTACGTAAATCTCTGCCCTCTAAAATAAACATGCACAGGTAAAATATTGATTATAAAATACCAAAATATTAACGTTAATTTTTTATAATTGTTTTAATAAAAATACACATTGTCCAGATGGTGTAGTTACCTTTATGCATTTAGCAGACACTTTTATCCAAAGCGACTTACAGTGCATTCAGGATATACATTTATTATCAGTATGTGTGTTCCTGGGAATCGAACCCACAACCTTTGCGCTGCTAATGCAATGCTCTACCACTGAGCCACAGGTTACAGCATTCACCAGCTTTCTTTCCAATTCTATTTCCATGATATGTGCAAGAATTTCTAAAAAGGGCTATATTAGAATTTAATATAAAATGTAATAAGTAAAATCTTTGCTGGAAAGAGAGAGCACATGGTCTACAACATGTGACAACCTGCATATTCCCCCAGCACTCATTCTAATAAATGTTACAGCCATATAAATGTCAAATCAGGGGGACAGTCACCCCATTCTGCCAAGCAGAGATCAACATTTAAAAAGTGTATTATCATCATCATCAATATTATGTTTATTTATAACAGCAGCAACAGCAGTGTGTTATTGCTGAACCATGTGGTGGTATACCATACACCATAACCTTTCTTCAAAGAAAATGTGGAACCGCTGTGCTGTAAACAGATCCAGCTCAAGTCTTCATAATTATATATTAAGATCCATCAGCTAAGCTCTAATTGTGCACTTTGCCCCATGCAGACCAATGTAAGCCTGCTTGGATTTAAATTAAATGACGCGGCTCATTCCTCAGTCTTTATAGAGCCATATATGTCATGATCTTATGGCCCCTCTAGCCCACCCTCCAATTTATCCCATTTTAATTGGCAGTAAGAGAAGATGAAACATGCTTTTATGTTCCCCTGACCAATTGTCCCCTTCATCCCCTGAGCTGAAATATGGGAATGTTTCTGAGACTCCTAGAGCCTGCAGAAGACTAAATGTGTTGCTGAGAAAACAAATAGAGACTTTCAGTTGTTAAAAAGAATAGATATAGAAAAATAGTCCTCCTGTCTAAAATATTTAAATTTAATTGACATGAGCAACTATTTATCTTCTTCACGAGGAGACGGATAGGGGTCCACAGCGCATATTAAATAACTGTCTGTTATTTAAAATTAAATCATGTCTGACTTCTGACTCTTGAAGTCTGATACGCTTGTTGGAAATAATGTGCCACCTTGAAGTGAGGAGACATTAGCTGATTACAGAACTGTCTTTGCAGATGTTGTTATTTTGTTTGTGTGAGAGCGAGAGATAGAGACGGTGGTAGGATGAAGTGTCTTGTGCAGCGCAATTAGTATGTCCTTTACCACTTCTCATTATCCTGATAAATCAATCCAAGAGGCACCTAATTCTGTATTCCGCCAGGGATGCTGGCCATAAATATTCACATATTCACTATTGTAGCACGCAGAAGAGATTGCAGCAAATTGCATCTTTTGTTTACACTTCAGAAACATTGTGAATAGAATTAACAAATACTAGCTCTGATCATTTGAAAAAGCTTGTTCCTTCACAAAAAATAATAATAATATTTTAAATGTTAATTTAATTTGTTAATTAAAAACATATTACTATTACGGTTTGAAATAATTTTCTACCTTTCACAAGTAATTACGAGAAACAGCCACAATTAGGTTTTTTGAGACCATAGTTTTGAGTTTATATATATATAAAAAAATACAAAATTAGTAGCCATAACTCCAGTTTATGGTAAAGAAAAAAACCAACAACCTTGAGTTTTATGATAAGTAGTGCTGGGCTACGATTAACATTTTTAATCACATAATTAATTTATCGCATTATGCACATAATTCAATGAATTCAAAAGTGGTGTATTGTGCACTTTTTTCATTTAAAAGTACTGCTATATGAACAAAAGTGCAATAATATTTGGTTTGCAAACACTTTAAACAAATATGATGTTTTTTATAGCATTATTCCTTTTACATAGTAATATTTCTTGCAAATCTCAACTTATAACATTAATGTAATCAAATGAAATATAAAAGCTATTTGCCACTGTCAGGGCATTAAAGTTTTTATAGAAAGTATTTTATAGTTTGTTATAGAAAAACAAGTTATGCTCAGAGTCCAGAGCCTCGATCATAACATTATAAGAGGCACCTTCCGAGAGACTCGTGTGTGCAGAGTGATCACACGACACCCACCGTTTGACCCCAAGCCCGTTCGTTTGAGTACTGTGCTGCGCTCGGGCATCAACCGTCCCTGGCTCGGTTGGATCCCACCCCTACTGTGACCCATTTCTGGCGGCAAAAGTTTGTAAAGCTATATTGTATATGTATTAATAAACAGAACCAATTCACTTCACTGTGAGCAACTTCCAATTTCCCACTTATGGACTTTCATAATAATGATAACTGCGTTAACGCGTGATAAAATACTGTGTGTTAATCAATAAATAAGTTAATGCGATAACGCGTAACTTGCCCAGCCCTAATAATAAGTAATAAATAAATCATTAGAAAATGTTCTAATGTGCTGATTTGGTGCTCGAGACATCTTTTTTTATTCCAATTATCCCGGTTCTCCCCTATTCACCCATATTTTGGCCTATTTGCTCCCTTTATGTTTGATTAAAGTCTCGAGAGCGTCCGAGTCAGACACAAAAACGGTTTCTACCCACAGGCTATTTGGCCCTTTTACCCGACTCAATCCCTAATCCCAGCTGATCATCTTAGACATGCTGTTTTTTAGTACAATCTTCCATGTGTGCCTTGCTGTTCAGCATATCCCATTTATGTATACGTTGTTTTGTTTTAACCAATATTTTGTTAGACATTACACTACATTGGAAAATAAATACTGATCTGGTTACAGAAGCATAAGCCAAAATTCAAAGACTTGGCAAAATATGCAGAGACCGACAACAGGGTAAAACATTGAGTATACACTGCCAGAGTTTTTACGAGATGGAGGATTTGATGGAATGTTTGGGTTTCAATAGAATAAAGACACAGAACCTAAAGAGTTTATTTTCAACAGGTAAGCTAACTCAAGTTTTTGCTAACTCAATTAACTCTTTACTGTCTAGCCCCAGATAAAACATTAAGATATTGCAACATACGAAAGGGCATGATGAGTGTAAGGGGTGTTTACAAAGGTTGTTTGAAATGCTTTATTTTTCTAGTGCAGTAGCACAAAAATGGCATACTTCACCTTTAACCCTGAAAGTGACGTGTGGCCAAGTATGGTGACCCATACTCTGAATTTGTACTCTGCATTTAACCCATCCAAGTGCATACACACAGCAGTGTACACACACACCGTGAACACCCACCCAGAGCAGTGGGCAGCCAATGCTGCGGCACCCGGGAAGCAGTTGAGGGTTCGGTGCCTTGCTCAATGGTCTCACCTCAGTCGTGGTATTGAAGGAGGAGAGAGCGCTAGACTGGTTATTCACTCCCCCCACCAACAACGACCTTCGGGTTACAAGTCTGACTCTCTATCCATTAGGCCACGACTGCAAACACAACCAAATTAAGAAATGCACTGCAAATAGAAAAATAACACCTGCAAACTACGAAAACTACTTATTCAATTTGACAACACACGCGCTGCAAATGCGCACAACACGACCAAATAAAGAAACACTGCAAATAAAATTATTTATTTGGTTGTGTTGTGAGCATTTGCAGCACCTACTGTCAAATTGACGAAGATGTTTTCTTGATTTGCTGGTGCTTATTCTATTTGCATGTGTTTTCTGAAGTTGTAGCGCAAAAGTTGAGCTCTTTCGGCCACCGTACTCGGAGCAGAAAAAATATCTATTTTCCAAATCATATTTTACAGCATGAAATCTTCCCAGATGATGAACGCTAATTTAAAAAAATCTGATATTTCCCAATAAACAGTCAAAGGACCCTCCCAAATTCGCAATAAACCTTACACAAATCAGCTCAGCCAAACATTTTGCAGATTTTTCTCCATTAATTCCTGCAGAGCTGTGATGATAAATTGATGCGGTGCTGTTTAATAAATCCCCACATCTCCCACAATGTTGCAAAAAGCACAGAGCCATAAAACACGCAGTCATATAGCTGCATCATTTTCAATCAATCCACCAATTCCCCTTTCACACATCCCTGTTTCTTGATTTCTTAAATGTGCACCCCCCCCACCAACACACCTCCGTTAGCCAATTTAGTTTTTTCCTTAATAAAGAATTTCCTATTAATATGAACTCGTAAATCAGTTCGACCTGATACATGGCCTGCCATGTGAGCATAACTCCATGCATGCCTGGAGAAATCTGAAGAATTACAGCACAACCTGAAGCAGTTGACAACCAGCTGATAAGTCAAGTATACATGGGGGGGTGGGCTGCATGCATTAAGGCATATCTCATTTCAAAGCTGGTCTAATTGGAGAAAAAAACTTTCAAACTTTTTCTTTGAGAAAAATAAACATTGGCTTCTGTGCTCAAAAATGGTTTTCATTGTAATAGATAAAGTGCCATATTTTTGCAAATGGAGAACAATTATCGATTAACTATTCAATATTTGTCTTTGGAAATCACAATGTCAGCATCTTTGCAGAAACCAATATAAAATAAAATGCTAAAATTTTACGCAGTGAGCATAGCTTAGGGTATCGAGAAATTTCACAGTGCCAGGCAAATACCATGTAATAGTGGGCCAGATAAAGGCAGAAATTATTTAAGCATGAAATTAATTGTAGAGCTTGATAAAATACTTGTGTGTGACAGGGATAAATGGCTTTGATATATTTAATAAGAGTACCCGCTTTCATAATACTCCATAACACAGTAAGAGCTCTGCTACGGCTTATTGCTTTCCCGATCTAGAGATGGGCTCAGATATACTCCAGTAACATACCATCTTATCCTGAAGACAGCCGACATAAAGAAAATCTCATAACAGAGACACTTTTAATATACAGTATATCCCCCTTATATTGCTGTAGTATGACTTCACAAACATAAGAACTAGACTAGTGCTCAGAAACATTTCCAAGCAAACACGTTCAGTAGTTTTGTCTTGATTTGTAATTAGGCGCTGTAGTAGGGATGTCACGATAGCAAACTGTCTCGATATTATCGTGGTCAAATGACGATATAAAAGATAGGTCTTCCGGACAAAAAGTGTAGTTTTTAAAATATATTTGCTTTGAAACACTATTGTCAAACACACTTTTTGTTTTTAAATTATCGCAATAAATATTGTATTGTGGACTTCATATAGCGATATTATCGTATCATGAGATTTGTTACATACCTATTTTTAGAAATGTTTACATTAAAACAAGATTGATTAAACTGAAAAAAAATCATTTTGTTACAGCATATCTATAAAACGACACATTCTTTTGGTTACATTTAGCATACCAATTCAAAATGACTTGTATTTGCCATTTTTCATTTTAAATGTTAAAGTATTACATTATTCTTCTGATGGCTAAATTGCATTTTAGTCCAGTGCAGAGTAGGTCATTACTTTTCAAGCGGTTTACATTAGTAATGCCATTTCTCGCCAATTCAAACTAAACTGACTTTTGCAGTAATTTCATGCTAGCAATCCAGAGAATGGACCATGGCATTAATATGTTCAGACTGCTTAACCAGCAGAAATAAGATTATTGTTATTTCATGTTTTACACTCTGTTCTTGGCCATAGAGAACAGGAAAATGGGACCTGAAAGAAAAAAAAAACGTCACAAATATTTGTTAGTGTCTCCTATTCATTTAGAAGCAAATTATCAATTTCATTTTTATTTCCAACCTGTCATAAGTCTTCTTATGATCATTGTGAGAGAATACTGAAGGAAAGTGAAAATAAATGTAAAGGAGCTACGCATTTAGTTTTAATGCATTCAAGAATCCAGGGCTATGACAGGTTTATTCTCATCCAATCACACTGAGCTTTTGATCCATGACCAGCCACATCAGTGCCATTTTCAACCTCAACCATCCATCCATCCATCCATCTTAGGCTCACCTGCTGTCTGCCTTTCAGATAGCCAAGGGTTTCATCTGTTGCAGTCCAAAAAAAAAAGAAAAGTGAAACCCAAACAGGCAGTCACAGTAGCAATGACTGCAAAACCAAAATCATTTTCAAAGGTCTTCGGGTGAGTGGTCTGGTCCAATGGCTTTAAAATGAATAATTATTCACCACTTTAAAGGTCACCAACTCTTGCCCCGCTTAACATTTATATAACTGTCTTTATCCTGTCATTCTCACTGTATAAAGTTTTAATAAAGGTGACTCAACTTTCAGGTCATTTAGATTATTTCTTGGTCTTTCATGTCCATGTGGTGCTGAAGGAGAAGTGACTCTGTGTCATAGTTAAAACTGGTGAAGTTGAAGATAATAGCTAATAAATAATTTATCATGTTGCTTTTTTTCTTCACTTTTTTATTATTCATGAACTGAACAGGGGGAGAACTGTATAATTTGGGTAATATTCAAAGTTTTTGAATTAAGCAATTAGAGTAGTTACTGTATGCAAATCTGAATCATACACAATTGGTCAAAATTTAGAATAATAATGATTTTTTTTTATGTTTCGAAAAATAAAATGCCATTATTCCAGTCTTTAGTGTCACATGATCAGTACCGTTTCTAGGCATAGGCGAGCTAGGCGGTGGCCTAGGGCGCCACCAGCTGAAGGGGCGCCAATGAGCACACATACTGGCACTACATTTTAACAGGGTTGTAAACAAGAGTGGCATTCCCTTATGAGTTCATACCCTGAAATATGACTGCCGCCCCACTGGATCCCTGACATCATTGGGCTAGAGTTCTGAGACACAATTCTGTCTCTGAGCTCTTCAGGCAGTTCCTTTGACCTCATGATTCTCATTTGCTCTGACATGCACTGTGAGCTGTAAGGTCTTATATAGACAGGTGTGTGGCTTTCCTAATCAAGTCCAATCAGTATAATCAAACACAGCTGGACTCAAATGAAGGTGTAGAACCATCTCAAGGATGATCAGAAGAAATGGACAGCACCTGAGTTAAATATATGAGTGTCACAGCAAAGGGTCTGAATACTTAGGACCATGTGATATTTCAGTTTTTCTTTTTTAATAAATCTGCAAAAATGTCAACAATTCTGTTTTTTCTGTCAATATGGGGTGCTGTGTGTACATTAATGAGGAAAAAAAATGAACTTAAATGATTTTAGCAAATGGCTGCAATATAACAAAGAGTGAAAAATTTAAGGGGGTCTGAATACTTTCCGTACCCACTGTATATTAGGGCTGTCAATAAATTATTTCTTAATTGCGATTAAATCGCACCTGTTGTGTGTTTTCGCACACTTTTCATGAAATATGATAATTTTTTATCGTTTATCTTGCTTAATACGTAATTGTCATTATTTATTATATCCAGCAAAGTAAACCAAAACATTGAAGGGTGATTCTCTCAAAACTGTATTTTCTGCAAGCTTATTTCAATATAAATATAGATATCTTTTTAAAAAAAGGACACCAAAGAACCAAATGATATAAGTAGCAGTGTTGCCAATTTAGCTAGATTTAACGAATTCCCCGCACTTTGAGACTTTTTTTTTCAAAAGTTTAGGGACCAATATAGCAACTTCTTGGACAAACCTTATCTAAGTTCTCATCTTGCCTACTGATTTTTAATAATGAACCTACAGGATGAGCATATAGGTTTATGGATGTATTTATGATGAGAACAGATGAACAGAGTGTGCGTCACTTTTCATGTTCAACACCGTAGTGACAGCGGAGGCCACTATAAACAACAAAATACGCTAGGGCAAAAAAAATATATATATTTCTCGATTTTAATAGATTCTCTTTTTTATTAATCAATATCAATTATTAAATCCCAATCAATGTTGTTTTCAGTTGATGAATGAACAGTACAGAGTGCACCTTCCATCCAATAAATCGCGTTGCTACTCTTGATATGAAACAAAGTCTCAGATTTGAAATTCGGTCAAATTTATTAGGAAACGCAAGCAATAAATACCATTTTGGTGCTCTTTAATGTGCTCTGATAGATCATTGTAGCTTAAACTGGGTATTCCCCTCAAACACACTGCAAAAGACTCATAATAACACTTTTATTTTGTTCTGGAGCTGATGATCCCGAGCTCTGCTGCCTCACTGGAGCACACTCACCACCAACTGGACAGGGGTTGATTACAGTTGAAAATTACAATAGATCACTCTCAGTGCAATCTGTCAAAATGACGGACTGCTTTCAAAATTTTCCCTCACTGCTAAAAAAAATTCAGAAAATATTCGGTTAACATGACCTCTGATATATATATATATATTCTGTATGTGTGTATATATGTTTTACATCCTTAAGAGGTAAAGAGTGATTTCTCCACGCCTTGTGGCACCAAACAGAAGTGAAATCCAGAAATGTACAGCAAATATATGGCATTGGTTGAGCAGGAGTAGACCTTAGAATTTGAATCCTCAACCTTCACCTTTAACTATTAAACTCGGCAGAGCTACTCAGTATATTTTGTCAACCTCATGAACAGGAGAATATAAGAACATGTAGCATAGTGACTACATCAGATCCTGAAGGCATTCTGGCCTCTAGGTCATCGGTGCTGCCAGTGTGTAAATGGCACGATTAATCTTGCCCAGGCCATTTCAGACATGCTTTCAGACAACATATCCATTAATCAGCCCAACGAGTCCCAAGCTAACACTCAAGAAAGCCTGTGATTATTCAACATGGACAGTCCACATTTTATCAAGGAAGAAGGCAAGGAACACAGAGTGATTTATCAGCTATGCGCCGGGTGCACACTATCCACATATGATACCCTTCAAGTAGAGTGAGACTGGTAATGGTTTTGCATCTTAAAGAATGATAGGGTGACTGTAAAAGCAAGACAAAATCATTAATGCAATGATGATAAAATCAAAATTGTACTTACAGCAAAGACGCTACGGCTGACAGATGGAACCAAATGAAAAAAAAAAATGACTAAAATGAAAGAAGTTTAAGCCGATCATAAAAGGAAGCATTTTCTGGCGAGACAAAGAACATTGTGTCTCATCTGTCTTACATATGCTGGCAGAGTTTGATGCCCCATGAATGAATGACCCCCAATTAATCTCCAAGACTCATTATCTTGTGACAGACGCTATGGACCATTTACTAGATTTCAAAAGTATAAGACTTTTATCCCGATTAGTTTTCCGAGCAAGAAAGTTTCTGCCTTTGTTTGTTACATCTTTGATTTGTTCTACAACAGTAATATTAATAATACAGATAGATCCCAAGCAGGCTTGACAAAGCAGCATCTGCTTAATCAATGGCTTGAGTCGGAGGTGCAACTATTTGTTTGGAGAGATTTAAAATATCTATTATTATGGAGAAATCACACAATTTACCTTTAACATTCTAAAGTGTTTCATCATATTTTGATCTGCGATATTCCTCGCTTGCATCAAACCTCGCACAGTTCTCACACAAAATCTATGGGGTTCCCAGGAGTTTACTTTTCTGGTAATATTTACTAGGGCTTCTAGAAAATCAGTTTGCATTAGCTATGAATCTTAATGAGTCCCTCAGGGTAAAAGCACTCCATTTACAAAGATTTCTCTTTCTGAGACCTAGGTTGACCTCTTATTTTTTTTTTATAATCTCAGATATTACCTACAGATCCACAGGGAAGCATTATTACAATGGGGTAAGAAGACAAAAATAAAGTGTTGCCTGGGTGCTTCTGCTATATAAAAGAAAAGCCCATTTGTCAAATTCACACACAGATGCAGTGTGTGTAATTTCTCAGACAGTCACTGGAAATCCCACATTGGATACAGTATATCCATCTTCCTAGCTGTTGTGCATTTTATGACAGATTTTACAGCACATACATTTTTCATCAGCGCATATAAAGGTATACTGTGAAACTTGCTATGATGTGTCTTCTAAAGCAGACCCAGAGGGGAAGATCTGGACTGTAAAGAAGAGCCGAGGGCGAATATGAAATGTGATGAATATATAACTTGACTTGAGCCGTGTAAATAAGCACAGAGACTGGCCCGTGACTCTATAGTGTGCAGCATCGATATACTTCAAGAACTACTACGCTAGAATATTTACACCAGGCCTTCGTCTATACACTTGACATCTCTTTCCAGGATCCTTGGAAATGAATGACAAATGCTGTCACCCAGAGACACACGCTTCAACACAAAACAGCATTTGCAATTCTGAGAGCGATAAATATATATGAGAGCGAGAGTGAGCTTGGCTTTCAGTCAAAATGTTTTCCTGCGGCTCTACCCTCAGAGGAAATCACACATCTTGAGTCATTAGCCCAGGTTCCTTTGGGGCACGGGCAAAATTTCCTATCGCCTCACCCGGAGAAAATAAAATCCCAGCACTGCCGAAAGATTAGATACTGATGCTTCAGAACACCTCAACATAATTTTAAATGTATGTAGATGTAGTACATCACAGAGCTAATGGAGAGGAAAACATGCAACAACTAGATCAAAGGTGTCTGAGATGACTCCGATTGCACAGGAAATGGACACACTCCGGCTCTTTCTCTCTCACACATACACACACCTCTTCACTATAACCATCAAGCAGAAAATTCAGAAAGATATGGATGAAATGGTGTGATAAATGTAGTCATCCTGTCTTTTTTCTCCTTTCTTCCCACAAGTTCTCCAACTGACTAAAATGTCAGCACCCAAGGAGGTGGAAATTATTGACAGCCCATCCAGATCTCAGGTTCAGATATGCCACAAAAAGGGAAAAAGGGAAAGAAAGAAGAGTGCAAGACTCTCTCTATGGAAACTTCATCAAACAAATCCTCATATTAAATGGACTAGAATAATATATTTAATTTAAAAGAACCCCAATAATGGAGTTCACTTAAGCTTAAAATAAGCTTTAAAGAAGCTTTTTAAATCTAAAATGAGAAATTGTATGATGTTACATTACTTTACTCAATCCCAATTTTGTTCCCTTTAGGCTGTACCAGTATAAAAAAAAAATCATACCAGTATTTACATTAACATATTTATTGACATATCACTTAAGACATACTGATATCAAATTATAATAAAACATTTATTTAGAGTATTTCTTTATTGCACAATGCACATTTCTTAATATTCGCGTTTCATATATGAAACGTGGATATTCTGCCTGAATGTGTCTTAATATCTTTATTAATAAGAATCTGTGATATCTGTATAATATCAGTCTTTAAATGCAAGGTATTTAAAGTGTACCGGAAATATAATTGCAACAGTTCCACTTTAGCACAATCAAATGTAGCCTACTTAAGCATGTCTTGGACCTCAGCACTACTTCCGCACAATAAAAGTGCATTAAGTACAAAATTAGTGTTTTGTACTTAATTAGTGAAACTCATCTTGAACTACACCGATCTGATCCAATCAAATGACCTCTAGAATGATAATCCTGCCTCACCACCTAAAACTGACTAGCAAGTAGCAAATCATGGTTATCACATATAGAGCTTGTTGGCTAAAAATACAGCATGGGTCACCACAGAAAAATAACTTTAACCGTTAAACTATTTCATGGCAACTTTAAAATACAGAGGCAACTTTGTCTAATCAATGACAGACAGAGGGAGTGTTCAGAAAGCAATATTCTTTGGTGATGCTGAAACTACACACTTCAGCTATAATGTTCTATTGAACTTTAAAAGTTCATGTCACCAAACGGTTTTGAGTGACAAAAGAAATAAAGGAGTAATATGGTGTAATACTTTGATTTAAGACCAGACATGGGCTAATACATTTTGCATGCACTGTATACTTACTGTATGCCTCTGAGGCATAGTGCAATACTTCTGTCAACATTTCCTCTGTTGTCGGTAACCTTCTATTTTCTCCCAGGTGAAAGAGTGTGAGATCAACAAATTGTTTCTTCAAATGGGGTCAAGAAGGTCCTCTGCTGGAAGTGTTATGGATGTGATCAGACTTTCAGCAGGGTACACAAAGAAACTCTATCAGACTCTAGTGGGGGGATAATAGCATTTGCTACTGGGGTCAGCCTAACAGACTGAAGAGTCTCATATTAAAGTCTAGTGTCTCCGACTAGAGTTAACACTCCCATTACTGCAGGAAAGCACTTTAGGGAAAAAAAAGAGGAAACAGACACATACTGTATATCAAAAGAGACTGCTCATATTAAATCACTTCTTTGAGCAATGAGGTGATAAATGGGTGATCCTTCACTTAAAATACTCTTTTGACTACTTTTAATCTTAAAAAAAATTACACTTCTATATGTATTATACACACATTTAAATATGTATCAACGACGGTATATAAAAAAAAAAAAAAAAAATGTGTTAGATGGTAATAATAAAAAAAATAGATGTGTTAACTCAATTAAGTAAAATAATACAAGTTAGTAATTCAATTTAATATTGCACCTTAAATTAAAACTAAATAGGAAAATAGGTTGATAAAAGTTTATCACAAATATATTAAATAGATATCAGTGTAAATAAAAACCATTAAAATAGTACAAATTATTAAATTATATAAAAAAAATAATGTTAATTGAAATAAAAATCTATATATTAGAAGAAAAACTAAAATTAGATATGTTGGAAATGGCAACTAACTATTATAATAATAAAAATAAATCATAGCTAAACAGAAAAAAAGGCAAAAGTACATAAAATGACTAATACTAAAATTAAAATGTGCAACAATAATAATAATAAAGCTAATTCAAAATATTAATAAATATAATAAATAAAATTAACACCAACAGACATTTAAAAAAAACTATCCTTAACCACATCTAATGAAATGTTTAATATATATATATATATATATATATATACACACAACACAATTTATTTAAAATCAACCTATGACAGACAGCTCCACTAATGGAAGAAAAAAAACATCTCTCCAGAATTAAATTTTTTTTCCAGTAACATCACCTGTGACAGCTTTGCTAAATTCCAGGCCAATGTGAATTAGATCGTGTGTATATACAGACTGAATGTCTTTGTTCAGTTCTCACAGGACAAGCCTTCTGCTCACAAATAAACACTGAAGTCTTATTTTGCTGAGAATATGGCCAATGATACTATTTGATTTGATGAACAACTTGGCCAGAATTACTGGTGCCTTGATGTGGCAGATGCATTTCTGAAGGCGTGCAGTCAAGGCACAAAGCAGAGAGGGGGGGGGGGGGGATGAAAGCATGCAAGCGTTGTTGTCTCCTCTCCTATGCACTTTAAGTCTTGCAAACAGACAAGAGATTAATCTTTTGTGACTCATCAGGACTGCATCGGGTAATTCTTCAGCTTACTTGTGCCCCGTTGCGTCTGACACACAAGTTACTTACATTGCATTTAAGTTTAAGGATTAGAACATTTGTTTGCAATCTAAAATGGAATAATATATACACACACATCTATCTATACACACACACACACTAGGGGTGTGCTATATGACGATTCTTGATCGCGGACGATAAAAAGTTCTCCACGATCTGCTTTTGGAAAAGTATCATATTGTGCTAAGCGCACATTCTTTCAGTTACAGTTCTGGCGCCGCCATATCAATAAACTGTACAACGCGACATACATTCACATCAGTGTTAACTCAGCGGTAGAGTTACTTTCACAGGACACTGCACTTATTCGCAATCACAAAAGTACATTACTTGCGTCTTTTAAAGCCTTGCCAGTTAAACGTTTCACTAACGCACTACCGCCTGATAACTGAACAAAGTCATCTTTTGCGCTAATACGGTCAAAACACACAAGGTTTATGTATAGACTCAGTTGGTTATGTCTAAAATGAAAGTAAACAGCCGAGACAAACGGATGGATATTGGATGCGTGCAGGTCTTAAAAGGGACAGAACTAAACATGCACAAAAATAAAGATTTTTGTTTAAAGAATTCCAGCAGACTTTTCGCTCTTAAATACAAACAAAATGTAAACTGACAAAGAATCGTGATTCTGATATATATATATCACCCACCCCTAATACACACACAGTATCTCACAAAAGTGTTTTTTGTGAAAAAAACCACTACTATTTTAGTATAATTTCTCAAGGGACAATACTGCACAAATTAAACTTGGATATATTTTAGAGTAGTCAATGTGCAGCTTGTATAGCAGTACAAATGTACTGTCCTCTAAATATAACTCAACATAAAACCATTATTGTCCAAATATCTGGCAACAAAAATTAGTTTACATGTCAAAACTGTGTTTAAAGTGTCAATATTTTGTAGGGGCACCATTGTTATCTAGCACTACCTTATGCCAAGTTCGCACTGCACGATTTTAGCCCGATTTTTCACTCGCCGACAAGTTTTGATAAATTGCCGACAAATTCCCGACATCAGAGGCAAATCGGTGCTCGTTCGAGTGATTGACAATTGCGTAGTGTGAATTATCAAAGACGCGATCTGAGGGAATCGCCGCTGCGTCGCCGACACCCGCAAAATATTTGGCATGCTAAATATCTGGAGCTGTCGGCGATTCACAATCCTGCTGTGTGAATGAGTTCTGACTGAAAAATACGTCAGTGATGACTACAGCCAACGAGAGAGCAAGATACAGGGCAGCGGGAAGCTTGGGGAGGACTTTTTTTTCTTCAAAGCGATTAACCATTTACAAACAACCTGTATACATTTTGGCATTAGAATATACAGATCAGGTAGGCTACATAAAGATGAAGGGGCTAGGGTTTTTCCTGTAAATAATATTCTTCTATAAAGGACAAAATATTTATTGCATTTTTATTTTCCTTCACTTTGAGGGCTTCTGCAACCTCTAAAGCAATGCTGGCAGCACTCATGCGTCTGTTTTTTGGAGCCAGCTTCTGCACCTGACGCACAGCACGAGGACTCAACTTCTTTGATCGACTCTTGCGAGGCCTGTTCCGAGTGAAACCCATCTTGAAAAACCTCTGTATGACCCTGGCCACTGTACTGTCAGGGTGTTACCGAATTTCTTATAGCCTAACCCATCTTTGTGGAGAGTAACAATTATAATTCTCAAACCCTCAGAGAGTTCTTTGCCATGAGGTGCCATGTTGAACATCCAGTGGTCAGTATGAGAGAATTGTACTCAAAGAACCAAATTTTAACTGCTCTAAAACAAAAAGTTGTATGGTCCTGTCAAGCAGACAAAACATGAGTATGATGAATAGGACATGTGGCTTTGCATGGTTAAACTATGTATAGCCGTTATCACTACAGGGTGTGCTCAGTTTTGTTGCTGGCTTTAACAATAATGGCTGTATGTTTAGTTCTTTTCAGAGGATCTTTACTGCTATACAAGTTGCACATTGATTACTCTAAAATCTATCCAATTTCATTTCTATAGTATTGTCCCTTGAAAAGATATACTAAATGTATTGCCGAAATGTGAGGGGTGTACTCACTTCTGTGAGATACTGTATATATACAAACACACGTGTGTGTGTGTTATGCATATGCAACAACCACTATAAAATAGTGTATATATTTGTTTGCACTTGAAAACATTCATACAATCGTTTGCATTGTAATCTAAAATTGCCTGAATATTTCATTACAGCTTCAGAAACAATGACTAATCATAGCAGCCCATACCTTCAACCAATAATGATTTTACTTCAGAAAATCACGTTGTTTCATCATTCACAGCCCTACTTCAAAACATCATCACATTCATTATATAACCCAAGAAACAATCACATTAATTTCTGATGAGAGATGAAACGGGGGGGGGGGGTATTTAAATTAGAATGAACTTTTCTTCATCTGAGCATGATTCCCATTTAAATAGTGTCAGACGTGTACATTTTCTGACTTATCCTGATTGATTGTATGATTAGCCATAATAATAATAAAATCATTATAGTTTCTGTAGGCTACACAATCTCATTTAGAGCCTCTACCACACACACACACAAAAACTACTAAGATTTATCATTAAAATCTACAATTCACTACTTTAGAAGTGAATTCAAACCAACACTCAATGATAGAGCATATCTAGCAGGGCAACTTTTCAGATGCAAAACACCAATGCAATGCCCACAGAGTTTTTTTATAGACAAGGCGATTCACTTTTATTAACCCCATCATTGTGATTGACAGTCATGCTATAATCTAAAATAGTAGGGGTGGGAGAAAAAATCGATTCATGTATGAATCGCGATTCAATGTTCTTACGATTCGATTCAAAAGTTTAAAAAATCGATATTTTTTTTAAATGTTATTTAAAAAAATAACGTGCTGTGGTCGTACTAAAAAGACGGAAGCCAACCGCGAGAGTTTGTGCGCCACCCGGACAGATTAGATTTACCTTTTTTTATACTAAGTTGTTTAATGTGCAAGAAAAGGAAACAAAATAAATTTCAGGTTTTTGATGCAGTGGTATTTTTCTTTCTTTAGGACTGTCCATCACAGTCAAATAGGAACAAAAAAAAGTAACACTAAACCACAAACTGGAATAATTTTTGATAAATAAATATATATCAAGTCGAAATTTGATTCAAATTGGAGAATCGTTTTTGAATCGAGAATCGATTTTGAATCGTGAATCGAAACAATCGCGAATCGATTTTAAATCGAATCGTGACCCCAAGAATCGATACGAATCGAATCGAGAGATTCCAAAAGATTCCCACCCCTATAAATTAGCCTTACATGTTCAGTAAAAATAGAACAGAACAGCATGTGGCATCTTTGGTTGGAGTCTGAACATGGATTTTGAACAGAAGGACCAAATATTTCTTTAATGAAGAGTTAACATCTGTCAATATGTATCTTTTTTTTCGTGAATAACAGATACTGCAGGCTCAGTATGATCCATGTGAATTATTCAAGGTTGAATGTTACTCAAGCTAAACTCGATCAAAATCTTTGGTATATCTAAGGTGAAGATTACTGTAAATGCTATCCTTGAAACGTCAACTTCGAGTCAATAGCTTCAAATATATGCAGCATATATTGGGAATAACCGTCTCAACATTGATCCGAACTCTTCTGTAAACCAGAGAATCATGTCAGTTGATGATCCTGCACAAAGTTGTCAGTTCTGAAAAGCACCTCTCAAAACCTAGTCTTTATATAATGCCTGTGTGGTCACTGGTCAGCTGCCTATAAACAGCACTTGTTGGAACTTGGTTGACTCACTTTAGCATGCAATAAATGTTTTTCATTTAAATAAGAAACAGAATACAAAGAACTAAAGTATTGTTGAAATAAAATTTTCCAAAAACCTTTCAGCACGTCGTAACATCAGTAGGTGGTAAGAGTGAATAGAGGACTCGGTCATTCAAACTATTTGTACCAAATCAAAGATTAATTCAGGAATGAACAAAGAGACTTCCATATCAGTGATTCATTGAATCATGCAATCAACATTTCATTCAAACACAAATAATGAATGCAGAATGAAATGCACCACATACTGTGTGTTGCTCAGAGACACAAGTTCTGCTGTAGATTTGTTTGGAAGACGGCGCAGAGCAAAAATTAAGTTAAAAAAATAGTCTCTAATTTGCAAGTTACTCAATTTTAAATTCTGGTTTGTTTAACTACTATATAGAAGGAAACAATTAATATAAATAAAAAATAAATCACACGCACAATATCAAGAAATTGCTTAATTATATAAAAAAAATATCATTTTTGATTCTTAATAACAATATAATCATATAGCCTACAGAGATGTTGAATAGAGATAACCCCAAGATCTGGTGGTGATTATGATGAATGAGCCATGAATCATAAAGATTTGACATAACTATAATTAAAAAGTATAATAAAAATATTAACCTAAAACCATTGTGTAATTCCCTTACTAAGATTCGAGCTTTCATCACAAAAAAAGTAGGGGTTTAAAACCTATTTTTCATTTCAGGCATTGCCTTATTCAGGAAGGACATGTGTTTTCACTTTAAATCCTAATTAGCTCACTAGGTCTTGAGACACCATATCCAAAACCTACATCTAATATCCTTTTAACACCTTTCACAGGCCTTTGATAGTTGGCCATGTATGCAGACATGTGTGTTATAGAAATGAATGCGGTCTGAAATTTCACCAATACATTGTATAATAGTATAATTGCATAATAGCTTCTTGTCTACCTTTACTCAGCCCTGGATGAATTTTACCTTTGGCACTGAATAACCTTGTTTTTTCTCAAAGATAAGCACAGCCACCTTCATGTTTTACCTTGCAGCCATACTCATTCACAGCTAGGCTACTTTTTCTCTTTCCCATGTCACATCAGTCCACTGCATGCTAATTGACTTTCTGATTAAATCTTTACATTGCATGACTCCTGACCCCCGGAGCCGACAGGGAAAATCAGATGTGGTCAAAGCATGCTAATGTCCCGTTTTTCCCCATTATTCTGTGCTGATATGTGAAGGCGTAAGCTCCATTCACACGGTGCCCTGTGAGAGAAAAAAAACAGCATGCTGCCATGAGCCATTACAGTAATTACTGACATTCAGTACACTGGTTCACTGTGTCATGCACTGAATCTGTGCTCAACCCTCGATGTGCAACTTAGCATACTGTGGCATGTACCTGCTCGCTCAAATGACTGGTATCATGCTGGAGGAAATGGGAGCAATTGTATCTACATCCAACAATTTTCCAGTGATGTATGACATAATGGAACAGTCAATCTGTTGTTCCAATCTGCTCCACCTCTTTATACTAATAGACATAAATCTACCTTGGCATAGTTACAGTTTATCTGAAACTTGTTTGTTCCAAAAGAGTAGGCAGAAGAAGTCAGGCAGTGCCCGTCAAGTAAATCATTCTCTTTTTTTGTGTATGCAAAAACAACATTACTTCAAACTTTACCCAAAATCTTTAATGAAACTTTGAAGAGAAAGGAACAGGGAGGGTGAAAAGAGGTGAAGTGAGGTAAGGTGAAATGAGGAGAAATGGGTAAGCAGATGGTGAGAGACAGATCCTGTCTGATACAAGTGATGGTGTTTACAGCAAACAGAATGCAGATTATTTACAGCTCAGACTTTCATACTCGTATTGTTTCATCAATGGTGGAAACTCACTAAAAAGACATTTCCTTTTACTCTTTGAAGGATAAAATGAACTGCTGTTTAAAGGCAATTGGCAAAAACAAAATCTTAATGCATGAATGCATGGTTTCCTCTACAGTGAGTTTTCAGCCAAAAAACTAAGACTGCAAAGAGAACTTATCATAGCATAGTACAATCTATAAGTATGTAAAATGGTCATTACATTTACACATTTGGCAACTTCAAGGTGTATGTATATAAGTTCATAACTTATGTATTCCTTACACATCCATATATGTATGTATACTGTAGGCTCAAGATGAACAAAATTAACATTCATTTTAAATTATTGAAAGAAAGCTAAAGCTGCTTCATTTACAGCTCTGATTATAAAAATAAGAATGTAACAAATACTTCCAGGGAAATATTGGCAATTACAAACTCTGCCATCTTTAAAACATAACTGTTTTCGAGGTTTCACCAGTCCTAGTATCTCTGTTCCCTGGCAGAATCATGGAGATCTGAGTTACTCTCATTTATGTAAGGCTCACCGATAATACCAGTTTGTCCACTCTGGTGAAAGTATATAAAGTCCTTACATTGTCCTTGAATAGGGTTCTGACAGTTGTAACACTTTCAGACTGAACAGATTCAATAGAATAATGAAAGTGAGACCGGCCAAGCGGGGGAACTTGCATACACACAGTTCAAATATCACACAAAACAGTTATTGTTTCAATTAATGGATCAATAATATAGCATCATACTTGAATATAATACACACTTGCAAGTTTATTTGTAGACATTTGAAATGAGGGTTTAATAGAGTATTGATTCCCAAGGGTTAATTTTCCAACAACTGAACACAACTCAAATATTTACATTAAATATGCTGCATGAGTAGTTAGGGTCCATTTTCCATGATGACAAGAAATCATTTCCAAATTGTTATGTTAACATCTTAAGAAATTTTGTATTCTGCCAAGGGAGACCCAATTAATGGGTCAGGTAAAACATTGCTCCTTAAGAAAACCACTGCACATTTTTATTTCTTACAGTGTGTATACTGCTTTTGAGGCTCAAGATGAAAAATGTATCTCATATTATAATTATAAACATGGGGAAAATGCTTAAGCGACTTGCTGGGGTGAATCATTATACAGCTCTGAGCTCTATCAACGCAGAGATCCATCAAAAAGAATATGTAACAACTTCCAGGGTGCTCTGAAACGCAGCCAATGGCAATTACAAACTCTGCCGTCTTTAAATGCATAACCTGTTTTCGAGGTTTCACCAGTCCTAGTCTCTTGCTGCCTCTGTGTCTGTTCTCTGCACAGACAGAGTCTACTCTCATTTATGTAAGGCTCACCGATAATACCAGTTTGTGGACCACTCTGGTGAACAGTATATAAGTCCTTACATTGTCCTTGAATAATTCTAGTTCTTGGTTTCTGGATTATCAGTCGTGCAACACTTACACTTTCAGACTGCACCTTAAAGGTCAGGAGATGGTTTGGGTTAGAAAGGGTCTAATGAGATGTATAAGATGAAATCATATGGTTTCATTTAATTCTCAAACAAATGAACATTCATTCATCCTCAAACTGTTCCAAATCCATATGACTGATTTGCTTCTAGCAAGCGCTTGAGAAGATTTAGTACGCTCTAAAAAAAATATGGTTCTTTAAAAGGTTATTTGGATGCAGTAATGGTTTTATTTAGAACCATAGCATTCTGAAGAACCCTTTTATGCCGAAATGGTTCTTTGTTCCCGCCCTTTTGTTTTTCAAATCTGTAACTGTCAAAGCACTTCATTACTGATTTCCAGGAGTTCAGTGATCAAACTGCACAGACTTTCAACACACTCTCAACAGGTAAATGATTTCATTCTTAAATTTAAATACCAAATTTAACTTTAAAATTGTAACAACATGGTAAAGCCAAGTAAGTTAAAGCTTTGGAAACGTCTCTCCTCTTCTCCATTCTTAAATTCCAAATGACTTTAAAATTGTAACTGTTTCCAAACAAACATGTTCTTATCTTATTTTTGTTTTGGTCACATATAGCCCAAGTGTGTGCAGCTCAGTTAAAGCTTTGGAAACGTCTCTCCTCTTCTCCATTAAGTAAATAAAGGAGACAATGAATTTATCATTCATATTGTTAGACTTAAAAAAAAAGGGTTTATGTATAAATGTATGTATAGGGTTGTTATAGGTAGCATTGTTCTGTATGGAACCCTATAAAAAAGGTTCTATTTAGCACAAAAAATGGTTCTGCTATTGTTACAAGCCAAAGAACCCTTTTATGGTACTGTTTAGAACCATTTTTATTAAGAGTGTACAATGTTCACGCTGCTCTTTTCTATACACTCTCTAAAATAAAGGTACAAAAGCTGTCATTGGGGCGGTACCTTTTCAAAAGGTACACTTTTGTACCTATTAGGTTCAAATATGTACACTTTAAGTAATATGTACATTTAAAGTGCCAAAATGGACCCTTTAGGTACAAACATGTACCTTTTGAAAAGGTACCGCCCCGATGACAGCTTTTGTACCTCTATCTCGGAGATAAAAAGAAGTGAACTGTGACCACAGGCTGTCAAAAACAGCCTACACAAAGCACCATAAATACTCTATACTCAGCATCATTTTACAGTATTAACAAATGTTTTATTAATTTTAGATTTATTATAATTAATCTTTACTTAAAGTTTAAGTTTTAACCATTTCGTTGTGTTTTGGTTTGGTTTTATTAGTTTTGATTTGTATTACATATGGCTAATGTAGATTTTATTTATATTAAAATGTTTCACCTTCAGTTATTTTCAGTTTTAGATTCAGTAGTTTAAGTACTTTAGCTTAAACAAAGAAAATAGCATTGGTTCGCCTTGCCTACATTTTTTAAATGTGTACAATACATACAACTTTACTATATTCTAATCAAATAACATGATTGTTCTTGGATATTTTTTGCATTTATATTACTCAAACTATCTAAACAAATAATTTTGTATGTTTCTGTCTACTCACATTCAAACAGAATGGAAATGTACTTTCTCAAATAATAGCTGGTTGAAGGTGTTTCCACGATGGCCACTGTGTGAAGTGAATTACTTTAAAGGAACTGTCTAGCTCACACCACATTTTTAAATGCTCAACGTGGTCCAAATAACTAGACATACAAATTGTATCTGGGTTTTGGATAACTGCCATACCTGTATGTATTTATGTGCAATACATCAAAGTAACACTGCCCACACACTGCATTGTGATGAATGTTCTGCCTTGTGCAAACTTAAAAATGTCACCCTACAATATTGTTATTGGTAATAGAGATCATGCGGCTGAGCATCTTTGAAAAACATTTGAAGAAATGTTGTTCCTCACTGCACAAAGAATTAATTTAATGCTCTTGGGGAAATAACCCTTAGAGAATGAGATACAAAACCAAAAAACAGCTGAGATCAAGCTGAATAAATTACAAACATATTTTTGATCCGTGAGTAATTACTTACAACCTGAGTGAACTAATAATCACATAATGATGATGAGGGTATTAAGATGACTGTTATTAATATGCATGCTGAACTATTTGGATTGATCATAATTGCTGTAATCAGGGTGAAGTGCAGTTGCATTTACCAAGGGGAACATGCACACACACACACACACAAAGAGAGAGAGAAACGTGAACTGTCTCTCTCCATAGCAGTCGCTTTCTTCAGTACACAAACCCTGGACCTGAGATAAAGCACCTTCATGCTTAGAAACGGAGTACAGACACCCACTTCAGTGCAGTCTGCATACAGTATGCATTGCATATCAATTAATTTACCACCTCATGCGACTTTCAATCTGTGATGCTGGCTTTCTATAATCACATTAGCCAGACACACAAGGGGTGCAGTCATGTTGTATTGTACAAATGAGTCATGAAGGCTTATGAATTTCACACTGACATCTGATTAAGACTCATTTGCAACACGACCATGGTGCCTTAATAACTGAACCCTGGGGCAGAATGGCAGCAAGAGGAACAGTGACCTCTATTAATGCAAATGGCAAATTAATTGACATCCACAGAGTATAAAACATAGAGAGCATTAAAACAATGGTCTATCCATCATTAAGCCATAGACTGGCAGTGTCTCGTTTGCCTTCACCCCTAGCTGTCTTTCTCTGAGCTAAACTACTGAGAAAGATGGTTTGGCAGCTCTGAAATTCAGACTCATTACTCATTCCAGCTAACAGGGGTGTGAAGAAAATAGTATGTGAATGAGAACTAGACGAGGAGAAACACAAAGAGATCCCTGCTGATGTTAGTAGCAGGCCAAAGCCATTGCTGATAAACTCAGAAGAGGTGGATTTATATCTCACAACTACAACTTTGTTAAACAGTATCATTTTACATCTCACTATGTGACTTGATATCTAACAAAATGAATTCCCATCTCACAGTACATCATAGAATATGACTTTTTACTGCAACTCAAATTGCAGCTCACAATACATGCATTCATATCTCACAATAGTTTCTTATCTCAAAATTGCAATTTCATATCTGGCAGTATGATTGTGTATCTCATTATTGTGACTTCATATAAGACCATATGACTATATCTCACAATTGCGATTGTATATATCTTCACATTATGCCATCATATCGCACAATATGACATTAAATATCACATTCACAACTACAGAATTATCTCTCACAATACAAATCTTGCTTACAATATGACCTTATACGGTCTCAGAGATGCAACTTTATAGCTTACAATATTGTTTTCTCACAGTGCCTTTCTAATTTCTCACGATATTCATTTGTCACAATTCTAACTTTTCACATGTGACAATATAACTGTATATCTCGCATTTCCAACTTCATGTGACAAATATGACCTTATATGTCATAAAAGCAACTTCAAATATTTCACAATGACTAAACATCTCACTTTGTAACATTTACATCTTGCAATATGACTTTATAAAGATTATGACAATATCGTGAGATATATAATCATATAGATTATGAAACCAAGAGTAGAAGTCGTGAGCTACAGTATAAGGTCATATTGACATTTAAAAAAAAAAAAAACTCACTTTATACTGTAGAACTTTCTCACAATAAATAAATGATATCTCATTATATACTTTTTTCTCAATTACGTGTCCTAGAACACCTCGTTTACTACTTACCAGTGCATCTGTGCATGTTTGGGAACATCCAATGATCCATTATATGAAAGCAAATTTAATCGTTAAATGGCATTTATATTTACTATATTTCTGATAAGTGTGCTTCCAGTCCCCCATTGAATATAGCTGGGGACATCAGCGTTTCATCTATGAACACATTCAGAACTCTCCTTGAAGAGAAGGACACTATTTAGGGAACATAATGACAGATTTTTTTTTTCAGTTTTATAAAATAGCTGTCAGACTTCATTCCTCTTGTATGTTTTTGAAACAGACAGTTTAAGAATATAGTTACGTTAGTCAGATACATATCACTTCTGAAACTTTTCCAAGGATATGATGTCCCCAGTAATCGGTATCAAAGCGTTAAAAGCACCAGACACTCCACCAAGGCACATCAGATTCAGTTATTTCATGCTATCCTCAATTCTATAAAAGTAATTCTGTCTTAAAACTGTGTGGCTCATTAGCAATACGAGATCTGGAGGCACTTCAAAGTTCTAGATGCTTTATAAGATGGACTTAATGGCATTCACTGAGCTATGGCGCTGATGAGAAAGTTACCCAGTTCTTACAGAATTATCATTTGAGCTAATTAGTTTACAACATTCGAGGAACAACTGTAGCCTGAGTCTCAATTAATACGTTTTATGTGGAAAGCAAGGACTAATTGTGATAATAATCGTATAAACAGATTCATCACACAGAACTAATTTTCCCAAATGTAATTACAAAATATTTCATATTCAGCTTGAGCAATTAAATGGGCCAAGCTTACAAATAAAGCATATATAAAATCTTATGCTCTTGTCTGGCTGCCTTTTATCATCACAATAAAAGCCTTAAACTTAATTACATAACTTGAAATAATACAAAGCAGGCATATGCGAGTCATGCTTGAATGTCCCTTCCTTTCAGGCTTTATCAAGCTGACAGTCTTGTCATAACAAAAGAAGACCGTTTGTCTCTGTCAGGAAATGCTAAACAAATAGAGACTGTTGTGTCTTCTTTTCTGTCTCTTAGGAGCAAAGACAGATACTGTGATTCAGAAATGTCCTGTGAACGTGTCTCTGCTTTGCAACGAGCCAACATTGAGCTTTCATCAAAACTCCTCCGTAGCTATGCAGCAGCTGCATGAATTAAAGAGATGAAATGCTTGTATTCTGTACTGCATACCCACTGCCTATTGATGTTTTCCTCCAAAACACACAGTTGGACTGCACTCTCCTGTCTGCAAGCGCCTCTGTGAACAGTGGAACAGGCTGCTTTGTGTTTGGCACACAGTGAGATCCTTCCCACTCCTGCTCATCCATTTCTATTTTTCTAAGTTTATCAGAACTGGCTTCACATTAGGGTTCCATTGCACATTCACAAGGATTAATGCATGTACAATGTTCCTGTTATTGTATGTATGATTTTCTTCTCAGTTTCTAAAAAAAAAACTGAATAAAAGTCAGGAGACATCTGTAGACTTAATAAATGATTTGTTGATTTAGCAGATCAGAGCATAAGCAGAGAATAAGAAATATTCCACAAGTAAAATACATCTCATTCCATTAAAAACAAATATTTAGAATGTTATTCAAAATGCAAAGAGTGGAAAATTAAAGATTAAGTCCTATAGGAAAAAAAATGAATTAAAGTTAAATAAAAAAACAAACAGAATTTGGAATGTACTTTAAAAAGAATGGACAATTAAAGATAAATTCCACTAGAACAATAAAGATCAAATCAAATTAAATAATTGAATTATATGCAATTAAAAATAAATAGTATTTAGATTATTTGTTATTCAAAAAAAAAATTATAAAAACAATAAATTGTAATAATTTTGATAAAAAGGATTTAAAATAGTATTAAAAATAATAGAAAATGTAAGAATTTACTCTTGTAAAATGTAGATACAATCAATTAAAAATAAATAAATAGTATTTAGAAGCTTTTCCAAAAAAATATTAGAAAAATAGGATTTATAATGTTCTTCAAAAAATAGAAAATTAATACCAATAAATATTTCTCAACTTAGCAGGACGTTATATGTACAATTGCTTCCTGTTGTTACGCATTCAATTCTACAAGGGAAAGAAAAAAATAATAACTATCCTAATTGATTTTGGTAAGCAAATAACCAAAAATGAAACATAAGACAATAAAATGATTCAACTCAAAGTTGTTTTTAGAGGGGTTTTAGGCACTTTTAAGATGATCATGCAGCTAAAGCTTATAGCCAGGGAAAGTCCAGTGCCAGCTGAGTAACTGATTCAGATGAACGACAATGATAACGGGTCTCATTCTCCAGGTAATGTAAACCTCTTAGATCTAATTCAATCGATCAATCACTAGTTCAGTCTGAAGGAGGACTAATGAACTGTTTCAATGGCCATGATTATTACTTTCAATTTATCAAGCTTTGCTCTGAAAAAAATAAATGCGCTCTACATTGGCTCATTCCTCCTAAATGAACATTATCTACCACAAACATTCTTCATCTCTAGTTGAGCTCAGACAGTAAAACTGTCTTGATGGGTAGCTAACGTTCTTGCTAACAGACCTGGGGCTGTTTGGACACCATGGGGTTCCTCTCAAATAAAACCAGTGTGACAGTTCGCCTGAAGGATGTACTTCAAGCTGAAAATCTACATTGCGTGATTCAACCATAAGGTCTGGCACAGAATCTGCCAAGCTGAAGCCCTACGGGTGCTCATTCATAGTCTCGCATCCAACAGGATCTTACTAAAAGGCATCTCTGTCTTTGGTTGGCCTGCTACAGGGAATGTGGATTATGGAGGAAACAAAGCACATTTTATTTCAAACTTCTTGTAAAAAGCTTTTGTAAAAATGATTTCAAGAACTGTTATGTTTCTCCCATTTTGTTTATCTGTTATTCTTCTGTTTTATAGATGTTATTTTGTATCGCTGGATACTCAAGGCTTCGATTGTTCTTAAAATATAGTTCTTGCATCACAACGGTCTTTGTCTTGTCTGCTGCCATATAATTTAAGGTATTGACCACAACTTTGCTTTTAGAAACATTCTTTTGAATTTACCAGATATTATATGCTTTTTCAAAAATGGCACATTATGCCATTTATTCAGTTTTTCACAATTTAATTATACTATTTTTCATGTAAAAAAGTATAACCATGTCAATCATTTCTCCTGGAGGAAGAAAAGCTATTATGTAGCAGCAAGTAAAACAAAAAAGCAACTGTCAGTGAAACAAACTGCACACTGAATGACGTGCAGAAACACAACCTGCTTATAAAAATAAAAAAATAACAACCTTCCCTACAATCCTAAAGGAGGCAGAAACATCAATTAGATTCGAAAAACAGAACAATATAGCATTAAGGGCCAGAGTTCATTTCATCTTGTTTGCATTAAAACTAGCCTCTGGGTAGTCTCTTTGTGCCAGGGGAGAAACTGGATTTCAATCATTTATAGGAAAGCTAAAAGGAGAGCTTGGGGAAAGGGCCTTTTGTGTTATTCGAAGGTGTAAATAATTCATAAAGTGTGAGGGAAGAACGACAGGTTAAACAGAGATGTAATTTTGACAATACTGCAGGCTATGTATAGGCAACACTGGGAAACCCTGAGAGAGATTTGAATGAAATATTGTCAGGATGTTTTCACTATAGGTGTAATGTAAAAGGAAATATTCATGTATAGGCCAACATGTACAGTATATTTCATGCTGGGATGAAAAAGAAATCAACACTACCAGTCAGAATCACACTTTGAATTGCTATCTTGTCCAATTGATCCGTTCTAAATTAATTTGTAAGCAGGTACTGGTTCAAAATACAGTGCTTTGAGCAAGAACTGATTCAGCTTTTCAAAATGAAAATGACATGCTTTGGTCGTGTACACAAGGGGGTCATTTGAACTAAAAGATGTGTTTACATGAAAGCAATGGAAGTGGTTCATTGTGACCGTAAATCACAGCTTTCTTCAGAGGTTGATTTATGCTACGCAAATAAAATGTAAATAAAAAAAACTGTCATATAATTGTTTTAATTCATTTTCAATGAGAAAGGCAAAACAACACCATTAGGGTCCAGCATAGGATGTGAAAAATGACCTATAAAAATGACTAAATTATAAAAAAAAAAAAAAATAATAGAAATTTTTTAAAATATAGAGATACACGATCAAATAGTACCTAAGATGAACAATCAGAATGTTCTAGTCGCATCACATTCCACCCTCACATCTCAGGAAGGGAAGAGCTGTTTTTATCCCCTGGAGAACAAAAACGTGTCTTGTGTGATAAGCTTACAATCAGAAAAGACTGAGGCAAACCATATAATTTAGTTCATTTCAGGACTGCAATTTGTAGGGCCATTAATATACTGTTGTGGAGTTCCATAAGCCTGCATTGACATCACTTTTTACATGGGGGGGGGGGGGGGTGCTTTCACAGCTTCACCTCACATGGCTGCTATGATTACATTCTTCAAAGTCTCTTCTGATAAACAGAAGCTGGTTACTTTTCTAGAATGAATGTTCAAAAGACAAGATGGTTTAAAGGGGAGGTACAATGCTGTTTCATGCATTCAGAGTTGTTTACACTGTTAACGAGTTGGATTCTCATGCTAAGCATGTACAGAGTATTTCAGTACCAAAAATCTCACTTCCGGGTTCGTACAAGTTTCGGAAAGTTTTTTTTTTTTCGATTGTGGCTCTTGCTGACGTAAACGACGGTGGAACTCCTTATATGGGCATTTCTCCCAGAAGAGCGCGCCGTGCACGCATCGACCTGAGCAAGAGCGCACCCATAATACATCTCAAAGAATGTAACATAAAGAAGTGTGGGTTGTGAAACGGGTGTGTGTTATGTACCCTTCAACATGCCAAAAGCTGATTGTTGCTGACAAAAAAAAAAGATTGCAAGTGAATGTTACAATTTTACTTTACAGATTTGCAATCAAGAAACACACTAATACAATAACCCACACTAATACATAACCCAAAAATATTTATCAATACTTTAGCAAAGTATTTGCCAAATGCTATTAGAGTAAAATAGACCATTTGTACCAATCAATTTATACATTTTCTCATCTTTATTTCTATATAAAAATATATATTTATTTCTCTATTTATTATACAACTAATTGAAAACAAAAAAATATTTAATTACTGGACACACAAAAAAGCTGAATCTGCTAAATAAAACCAGACAGCTGACTGGCACTTCAGCATTAGTTGGACTAACTGTGTCTTCAACTTTTTATAACAGGTACAAAGGAAAAACAGATAAATGACCCTGATGGCCAAAAAAACAAGTAAAAATAATAATAATACAAAAGGATAGAGACATGGGGCCTGTACCATGAAGCCGGTTTAGTTGGCTAGCCAGGTAAGCTTCAGTTTAGTTTGCACCAATCCTGGGGCCTGTACCATAATGGTAGATGAAAAAATTCAAACCCAACCACTCCAATCTGGCTTTGTTGGTACCATGAAGCTGATCATCAACTTTCTCTGTCAACTTATCCTCTAACTCTGAATTTGTTCATCTACCATCATGGTACAGGCCCTGGACTGCACAGCTAACACCCGCAGGTTATATTCAGGGTTAGAGATCTCAAACTGAAATTGGACCAATCAGATGTGAGCAAAGCTATACAAAATGGCATACGATAATTAAAATTTACATATGATTATTATAACTTTTAGTTTAACAATTATTATAAAGCATTTATTTTAAATGAATATTAATTCATACAGATGGCTACGTGACCTTGTGACAAGTAATTCAGAGGAAATGCATTTAAATTCATTATATTCTTTAATCTCTAAACCTTTAACAAAAGAGTTTTGATTATTGCTGGCTCTCTCGCGAGAAGTTAACAACACTTGCTCTGTATTGTGATTGGCTGTTCGCCACTGATGTCACACTTTAATGTGCACACGCTCCATTAACTCAGGATAAAGCCTGAGCTGACAGAGGAAGTTGATGATCAGCTTCATGGTACCAACAAAGCCAGATTGGAGTGGTTGGGTTGTCAACTTATCCTATAACTCTGAATTTGTTCTTCTACCATTATGGTACAGGCCCATGGCCTAGCATGTAGTAAACATACCACAACAAGTCATGGGTAAAAAAAAAACAATACAGATTCCTGGAGGATAATAAATATGTTTGACAGTTACATTTTCTCAATTTACCAGCCTTTGGCAGGTGTAGCAAAAATGGTATTTGGACCATAAATGGACACGTCTGCCTTTTTCTGAACCTCTCCAACTGTGCTTATGAAATATTATTTGGATACATCATTTATCACAACATCCAGTTAATTTCACTAATTACATCAGTGAAATTAGATGGCGTTCATTTACACGGTTACCGACCTATCCTAATGTGAGCAGACGGGACTCTCTCTATTTAGTCAACAGGGATTCCCACTCTAAATCAGTTCATATTCAGCTCACTATGGAGTATAATTACTATTCAAATAAATTCAACCCAACATGCACGATTCAGAATTCTTTTAGGAATCCTCATATTCAGTTTTTCATCAATTTGCTTGTTGTTACGGTCAAATGATAAAGGGATTTTCTAACCCTTCTGAATCTGAAGCTGCTTCCTTCTTGCTTTCCACTGTGGCATGATGGACAAATTACTCACCCCCTCTTTCTCTAAAAACACGACACAACAAATACAGACTGCCACTCACTGGAATTAGTCCTGACAGCCGTATCATAGGCCCTCTCATCTCTCCAGAGTACATAACGACTCCAGATGAAGTTAAGATTTGGAAATAATTCAGCAAAAAGGGTTTTTAAATTGAATGACATGGGTATAATTTGGATCACCAATGCCGGAGGAAAAATCTAATACCGTAAAAAGTTCTGTAATTCAGGTGACAGCAGAATAAGAAAATATATAACAATAATTTGCTGTATAAATGAAAATGCACTCACAAATGCAGTATTATATAGTGATTTTGTCATCCCTGAAACAACTTTGAGCATGGGCTCTGAAAACGAACCAAATAACACATCAAGACATTATCACAAGGCTTTGTAACTGTGCGGTATGGCTGTATCAATGCATTTGAATCAGTATTATTGTCATATCTGATTTCATCTAAACTTATCCAGCAGGATATTAAAAGTAGGGGATGACCTTGCAAATCAAACCTTTGAGTCAAATGGGAGGTCTCGGATGGTTGTGTCAGAGGTAAATTAATTCACCGTTATCATGTAACTGCAGTCAAATGCTTGTTTTTTTTTCTTGTGCAGTCATGAATCCTTTACAATTATACCACAAGCCAGAGCCCTTGATATAATTTGTCAACTAATAAACCCATTCATCATTTGATAGCACTCTTGAAAAATATGCATCAATCTTTGCGGAGATGAATTAGGTGTTCTGTTGGACAAGAAACAAGTTAAAGTTCTGGCACCTCTGCAATTTTTTACACTTAATAAAACCCTGTAATCAAAGTAAACGGACTTATACTGAAAAGGCACACAATCACTTTTTCTTTGCTGGTGTGCAATCACTGAACTAATGTGATACTATACTTGTAGCCTGGAAAATCAAGCATAATTTGATGTCATTCAGAATGCAATGAGATTTGGATACAGGATTGTGCAGACAACTGCAAGCTGTTCAATGAAAAAAAGAAAACCGCAGTGACTCGCCACCAGAGCTTTAAAGGAAGTGAAGATAGAATAGAAGGAAAATACACAAAATTATCAGTCAGGCATGCACAGGTACCATTAGCTTGTTCTGCTTACTCAAACAGCAGAAGCTCCCTGCTGAACAGCCCAGACTAGATGAGATGCCCTGGCCCATAATTCCAAAGGGCCTCGGACAGCGAGCGCAGCCCGTGAGCAGAATGAGGAGAAATACTTTAAGGGTTAGTGTGAAGGATGCTTTTTTGAGTCATGTGGCTCTTTAATGTGCAGATTGCAAATCAACTCTTCTTCCATTAGCCTGTTAATGACTAAAAAGGCCCAAAAAACTAACAGTGGGACCATGCTGTTAGATTCATACTGAGATGGAGCTGTACTTAAATCTTCAAAAACATTGTGTGTGGGAGTTAATTGTGTCCTGCTCATCTCACCGTGAGTGTCTATTTCATGATGCTCCATTGTGCCAAACATTACATGGAGAATGCGATCAAATATTCACTGAATTCTGAGCTAATATGTATCAGAAACAAAAGCACTAAACTTACAACTAATACAATTGCAACTGCCCATTCAAGTAACACTTTAAACAATATAATAATCCTCTCATGCATATACACATTCAAACAACCCACATATACAAGCGGACAATGCCTAATAAGCTTACTCTGTAAGATCACAGAGGCATTCCTTTTTTGAAGAAAACTGGAGAACAAGCAAGCTAACTATTTAGTCAGTCAGCAATGTACAACTACAGGAGGCCACCCATAATTAAAGCAAATTATAACACAATGTTCTGTGTTAGTATTACTTTTCTTTAGGGCAAAATTCCTTTGATCGCTTCGGGTGTAAGAAAATAAACTTATTTGGAGCCATTAGGAGAAAATAACATGCAGTTTCAAAGGTTCATTAGCGCACATTCATATCAATTCACAGCTCTAACAATAACACAATCAAAAACTCAACATAGGTTTTTGGGCTATTAAATGCACTATTCTAAAAGTACATGTGACTGGAAATTATAAAATGGACATTTTTAATTTAATGTGAAAGTTAAAATTAGGCTTCCATTGTACAATGTGTATTTAGCACATCTGTACAGCAGTATTCAGTACAAGTGTTCTATAGACAGGTGTAGATTAGGAATCTGATAAATACTGTAACCTATCCCCCTAAATCATGCTTATATATATATATATATCAACATTGGCCCATGTTTATTATGAGATGCCGGTAAATTAAACATTGACCACTACAAGGTTTCTGATAAATTCTGGAATATTCAGGTAAAGAACTATTAATGATTTTTCATAGTGTTAATAATAGACAAATGCAAGGTTTCTGTAAATTAAGAAACCACATTAATAAAAAAAAACGGATTCGCCAAAGAGCACTGCATCATAGCAAGTGTAAACATCAGGCTGAATTGTACAATGTGTGCTTTGTATAATAATAACAACAAGCATCACAGCATGCTCACTTAACACATTTTCTTAATGACAGTGACAGAATATGTTATTACATGCTATATCCAAAATTCTAAAGCAATACTGCAAAACAAAACTTTTTTTCACTCAAATGCAGTCCATATGAAAGAAGTTTGATGTGTCGGTCTTCTCCAATGTTTAGAAGAAACCTACATCATCAAACAATCAAGAACAATAAGAATTTGATGACAACGTTCCAATAAACAAGCCCATATTTCAGCCCAAAATATTTGTAGCAGTGACCTAAACAGAGCATGCTAGCAGGCAGAAAATAAACAGAGCTTCGTGTTCAATTGGTTCTGCGTCTGAAGCAGACAATGCTCTGAAACAGACTTCAAACGGAATTCACAAAACCAAAGTAAATTCTCCCAGGAGTTGCTTTCACTTGAATGGCGACTTGCCTTTAAAGCGTCAGCCACTCTGAAGTTTGAACTGCTTTGGGAGTGGAGTGGTTTGGCTCTGAAGTGCAGGTGGGCAGGAGAAGAGGTCTGGAACAAAACTAGTGGCAAATGACCTCCTGACAAGGAGGCTGAGTACACCAGTGACTGGCTTTATAACTAGGACTGCACTCTGTGCTCCTCAAGACAAAGAAACCTTTCAAAAAATATTTTCAGAGACTTATTCAGGCCATTTAGGAACAAACCTGCATGTCTAAGTAAATGTTAGCATTCCAACACAATATACGTTGAAGATACTGTAAATAGACAGATAGATGCAACCTTTAGAGTATATAGAGCCTCAACTGAAAAAAAAAAAACATCACATTCTAATGTTTTTGTGTTGTATATGTAGGGAGGTAGTCTGAGTACGGTTTGCTTTGGATCCGTTTGTGGTTTGATTGAATCTCCTTTTAAGTTTTCAAACTTACTCTGTAAAAACCAACAGCACTGAAGTTACTTGCAGCTGGCTCTCTGTAAATGAATTGGGTTTGGTTCATTTAAATTGTACTATATGCAAAAATACTATATGACTCAGAACACATGCAAAACAAATCATTCAAGGCCTCTGGTCAATGAGCCCAAGCAGCTTCTCCTAATGAGAAGGACTGCGGAAAATGATGAAGACTGTAAACATCAACACCGGGAAATATATTCTGATGCCCACTGTGACGACCCAAATGCTCTGGAGGAAAAATATGAATTATAAAAAAAAAATAGAGAGATGTAAAATAAAACAAATAAATAAACAGATTTTTTTTTACTGCATGACAGCTTCAGTCTATTGAGTTTATAACATTGATTCAGACTAAATGTCTCAAATTAAGTTAGTTTTAAGCATAAATCTAATATAATTTAGTGGTTTATGCCTAAAATAAGCAAAAGATAAAATTGAATGGAGAAAACTAAATTTAATACAGCAAATAATCCCACACTTTTTCTTAAGCCTTACAATATAAATGACTGGTGATACACACGGAGACATGTAATTCTATACACTCAAACTCCTTCCCACAGAAAAGATGTTACTTTTTTTGTTTTATTGTTGTAAAAGTTGACTAAGCTTGTACCATATTATTATTATTGGGCCAAGTATAAATTTGAGCATGTACATGTCAGGTTATCACGGGATATTAACATCACTGTAAAAGGAATGGGACGGGTCTAAAGAGGAGATTATATATATATATTCAGCATAATCCACTCTCATCCAGAGGATTTTAATTATGGGATAAATGCTATCGGTCTCTGCACCTGCCAAAAGAAGCCTCTTTACCAAGACACAAATTCTCCCCTTATCACAAGAAAGGTTTTATTTATTTATGCCCATTTATTTATTTGGTTATTTTTATTTGCAGCAAGCGCTGAGCTGTTACAGCTCATTCAAATAAAAATAGTAAACTTATCTAAGCTCCTAATATTAGATACATTTTAAATACTAAATCGTATACAATAATGTGTTTTGTATTTCAAAGGACCAAAGCTTTCTTTAAACTTCCTCTGAAATTTCTCAGATTTTTAATCACTGTGATTTTTTATTATCAGATGTTGCTTGCCCATCACAATTATTTAATCTCACCCTTTCATCTGGTTTAATTCCAATCAAATTATAGATGTGTGGTTGTTTGCACTAAAAGATCTTAACTGGTTTGGTATGATTTTGTCTACTAGAATGCACACTCAAAATAAGATTGGCTAGATAAAGAAACAATCTGACCAAAAAGAGAGAGACAAGTAGAGAGAGCAAGAGTGAGAGAAAAAGCAAAGGAGAAAGAGAATTTTAGAGAGTTTTGGAGACTCAGCTTCCTTCTTTAAAGGAATAGTTTACCCAAAAAGTAAAGTTTGCTGAAAATGTACTCACCCTCAGGCCATCCGGTTTGTTTCTTCATCTGAAATACGTTTGAAGAAATTTAGCATTACATCTCTTGTATCCTCTGCAGTGCTGTCCCAATGAGAGTAGTTTTTCACTTCACAAGGAGGTAATTGATGGACTGGAGACATATGGATTGCTTGTGGATTATTGTGATGATTTATCAGCTGTTTGAGCTCTCATTTTGACGGCACCCATTCACTGCAGAGGATCCATTGGTGAGCAAGTGATGTAATACACTTCTCCAAATCCGTGCCAATGAAGAAACAAACTAATTTACATATTGAATGACCTGAGCGAGTACATTTTTAGGAAATATTCATTTTGGGGTGAACAACACCTTTAAATACTGCACCCCAAATCAGAATGATATGGTGTAGCTGTAACCCAGCAGTTTTGCAAAATAATAATTATGTTATGTTCCAAGTTTCCAGTATGTGGCTTAAACAGCCATGTACATTTATGTATATCCTACTGATTTTTATTGTTGCATTATTTGCACTGGTGTTGTTTTTGTTGTCCTGGTGTGGGTATTTTTGAAGTGTTTCAATTAGTTTGAAATTTGCAAATTGAAAAAAGACTCATAAATGTAAGAAATATGTAAAGGGTAATCCTACTCTAATTACTTGCCTTCAATCAGTTATCCTAAATGAGTTGACACCTAATTAATATTAACTGCTAAGGTTTATAATGTGTCCATCCTACTTTTCTTCATATGGCCCTGCTTGATCATGAATAGTTTGGATGGTATACATTATTAACAATGTTTAGATCCTACACAAATCAGATTAAAGGAAGCACATCAGACGAGAAGGTCTTTGAGAACAAGACTGTGTGTGCAGTGCCCCGCCGTTCAACCGAATAGACTAACTCCCCTTGTAATTATTAGTCAGGCCATTACAATCACACATAGCCAGCACAAGGCTTCTTTCATCAAACACAAAGCGTTCAAAGCATGTGATGAAGAAAAAGAAGGTTATTCATAACCTTGATTAGTCAATAAAACGAATCAAAACACTGCCCTCTGATGCATATACATGACATAATGGGAGGGAGAAAATATTAATTTCATAATCCTACTAAGTATGAAGCTAAGGATAAGAGGTTGTAAAAAAAAGTTATCCAAAGCTTTCTTCTCTTCTCCAAGTTTTGTCTAAATTACAGGGTTTACTGTAACAGAAAATGATGATTACTATTATAATACAAAATTACAAAAGGTATGCTAATGATTGCGACTGGCTGCATACCTTTGAAAAATATGCAATGCTGAAACATTAGTCGCTGTGCAAAACCATTGCAACAATGAAACATTTAATTTCCTTTCATTTAATTGCATGAGTTTTTTGTAACCATTTTTTTTTTAATCACATGGTTTAAATGACAAGAAATAATAGACGTGACCTAAGTTCTGAAGCTGATAGTCAACCATTTATGAAGGATCACAAACTCTTTTCACGGTTTGTGAAAACAGCCATTTGTTCAAAAGAGAGAGGTCGTTAATTTTTAAGTTTCAGGTGTTGTTTGCAACCCATTTGTAGAAAATGCCTTGTAGTTATCAAGCCAAACCCATGCTACTAAACTATGCAGAGGGATAACTAAATGCCTCAGTGAACAACACAAAGACCCTCTTATAACCACAACACAGACATGTGAACTACTAAAAGTGGAGAAGTTCATGAAGAAATTCATCACAACAAAAAAACAAAGTGAGAAGAGCAGCAACACACAAGGACAAATACGGTCATCGTTTGAATATCTGCCCCTCTGTGCCATCTCACGCCTCCATGGTAACAACTAGAATAAATCAGAAGAGACGAGCGAGGCCGTCAAAGCTGCAAAAATAAAGAGAAAAAAACGTTTTAACAATCTCAGGTTTCAAAACAAAGAGGAGACTACAGGAGAAAAGACACTGACTGTGAGAGATAAACAACAGATAATAATAACAATATGAAGGAAGTAAAAACAAACATTTGAAAGTGACATTTTTCATTACCCACTCAGTGGGAAGATACCACTGAAGAAAAGTGAAGTAAACGAATGATTCAGCCCCCCCTGAGATGGCCTGCCAAAAACGGGAGCTGGCAGGAGGAGATATAGCCAAAGTATTCAGTTCTACGCTCATTTCGTATCCATAAACGACAGTGATGTACTGCCCTCGTAAAGACGCATATAGAATTAGAGTCCTGCTAATTGGCCAGAGTGTGAACGAAGATCTGTGAAGTGTATGAGAATTCAAACAGATTAGTTTCTTCTCGAATGTGCTCACTCCTTGCATGTGGGTTTCATACTCGCACACAACTCCTCGGATAATAACTAACTGCTCTTTTCTGCAAGGCACAGAAAGATAAATGGATTCCGATTCCATACAAGCAGAGATCGAGAGTAGCAGACGAAGGAAAAAGTACATGGAGCTTCTCATCATTTATTATTCCTCAACTCTGAGCGAAAGTACAACTGCCAGATTGAAAACTTCTGCAGTTAATTTCAAACATACAAATAGCCTACTAGAATTAGGTAATTAGAAATTTAATTTATTAATTATCTCTGCGAGTCTGCTGGGATGAAGCAGTGGGCTTATTATGAAGTAATTGCTCACAGTTTAAGGTCTATTTCACAGCTGAGCAGCCTGCTAAACCCACAAATGCAGCATCTAGAACTTTTCGTTGTTTATGGCAGAGCTGCATATTGGGAGGGATTAGCTAGAGGTCACCGCTGATGCTCATTATGGCAAACTAAACTTCCTGGGATGGATGATTTAAACACACACACACAACAGCTGACAAAACAGTGAAAATGAGCAATTATGCTTCAACTTAGCACAGTTGTGCACTCAGATGTTTTATTTCTGCCAGTAAATAAGTATTTGATAGTAATGATTTGGACCTATAGCAGATAATCATTATGATGGTGCTGTCCACTCTTCCTGACAGGTTTATTCTAGTAATGTGGGTTGTTAAAATGGCACATGACATCTCAGAAAGACTGAAATTATTTGCACTGCTATTTTTACTAGTATGCCACTCACATACTGCAGCACTTCATTAGAAGTCAATAACAAATCTTAAAACATAAGTTCATGTGCATTCAAAAATCGATATTTAAGCAATTAGCCAAATTCCCTAAACATCTCAGATTCATAGAATGAGTAGTTCATGAAAAGAAGATTTTTGAAAGTTTAACTACCAAAAGTTTTTATATAAGTGTCAAATACTGAAAGAAGTTGCAGGGCAGAATGTTTGGGTCCTTGAGGCAAATTGTTCCCCATGAGAAGTGGGATTCTTTTATGAAGTCTCCAGCTCAAAGTAGTGGCTCTGACGTTTTGAATCTTGCACATTTCAACAGCTAGTTGCTAGGCAACCATACATTCCAACCCTCCAAAAATTACATAAATGCAATTAGCTGTAGACACTTCGCGTATGCAAAGTTTGCAGCATAAGGATAAAAAGTTATTGCAGTCCAAAATTATATAAATAGAAGCAAGTAGTGGAATCCAGCAAGCATATGAAGCTGTGATACCGAATTTTTTAAAAGACAAATATACATAATTGAATAAATTAACTCTTTCCACATAAGGCTCAAGTAGACTCTCGGGTGCAGATCGTCAGAAGATTTTAAGATATTGCCTAAAATGTGCCAATTAAATGTATTATACATGTATGTACAAATATCTACGTATTTTAGAAATGCTTCAAACTAATTTCTACAAACCTAAAGGCAGTGACCAAGAGATTCATATTGCTATACTCAGTGTTTTTATTGCAATTCAATGATGGCAGAGCTCTGTGACAAGTCCAGATGTCAAGTCCCTCGTGAACTCTTTACAGCATACCAGCAGATGCTCTTCAGAATCCATCACACTGATGTTACACAAGAGTGTCTACATCACAATGACAGGCCAGATGGAATAGAAAAAACCTGTTTGGTTGAGAGCCAACACTGCTCATCTCCCACACCGGCTGAATGGAGTGCTTGACTTCAAAATAACACGGTCATAAGAGCAGTGCACAATCCATCCAAATGCCTGAAAGCCCCCAAAGAGAAATAAATGACTCTGGTTTGAACAACAGTTGTTGCTCGTTTGCTAAGCATCTGGGCTGTGATCAAAATGGTTTCAGATTCTCATGTTTAGGGTGACATTGAGCAAGGTGCTTAAAGAATATTTGACTTGAAAATTAAAATTCTGTCATCATTTACTCGCCTTCAAGTTGTTCCAAACCTGTGAGTTTCTTTCTTCTGTTGAGCACAAAATATATTTTGAAGAACAATGGTAACCGAACAGCTGACAACAGCTATTGACTACCAAAGTATGGAAAACATGTGCAGGGTGAGTAAATGACGGAATTTTATTTTGGAGTGAGCTATCCCTTTAAAATATCACATATAGAATACTTTGTTCTGACTGGTCAAAAATATTTTGTGTGATGATTACCTCAGAACAGTCAAAAATAACTGATTTCTTAGTTTTGCATCATACAGTAACACAGTCTAGTAATTAATACTTCATGTCCATTTATTTATTTAAAATAGTCTGGTAATAAGATGGATCAATTTATTTGTAAAAAAAATAAAGCTTAAAAAGGTGGTTTTCGCACCATTTTCAACTCCCCACAGAACACATCAGTGAATAATTCTTAAATTACTGTTTTTCGTAGTATGAAGAACATTTGAATAATTTAAAGAATCTTATTTCATAATTAAGAATCTTTTTACACTAGATTTAAATAACTTTTTGCACAATTGATAGGTTCCATTAATATTAAAGGTTCCTTATGGGACCACAGATGCCAGTAAATAAACTTTATTTTTAAGCGTGTACTTGGCTTACTTTTAAGCCCATCTGTGTTTATTTTGTGACGATGATAGATCCCTTATTAACCATGAAGCAGTGGGAGACCAAACAAGTTACTCCTGTCAACAAAGCAGGTCCCTACACTAACAATAACTATCCAAACACATTTTCAAAATCAAATCTCAGATAAAGGCAGATAATATTCAAGCTTCCCCTTCCTTTGCACTCTTAAGAGAGCTCAGTCAAAATTGAATTTGAATGGGTAAACAACAAAAGGTTTCTTCTAAGAAAAAATGTAGTGAACAAATATAATGAACAATTTCAGCACAACAAAAACATGTATTTGGCGCGTTGCAAAGGATGTTTTTCCCACAATGAAAATGAGAATTCTGATTTACAAGCGTTATATTGAGTCACTTAATCTGTAAAGCAATTTTGTCATCTATCAGAGATTTCTATACTTCTGTAATTGTATCATACAGTGAGAGAGAGAGAGCGATTTGCAATTTCTGGACGAAAAAAAGAACACTTAAAATGTGGCGATTCTAACAGCCCATTACTGGATAGTTTTAGTGTTGTTAGACTAATTTGTAGGTCACTCACACACATATAAAACAACTTTTGTCAAATTTCTACAACATATATTTAGGCCTACCTGTCAGGCAGAAGCAACGCAAGCTCGGAACCGGTTTCAAGCGTTTTGAACCTCACAGCTCCCTCCGTCGATGAAACACTTAACAGATGTTCACTTTTGATCTCTTAAGATTCCTCTCTCTTTATATAATCAATTTGAGACGTTTGGCAGTGTACGTTCTTGTTGCCAGATGAGAAATAAGTAATATTTCACACACTATCCAAACTCACGAAAAACGCTACAAGTTCATGTAGCACTTTCAGCTTCCGGCTTACCACATATGGCGCGAAACTCTAAAAGGGACTCGGAACAATTAAACGACCAAACACTACATACAGGGATTTTTAATGTCATATTACAATCAACGGCCACTTTATTAGGTACACCTGTTCAATTGCTTGGTAACACAAATTGCTAATCAGCCAATCACATGGCAGTAACTCAATGCATTTAGGCATCTCGATGTGGTGAAGGCGACTTGCTGAAGTTCAAACCGAGCACCGATTCCTACACATATTTGCATTTCGCCAGAAAGAGGTTCAGTCAGCGAGCGAGTGAAGAAAACACCGGCATTTTAGTGATGACTCATCTGAACACCTCTGATTGGTCATTGCATTCATAAACTCAAAACAATCGTGTGTGATTGGTTGCAGCGCTGTTCAAACGCGTCAGTCTCTGGCTCAGCGCCAGCCAGCGAACGCAGATTTGAATTTAGCAGCTGATGATATGACCACGCTGAACGATTTAATCACGCTGGTGTGATTGTATCAAATATAAAAAAATATTAATCGGCTATTTTTTGTCTTTTGGAAGCTGCATTTAAAATCCACTTGGCTCAAAAATCTGAGGGGGCACGTGCCCCCTCACTTTCAATGGGCATGACGCCTCTGGTTGCCAGAAATCTTTGGTTCTGAACACATTTTAATTATATAATTGAATTATGAATATTGCCATGAATTTTAAAGGACTTTTCCTCCTTAGCTTCAGTTAAGTATACTTTTTTTCAAAAGTTGCTTAGTTTAGTTTAACTGCTTCAAATTATGAGCAGCTTCAAAGTAGATTCTCTAACCGGAATAACAGGAATAATTTACTTGGAACCACTGAATTATCGGAAACTAATTCTGACTCGGGTGTGCGTTCATTTTCAGAAATTCACTGGTCTGCTGCCAATTATTCCATTCATTCATCCATCCATTTTCCAAGCCACTTGTCATACAGTATATAGGGTTACGGGGTGCTGGAGCCTATTCCAGCGTTTTGGACCACATCAATTATTCTTTACTGAAAACAGACAAAACAGTGCTCCAGTGCAAACATAACACATCTAGATATCAAAAAGATTTGTTACATTTGTGCAAATTGTGTGTCTGGATGAATCTCTCCAGGAGGCTCACAGATTACACGCTCAAACGGGACGAGGGGTGGACAGAATGTGCAAAAGATGCAATCATATTTTTGTTGAGCCTTACAGGACGTCCAACATCAAGAGCAGCAAGGACCCACCAGGAAATGAGACTGGCACACAGCTATCTAAATTTAATCTTGAATTGAATAGCTGAGCAGGTATGCATGTCGATATTGTGGGGTGGCTGCAGATCCGTGCGCCGCATCACATAATCCTGCCACCTACGGAGATTTAACCACAACCGGCATGCTTTCCATTAGCCAACCCACAGGAGCAAGCAGGCAGAGGATATGGGAAGCTGGAGATGGAATGGGGGCTTTGTGAAGGACATATTCATGTGTGACTGACAAGCAGACAAGGAGAGGAAAAGCAGCTGATAGACTGACAAAGTGAAAATATTACTCGCATGTATTTACATGTGGCTCTTTCCAAAGGTAAATGTTACTTTTCTGCTGTTTAAAAAAAAGTATGTGAGCCCATGGATTTACCATATATTTCTGTATGGGTCATACAATTTGATCTGATTTGCAGCAATAGTTCACCAAAAAATGAAAATGTATTCTCCCTCAGGCCGTGATGAGTTTGTTTCTTCATCAGAACAGATTTTGAGAACTTTAGCATTACATAATGTGATCACAAATGGATCCTCTGCAGTGAATGGGTGCCGGCAGAATGAGAATTCAAAAAGGATGATCAGTTAATATGTTATCAAGTGAAGATCTGTGTGTTGTAAGAAACAAATCCACCAAGGCATTTTAACTTTAAACCAGTCCATAATCCATAATACTGTTTTGTTTAAAACTGTTTTCTTAGCTGGAAGCAACAGGTTATTATGCTGTGTTTGTTTATTAAAAATGCACAGCTTTTACACAATATTGTGATTTTTTTATCAGCTATTTGAACTCTCATTCTGACGGCACCCATTCACTGCAAAAGCTCCATTGGTAAGCAAGTGATGTGATGTTAAATTTCTCCAAATCTGTTCAGGTGAAGAAACAAACTCCTTTACATCTTGGATGGCCAACACAGTCTGTTTACAAAATTTTCACACAAATAATGATGCGTTTTCATGTCTTTATTGAACTTTAAAGCGCTTGATGGAAAAAGTATGTGAACCCTTCACAACAGTCTCAGTCCCCTCTTTATAAAACTGATTGTCCTGATGCATAAACCATCTTCTGCTGAGCTTCAGGCCTTACATTTTCCTTGTAAAATCTCTGTATAACCTTTGAAATTAATTGTCCCGTTAACTATTACAAGCTGTCAAGGCCCTGAGGGATGAGGTTTTGGTGTTTCACATTTTATGACCAATTAATACAGACACTGAAGAGTTTATAAACATTTTCTTGCAACAGCATATATCTGCAGAGTGTGAAGATTGTGACAGTCAGATTTGCAAGTGTTTTTCTACTATTAAAGCAATTATATACAAGATGGACTGTTCTTATTTACTTTCCACATATGATAGGAAAGCTTTCCGCAAGGTGAATTTGCTTCATTTTGTTTTCTCAGGAGTCAGAGACAGGGTTAATTAGCACATGCTTGTGTGTGCAAGTGAATCTGTAGGTGTTTTTACAAGCTATTAAACGCATCACACCAAGCAACAATTTCTTGCAGGTATATCACCTTCACGACTGGCTCTTATTATCCTTTCATCTGCCTTCCAGGAAGCACCAGGTGCCACTCCCAGGCAGTCCCTAAATGCCAAACCGATGCCACTTTTTGCTGACAATAACAAACAGAACGTGGCAATCATTATCAGCTCTGACAAGACCAGGCTTCCCTGGAGCAAAAGTAAACTTGCTGCATTCTCACTGACTACTGCGCATCATTCTTCAAACTTTTGTCTGCTCTGCTGAATGCAATTTCCATCTGTACTGAAATTCATATTTCAGTACCATTCACAGCTCACAATGGCTTTAGCTCTCATGCTGATCTTGCGAAAAGGTTCATGCATTGCTTGCCAGGAATTGTGGACTCCCGAAAGACAGCCACAATGTACTTTTAATTTAATTCAACATAATCTGAAAGCAGTTCGGTCGTCAGCCGTCTGGATTAATTTGAAAATTATAGAGTGTATCTTCATCTCTAACTAGCATGGAGAATGTGACTCAACCCCCTTTGCAATGATAATAGTATTTATCTGAGCTACTTAGACAGGGAGCTTATCAAACTGATATGGATTCCCATTAGGGGCCTCTACATAATAGGAAACTTGGGTTTTAATTCTGAGTTTTAGGACCGCCGTTCTGAGTTTGCAGACTCAGCTTAATAACTCATAATGGAGGGTGAAGTGGAATGTATAAAGCGTCTTCTAATAATTTAAAAGTAATGTGTGTCAATGTTAAAATGTATTCTCCTGTTAGGAGAATATCCCAGTGCCTTTTTTGAGCATTCACAGACCAGCACGATTCCCTTCTGCACGGAAGATCAAGAGATCCTCATGTATGAGAATTTATATAGTTTATCATTTATATTTTTCCATCAAGCCTAACAGAAGTAAAACTTTACAATTAAAGCATTTAAACTGTTGTTCAAAACCACTTGCTCACCAAGGTTGCATTTATTAGATAAAAAAAGCTGTAATATTTATTAAAATTATATTAATAGTTATTTCGGTCAAATATTGTCCTATATATCCTAACAAACCATACATCAATGGAAAGCTTATTTATTCAGTATAAATCTCAATGTCCACAAATTGACCCTTATGACTGGTTTTGTGGTCCAGGGTCACACATTACATTACATCACATCACTTTATATGAGGTTTTCGATTTTGGTATTTCTAGTTTGGTTTTATAATGCAGTTTATTCCTGTGATGGCAAAGCTGAATATTCAGCAGCACTACTACAGTCTTCAGTGTCACAGCCTTCAGAAATCATTCTGATATGTTAACTTGGAGCTGAAAAAGTATTTCATATTCATCTTCGATATTAAAAAACAGCTTTGAAAACCTTTTTTTCAGAATTCTTGGATCAATAGAAAGTTGAAAAGAGCAACATTAATTTGAAATATATATACTTTTTAACATTATAAATGTATTTGCTGTCCCTTTTTATCAATTGTATGCATCATTGCTGAAAGTAAAAAAAGAAAATGTCAATATTTATTAATTTTAAAACTTTAATATTGTATATTATATTTGTATTACTTTAAATTAAGAGCTTGATATTAATTCTTAAAATATAATACTTTTAACACATTTATGTGTCGAGGATGGACATGTGGCTTCAAATGCTATCTAATGGTATATCAATAACTTATCAATTTCTTTTGTCAATTCATTTTTGTAAATATGGTGAGACTGCCAACATAATTGACATCAAGGTAAAGACACACACCAGTGAACAAACTAATATAAATTAAAATTCCATTTCAAATTGTCATTTTGATTCCTATAGCTGCAGTTTCTTGCCACATTTAAAACGAAAACATGTCTAGGGATTATAATGCTGAAAAGTGTGTATGGCCAGCTTGATTATGAAAGTCTGTTTGTTGATGGATAAAAGCATCCGTATTCTTAATAAGCCTGTAGGGTATTTACAAGCCCTGAACTACTTTGTCTAGCTAAATCGACAATCTTAAATTAACAGAATTGTTTTTGTCCTTCAGGATATGACTGAGTTCCTGCACGTAATCTGTCGTCTAATATGTGTTTCAAAGAGAGGGACTCGTCTTGTTACCTGACTGGCTAAGTTAAGCCCTATGTTTTGTTTTCATCAAACCAATCATCTCAATAACCAGCTCTGGCACAAGTACAAATGCACGCACACACACACACACACACACACACACACACACACACACACACACACACACACCTGTCTTCACATTATGTGCTTTATTGTCTTGTCAGTTACAATCAGTTTCCAAGACATGCTGCACATTTAAAGGGCCTGCTACTCTTGATCAAAGTGACATATGGAACATGGCAGCCCAATGCTTTTTTGTTTTACACGTGATGTGGCTTTCGAAAACCTTTGTACCGTGCATTATCCATGCATCTCAACTGCCTATGACGGAAAACTTTCTGAGTGCCCTTGACCACTCTAGCCACTTTTCACATTTCACAGTAAATTAGAGCAGTTGCACTTTTAAATGTGTGAACAACAAGTCCTCCACAAAACATCTCTGGAAGCCTGAAGTGGAAACGCGTAGATTGTTTATGTCATCCTCTGACTGCCTCATGCATACAAAAGCATTGGAAGCAGGAAAGTCACACATTTTATCGCACCTCTGCTCACTTTTCATTCTCGTTCATTTTGTTTACTGATACGAAGTGAAAAAAATAAAACTAAAAGACGTAAATCTCACGCCTCTGAGGTAATTTTCATCACTGAAGTCAGTGGTCCACATTATCTGATATTACTGTCAACAGCAGCCTGAAGCGTGACACTTGGATTCCATATGCAGAGCATATGATTTACAGTGTAATATTACCAAGACAAAACCTAAAGAATAAAAAGGCGCCATCAGCATCCACGAGCATCCCCTGCCCCATAAACATGAGGGCTTATAGTAACAACCAAGCCACATGCTATGTGTGAAATTAAAATAAGACAAGCTGACCGCAGCTGTGTCTGTTTTTAATCACTTCCTAATGAGCCGAATGCTGTCCAGCATTAGCCATTTGCTGAAATAAGCCTCATTAGCTAACCAGGACCCTGTTATTTAATGAAAGTGCTATAGTTTTGTCAAGGCCACACTAATCAGCATTATTGTCAAAAGCCCCTCGACCACAATAAGAATGAGTTTGGGCAGCATACACAAGCCTATGTGATAAACTATATGAAGTATTGGGACAAAGAGGCTCATTTAAAGAACAATGCGTGACTGATTTAATCTCCAGAGGGTTGTTAGGATTGCCAGGTGTAACGGGAAAATGGGCTCTTTCTGCGAGAGTCCCTCTGCTCTCATCATTTTTCAAAGTAGGGCAGCCGTCACAGCTGCACCGTGAATCAGAAGTGAAATTTCCATTGGAAGTGGGGAGCTTAGCACTCTGGCGTGACGGAGGAGTGTTGCAGGTGGAAGAGTGAGACGGCATGAAGTAGCCTGTAACCATCCTCAAGAGAGACATTGCATTCTGGGAGGAGACGCAGGGCAAACAGCGGCAATCTGGCTGAGCTGAGTGCCATCATAGCATGAGAATAGGTGCTTTTGAGGATACCTATGAAAATCAAGCAGTTTTTTTCAGCTGGAAAAACATGGCTATGCTGACATTTCTACAAAATTATATAATGTTGGTTTTTGCACATTTTTTCAAAAACTAAAAGGATAGTTCATCCTAAAATGAAAATTCTGTCGACTTACCAACCCTCAATTTGACTGTAGCTATTGACTTCCATAGTATTTCCCCATATTATGGAAGTCAATGGTTACCATCAACTGTATGGTAACCAACATTCTTTAAAATGTCTTCTTTTGTGTTCAGCAGAAGAAGAAAAAAACGCATGCCCGTTTGGAACAAGTGGAATTTGAGTAAACGATGACATAATTTAATTTCTGGGTGAACTATCCCTTTAAATGTCCAGTGAATGGTGTTAAAATCACATTACATTCATCTGAAAAAGATGAACGTGAATGACAATAATTTATTATGTTGATCTTTGCACATTTTGGGACACTTTCAGAGTGAAATGACCAGTGATTGATGCTTAAAAGCATCCAGTCTCATCCAAAAAAGGACATGAATGGCAACATTTTACTACGTTGGTTTAGTATGCATTGCGGCACCTTCAAAGTTAAAAGTCTAGTGAGTGTATTGCGGTTGAAATAACGCACCACATATTGTGCAATAAACCCTATCCTTAACCGATAGTGTTAACAACAGCAAACATGAGATAAAAATGCATTTGAAGAAGCAGCCATGCTGTTTTAGTTTGCTTCTTCAAGTTTTTGAGCTCTTTTGTCAATACTGACTCATGTTTCACAGGACTCATACCCAAGCGTTCTGCATCGTAAGTGTACCAGGTAAGTTAGCGAGCAAGTGTGCTATGTTTGAAAAGCAATACTTATGGAACTTATTATGTGATGCAAATGTAAAAATGTGTTAGTTGCACTATGATAAAGGTGTTTTAAGGTCATATAATAGTATTGTGTAAGGATTTATGTGAAAATAAATCTATAATAATGAATATTAGGGCATTGTAATGATCATTTATGTGAAAATAATTAAATGTTGTTGTGTTTTACTGCCACTAGTGATCATTTCAGCTGGAAACTGAAGTGAATTGTGTCTATATAGATTTGGCGAAAATGTAGGTAGAGGCATGTTTTTTATTGAGCCTGTGTGTAGTATTTTTTAAGAAAATGGTTCTGAATGACAAAATAACTGCAATTTAGTAGCACAGTGTGCTTATGCATAGCAATGTACCTATGCTATACACACAAGCCCTCTAGTATCTTTTGTTCATAGTGTGCAGCGTGGAATTCGAGTTTTATGCCATTTGGCAGAGGGTCTTTGGGGAAATGAAGGATTTTTTTCCAATGTAATCACGCTAATGGTTTCCAAGTCCACAGCGGAGTCTGTGCGAACTCTGGCATGGCTTCATGCTTTTAGACTCGGCAGGCTGACGAGCGCTGCCTAGATTAACATTTCATTTTCACGGTGCCAATCAACTCAGGTAAACAGAGCCACTCGCTGTTCAAACCTCAGGCAGATATATCTCACCAGAGTGTGATCCATGAAAAGGATACTAATGGCAGCAAACAGTCAAGATGAAGTCCACCTCTGACGGCTTTCCACTGCTAGGTACAGACCCCATCATTCCCCTTTCAGAATCCAATGCATTTTTGACAGCTGAATGGATGCAAAGGCAAAGAGTGTAAGGCAGCAGCAAGAGATTCTGTAAAAAAAATATATAAAAAATTACACTTTTTAGAAGAAACTGAAAAGATCATCCAATGAAGATGTCACTAAAGGCTCAGCTGGTTAACACCAGCCGCCCCTGCTGGAACATTCCAGAATTGCACCATTATGCATTTGGAAAACAATTTTATTCAAAAACACATTGCATACAAGTTATATTTTTAATAGGTCATACATCTAGAAATGAAACCCATGATGTTGCTAGCTCTATATTACGCTGTTTAATCTACATTAACAGCCGAAGATGCTTTTTATCCAGCTAAAAACTTATTTCTCAACATTTCTATCAGTGTATTCTAATAAAAGGCATATTCCATGCACACTAAATATATCATACTAAATAGATATTTACTACATTTTTGCTTTCTTCAGGCGTTCATGTCAAGCAGTAGAGAACAGCACTAGCAGCATCAAGGTCATGGGTTAGATTTACAGGAAAAGTGAGAACTCTTCAAATGTAAATGTGTACTTTGAATACAATATAAGTTGCTTTGGATAAAAAGTGTCTGCCAAATGTAAATGTAAGTATTAAAACCTTCTTCAAGCAGAATCAGGCCTGTGTGGAGCAGTACTGGGCATGCTGTGATTTTAGATGCTTTTGGCAAAGCTCTGTGTAACCTTCACTCTTGTTGTTCATCCAAACGTCAACTGTATACACCTAAGAACGAGAGCAAACATGATGGGGCAGCCATTTTCCCTGATGACTCCCAACTGCAAAAAGCTGATTGTTTGTTTGATTTCTAGCTTCACTCCTCAGAGTGATCCAATGATTTAAATCCCCCTTTTTCACTCTCAGGGACATCTATTTGAAATTGAATTGAAGTGTTTAAAGTTGTGATTTGAATGCATATAGAAGGATCAGACGTTGAGCACACTCTTGTCTATTCGAGTTAGTCTGAATTTTGATGAAAATCCCATCCTCGTCCTGTGGATTGTGCTCAGTAAAGCTGTGGAAGACAGGATTGTCAGAAACATGACAGTAGTGCGAGTACATTTGGCAAGTGAAACATTCACAAAGCACAGTGTGTGCTGAAAATTACCTTATAATCGGAAGATTTAGCATAGTAAATACAGCATAGTCTCGCGTGTTTGTCTGATATGTATCTGCTCATTCATCTGCAAGCATGTTTGTGCTGATCTTAGGAAAAAAACATGAAAAATGCTAATGCAATCAACTCGATCTAGCAGCATTACACAATATCTGGAAGGCATCAGCTGTGCTTTATCATGTGAAACCTCAGGGCAACTGTGTCCAGCCTATAAATACGATAATTGTCTTATCTTGATTGCATAAATACATTAATAATAAAGGAAAACAAGCATGGTGCAACATTATTATTTTGCATGCTACTAAATAAACAATGGAAAAGTTGTTTTGCAAACAAGCTTGAAGTAATTAGCATAAATGAAAATAAAACCCACTGCTCCAAATCAATTCTTAAGGGTGTCTATAGCAACTTTCCATTGCCACGGGCAATTACTTGTGTTGGTTTATTACCTCTGTTCTGCTTTCATATTTGTAAACAGTTCAAGACTCTGCATGGAACACATTTGTTTTTATGCATACATGCTTATTATTTGTTCTCTTCCAAATTAAAATGCAATAGATAGATCAAAGAAAAGAGCAGAGTGAGCATTCTGCAAAGCATCTTCTTTTTCATTCCACTGGAGAAAGAAAGTCACACATGTATGGAACGGTGTGTGATTGAATTAATAAGAACATTTTCCTTCTGAGTGAACTATCCGCTTAATAGTGACATTTGTAAAGGAACCGTCCTCTTATGGTCTATCAGCTCATGCAGTTTTGTCTCATTCTCATCAGTGAGAGGTTCAACACATCTTCAGTGGAATTACACTGGGATTTGAGAGTCCATAGCGGCATCATCAGGACAAGGCAAGGAATCATTTCTAATACTAAAGAGTCACTTGAATATGAACCATCCCAAATGACTTATTAAAGTGCCTGCCTCTCTTGCTTCTCTTCCTTTTTGTCACGCTCTCGCTCTCTCTCTTAAAATGCATGCCTTGTATGCTCAGCTGCACTCACGACAACAATGCATCAATCAATGGCAGTTGTAATTAAAAACATAATCATAATCTTCTGGATGGGTTGCTCGAGTAGCAGTCGCATTTCGATGTTCAAATCAAACCCAAACATTCCAATATTAGGGGTAAAATATGTATAGAAAAGCTATATACATTTATAAATTAAATCTGTTTTATTGATAATTAGCTAGCACATTTAATTCTTAATAGAAAATTATACTCAACATGAGTTCTCATGGCAGGTTTGAAATGCATTCTGAAATCCACTTACACTTTAATAGAAGCACACAAACTGTAGCACAGAAAATCGATTACCGGGAATCGGCAGTGAAAAGGATAGCAGCTCACAGCTGTCTAAAATGTTAAAGAGTCGGGCTGAGAAGTGAATGGTAGTAGGCCAAAACACTGACAAAAATGGAGCTAGGAAAGAAAGGAACAGAGGAAAGAGGAGAAAAGACTTTTGGCGGGTTTCCAGGTCCCTCTTCAGAGTGTCAGCGAGATCAGAATTTGGAAATATACACAGATGATGTCATAAGGGGCAGAAGTATTATTGATTTTTCTCTTCATGGACGTTTATGAGATTTGATGTTTGCATACACTAAACTACACTAAGGCTGTAATCTCATCTGGATTTCACAGAAAAGAAACTAACATTTCAGAAAAAGCATGAAAAGCCTTGCATGCATAATTCTAGCTTTAATAACTCCTATGCGCAAGGCAAAAAGCAATGTGTCATTGTTATAATTGAACTTTGAATATAACTCTACCCTAGTGTTCAATTAGTGAACGATCATGAGGAACAGTCATGTTGATGAAGAGAATGGAACTGACCACTAATTAGTGTGTCACAAGATTAAAATGCAGGTTATTTCAAACTATTGTACCAAAGGAGTAATTATTGTACCACGTTCAGGGTGTTTTTTCCAGGCAGTTCCACAAATAATACAATTGTACTGATTAAAAGAGCATGAATAGTATAGATACAGAGAGGACAGAAAGAAAAAGACTTAAGAATGCTAAAAGTCTATATATATATCACATTGGTTTCAAGTTGGTCCCCAACAGAAAGCTGCTTGGTTTGAATTGAAAGCTGTGCATCATATATTGCTACACTATTAAGACTATTGACAATTTTTTTGTCTGTAAAATTTCACTCTCAAAATCAAAGGTTCTTAACTGTAAAAAATGGTTCCATGAAGAACCTTTAACATCCATGGAACCTTTCCAGTCCCCCAAAAGGTTCTTTATTGTGGAAAGTGCAAAAAAACAATGGTTCTTTTAAGAACTTTTCTCAGCACTCAAGCTACATGAATCCACAAGTTTGTGTAAAAACTGGATGATAATGTTCTCCACAATGATTTGAGATGCTTAAATGATTGTCTGTATGAGTTCACGTGCAATGTCACAAATGTGCATATTTGATAACCTCAAAATAGAGCCGAATCTGAAATATCTCTTATGTCATAATGTGTGTAATCTCTTACGTCTTTTCATTTTTTAAAACCCCTAATCTTTTTGTTGTCCCTCAGGTTTATGTGATTTTCAATGCCAGATTTTCAATGTGTTCTCAGACGTGTAGGTCCCACTTTATTCCTCGTCCTGATTCCTCGTCCTGCTGTCTTTTTTTTTTACAACTTGAAAATGCTTGCCAGCACTCTAACGCATCTCTCTAATAAAGAATAAAAGCTTTCTGTAGGGTCAGAAACAATCATTCCAGTGTGTATTGAGCCTGGTCCAAGTACCGCATGTCCATATGTGTACTAAATTATTATGTCAGGAATCCATCATAATAATTCCTTTCAGGAAGACAGGTTTTTGTGTCTGCAATATTGAATGAATTGGTAGTCATGTGAGCATTGTAAAGTTTATGGCCAGCGCGAGTGCTGGATTATGACCAGACATATTGAAAAAAAATATATATATTTTCCTTCAGATAAATATGCAGTTACAAACCTAAAGTATAAATATAACATATTCAGGAAAGATGCATTTATAAAAATTCCACAAAACACACACACACAGTATCACAATAGTGACAAACAGAAGGTCACCTCTATGTGGGAAATATGCCATGTGCCTGCATTTTATTGCATTGCTTATTTTGCAGTTCTCTGTTGGCCTTGAGTGCTTTGGCAGGCATTTGAGACACGTTTTTGTACTGAATTATTCTCAAACATAAAAACGTTGAAACTGAGCAGACATACAGACTTAAACGTGACTAAGCTGACGGAACAGTGAAAATGATTAACTTACAGACTCCAGCACAGTCACATTGAAAACCATCTCGATGTTATGAAAGCAAAAAAACAAGTACACGAGTTTGGATTGAGGAACATTTATACAAGATTGCCATCTAGTGTTCATAGCAGGAAAAAGACAACTGTATCTAAACCGGACAGGAAGTATTTAAGAATAGATGCTAATGAAGCTTATCAATAAAGTCTCATTTGCATTTTCGTGGTTAGAGCTTAACTCCCTTAAATATAGAAAAGCAAAGATGTATCATTCATAAGCTATGACTAAGCCACTGCGGATAAAGGTACCTGCTATTCAAACAGCCAATGAAGTGTAAAAACTGCTTTAGATCTGCAGGATTATCCCATCATTTCATTAGGATTACAGACTAGTATGAGAGCAAATTGCTTTCAATTCCAAAGACCGGCTGAGTAAAGAAACACATTTAATGAGATTGAGGTTTCTTGTTCCTCTGAGACTCAGTTCTGTCTTTTCTATTATCTTCCACTGTTTAAATCTCTAAAGTGAAACTATCTACGAGGAGCACTCTTGTAAAATTATGATTTCCTTTATTAATTGACTTTAGAGATTGACTATGTAATGGGGTCACATAACACTCTGGGCTTGTATCGCTTTGCAGAAACAATCAATTATAGCAGCAGAGTGTCCCTTATGTGATCCAACTCAGTGTACATAACTCAAACTCATCAAGGTAACATTCTTTCTTACTTTATTTTACACACCACGGTTAGACTGAGATAGTACTGTAGATTCTATAAACCTTTTGAATCTGTTTTTATTTTTATATTTTATGTTTTCAATTTCATTTTAGTTAAAGTTTTAGCAAATTTGTTGCATGTTTTTGTCATTTTAAGTGGTTTTGTTTAGTTTTTATTAATTTTTATTTCAGTTTTAGTTTTAGTTGTTTTAATACATAATCTTAAACCCAGTTAAAATGAGAAATGTAGCTTAAATAAAACGTTTTTTATTATTTATTTATATTTATTTATTTTCGAGTTATCCACATTTTTATGGTTTTAGTTTTTGTTTTAGTCTGACTGAGGCTTTTCTTCGGTGAGGAAAAAAATACTTTCAGTTCTTTGCAATATTTTTATACTACCACAGAATCCAATTTTGATTATAGCATTCGACTGCAAATGGAAATACTTCAAAGTTCAAACAAGATTAAGTATTTAACCTATCCAAAAGCATAAACAAGTTTCAATCAATCAAAGACAAACTTTTCGAGAGTAAAAAGTTCATCTCTGAATAAGTCTAAAGCAGTGGTCAGGGACTGATACACAGATCCCTACACAAGAAAAAAACTGTGCTGTGCTGTGATGTTAGTCAATCGGCTTCATAATATTTAATTATTTAAATTATATATATTTTATTTATTTAAGTATTTTAGCCAAAAATGTATTATTCCTAGTTTATCACATGCATAATATATTATGGAAGGACACCAACGAATGCAATTAAACTGCTTCAGGAGGAGTATTTCACTGTGAATCTTATTGGTAATGACTGATTATTAATGTTCCAAGCCAAAGGATAATGTGAAGTTTAATGCAGCATGTTTCCTGAAAGTATGTGTTTGCATTGATGAAGGGAGTTCAGGCTGTGCCCTGTGTTAATGGTTTAGATCAGTGATTATGCCAGCTTCTATCTATCAGGGGCATGTTTCTGGTGCATTTAAAGTGCTGCAGATGTAAGAGTTTCACCACCTTTTTAGGAAATATTACTGCAGGAATGTAGAATGAGCACATTTCTCCTTTCTAATGGAGATGTCACACCTGATTACCATTTTAAAAGGTCTGTTTTTGTGTCTGTTCCCTTTAATCGCAAGCACATTTCCCCAAACTTTTCAATCTGATTAACATAGTCACATAATTGCAAATTAATTTAAATAATTCGGCTTTAGTTCATATGACTCAGGGATTTCATGCAAGATGTTCTTTAATGAAACCCTTAATGGCTATGCTGGTTTAATTGTAGTAAATATTTTTAGCAGCATAATGCTTATTGGTCTTTCTTACAGCTTTGGGTTTTGGTTCACACTGAAAATAGTTCTTGTTGTCTTATGTCCATAAGTTTATTAACATTGAACTGAATTAGCCAATTGAACATTGATTAAATAAGCTATCACACAACTTGAGGCCATTACTGGATAAGCCTAAATGTTTATTTCATAAACCCACTGGCCAAATTCCCTCCACTGGCCCTTGTCAATCATGGCCTCCTAATAATCCCCATCCACTTGATTGGCTCAATAACTCTCTCTCCTCTCCACCTGTAGCTGGTGTGTGGTGAGAGCATACACTTGATTGGCTCTATGACTCTCTCTCCTCTCCACCTGTAGCTGGTGTGTGGTGAGAGCATACACTTGATTGGCTCTATGACTCTCTCTCCTCTCCACCTGTAGCTGGTGTGTGGTGAGAGCATACACTTGATTGGCTCTATGACTCTCTCTCTCTCTCCACCTGTGCTGGTGTGTGGTGAGAGCATACACTTGCTCTCTGTCCATGTAGCTGCTGCGCACTGGTACCGTTGTCCTGTGGCAGCCGTCGCATCATCCAAGTGAATGCTGCACACTGGTGGTGGTATTGGAGGACCCCCCCCCCATGATTGTAAAGTGCGTTGGGTGTACAGCTAATGATTAAATTAAAATAATTCATTCAAAAACAATTTCATAAAATTAACATTTACTTTTATTGCATTTGTTTACTGGTAAAGCATGGCGCTAATGGCAAACAAGCGATGACTATAAAATGTAAATTGTACATAAAATATACAGAAAATAGGCTATACAAGCCCAGTTTTTCTTAAGTTACCACAACTGCTTTTTAATAGGATTCTTAGTGTATGTAAATTGAATAGTGAGGTGCCCTCCAACAGAAGGCATTACTGCACGCCTGCAGCGTGGCGCCCCAGTGCAGGAGCGTTTCCGACTTCGCCGCTTCCTTTATGCGCATGCGCGTTGTCGCTCATTGACATTGTTGTGTTCGCAAAGATGGCGTTGAGTAAAACATTTGGACAAAAACCAATAAAATTTCAACTCGAGCAAGATGAGGATTTTTACATGATAGGTTCAGAGGTATGTTTTCTGTCTCACATAGAATTACGCGTGTGTTAACATCTGATATGCGTTAATGTAGCCATTATATTAACACTATACTATCGTCTTCGACATCTCTTTGTTGGTTGTTGCCTGTGAAAGATGCTCTTCTCCATATCGACGTAATAAATTAATGATTAAATGATAGATGCAGCTTGCAAGCATCACCGTTCTTCTGTAAAGTGAAGCACTGGTCTATAAAAGTCAGATTTAAAGTGCGATTTTGTATTCGGGAACAAACAAGTTGGCGGATAATGTTATATTATTGCACTTTGTCATTTAAATGTACCATAAGCATGTTAAATGGATAGTTTACACAGAAAGTATAATTTCTGTCACTATTTACCCATTCTCGTGTTGTTCCAAACGGTTATGATATTGTTTATTCCATTGTAACACAAAAGGAGATGACAGCCTCCGTCTCCATCCACTTTCATTGCATCTGGTTTCACAGTGAAAGTGAATGGTGCCCGAGATTATTATGCCTAACATCTCCGTTTATGTACCACAGAAAAAAAAATTCTTAATAGTTTTGAACAACATGATAGTATGTAAATGACTGAAAAACTAGTAGATATCACCATAATTTCCTGGTTGATTATTCGCAGTACATTTAAGACATTAAGACTTTTTTTTGTCTTTGTTTTAGCTAGATTTAAATGTTTTGTTTCATTAGCATTAACAGTTTTCATAATGTTTTTTATCTGTTTTTATCATTACATAAATCAGAAAATGCTGTCAACAGCCAGAAAAAAATATGTTTTTAGGCGTTAAATATGATATAAAACAGTTAAATAATATATGAACAAACCTCTCTGTAAAAAACCTTCAAAACATAGACAGGAATAAAATTATAAACTTTGCTGTTTGTAAGTGCCAAAGAGGTAAATATTTGTGACTTAGTGCAGGATAACCCCCCACAAAAAATCCATAATCTTAAGAAAACTACCTTTATAGATATGTGTTGAAATTAATGCAAATAGATACATTCAAATACATGAAGTGTAATAAAATAAACACTTAAATGTGTATTTTGAATGTTTTCTTTCCACTAGCCTGACAAAAATAATTTTTTTAACTAAACAAAAAACATATTTAAAGATTAGTTTTTCTTTGCTTAATCTTGCTCTTTAGGTAGGAAACTACCTGCGTATGTTCAGAGGCTCTCTGTATAAGCGGTACCCGTCACTATGGAGACGTCTTGCATCCATGGAGGAGAGGAAAAAGATTGTAGCATCATCACACGGTAAGTGATTCCTTTCCTTTTAAATGGTCTTATGTCCAGAAAGCACCCGTAAGCAGCACCTACCTCAGAGTCCCCTAGTCCTGCTTCTGGACAGCAGTTTGTGCAGTGTTCTATTTGTGTTAGATCACGGTTACACAAATTTAGCCACCAGTGTGACCCTGCTGAAGGCGTCTGAATGTGAGGAGATCTTCGAGGGGAATGATGAGAAGTACAAGGCAGTGTCCATCAGCACAGAGCCTCCGGCATTCCTCAGGTAAGGAGACCGGTGGTTTGCATTGATATTATATTTGTATTATTTAGACGTATATGTAAAAAGTATAGCACAATAAACTGGGGTTGTTTTTATTACATATATGGACACTTCCAAGCAGGTTTGTGAATGAAAAATTGTCATGTCTGTTTTTTTTTCATTTAATTCAAGGACTGTTTTTTTGTGCCAGTGTGAAGCTATTTGCATACTATGTATGTAGCCTAAAAATGATTATATAGGAGATTTTTTTGTAACTCTGTTTGTGAACTTAGGGAGCAAAAGGCGAAGAAGAACAGTCAATGGGTGCCCACCCTGCCCAACAGCTCCCACCACCTGGACGCAGTGCCTTGTTCCACCACCATCAACAGAAATCGAATGGGACGTGACAAGAAAAGGACCTTTCCATTATGGTGAGATGAGTAATGAGTTTGACAAGTTCTCCCTCTTTTTTTTTGGCTTTTCGTCCATGTCTATTAGCTTTAAAACACACACTGACATTCAAAAGTCTGGGGTGCGTGGGAATTTTTAAGAAATTAGACATTTTTCAAGAAATTACATTTATTAAGAAAGGCCACTTTAAATTTATAAAAATTTGTATTTCACAATGATACTGTATATTAATATTAAGCTGCACAACTGTTTTCAACATAATAAGAAATGCACCAAATCAGCATATTAAAAATGAATGATCATGTGACACTGAAGACTAAAATATTGGCTGCTGAAAATTAAGCTTTGGCATGCCAAGAATAAATTACATTTTAAATTCTATTAAAATCTAAAACTATTATTTAAAATTATTTTACTATATTTTTTTTTACTGCTTTACTGTTTGATCAAATAAATGCAGCCGTCTGGTGATCATAAGAGACTTCTTTTAAAAGTCTTACCGACCCCAAACTCTTCGTCGGTAATTATTTATCTAAATGTTGATAAAATTACGTTTTAACAGTCTTTACAATCTTTCTCTTTTGAGAAAACAGTGGAAAATTATGTATGGCATAATTTTGTCTGATATGATGATGCTAGAATGAAAATGCCCTCTTCTGCTTCTGTATGAAATATTTCAGTAGGAACAAAATGAACTCATCAAGCTCATTGGCCGGGTCTTTAAACATTTCTTAAGTTAGACCTGTCAGCAATCATCAGTATGTTACTCAATCTAAATGCAATTAAGAAATGGAAAACTCTGGGTAAACATTTAGGCCCGGTTGATTACAACGTTTGATTGTTATCAGAGCAATATCAAACCAGAGGATGTTTATTAAGGAACAAAACCACATTTCCACTACATACTTCCCCGGACTGGGTTGTTTTGGGTCAGAGGATGAAGCAATAGTCCAAAACACTGGCTTGTTTTCAGGTTATGTTGTTTATCGCTGGTTATGTTATGAAAAGCAAATACTCTTGATAGGCTCATTTTTCTCTAGCCATGATGAAGTTTCTTGTTACCTGACCTCCCACATGAGCACCTGATGTTCAGAAAGTCCTCAACTCCCCATTTTAATACAAACAAAAATTAGCCAGATGCATTTGTGGTTAAATATTAAGTGCTAAACATCCTCCTGGGATATTTAGCTGAATGTAATGCTCCTTACAATATTGTCAACATTTCCTTCTGAAGGCTTTGGTAAATGTCAGCGATTGGCTTTAATGAGATAGTTCAGACTGGAATGCCGCCAACCAGCTGTTGGTTTCAAGCACTGCTCCAGTGTGTTCAAAACAACTTCGTTCTGCTGTCATTACTTACCAAACAAGCATTTTAAATCCCTCACACAATCACACATGTAGGTTGTTAAATATCGTGCATTTGTTGTGTCAGTAAAGGGCAGGACATGAAGGAAAAATGTAGCCTGTTGTTCAGAATGTGCAGTTTAACACCACATGTTGCGCACATGGTGCTAATGAAAGAGTGTTTATGGGTCTCTGCGTTTTTTCAATGCATAGTTTCGATGACCACGACCCTGCAGTGATCCACGAAAATGCTTCCCAGGCAGAGGTCCTGGTGCCTATCCGCCTTGACATGGAAATCGATGGGCAGAAGCTCAGAGATGCCTTCACCTGGAACATGAACGGTAAGGTGGAAAAAAGAGAAAATGTGTTGTTCACTTGAGGTATTTCAGAAAACTCCAGACATAATGCATGAGAAAAGCAAAGACATACAAGACTCGTTTGTGCTGAACACATTTAAGCACAGAAGTGTTACTCTGTCTGCTTTTGCATCTCCAGAGAAACTTATGACTCCAGAGATGTTTGCTGAGATCCTGTGTGATGACCTGGACTTGAATCCTCTTGCCTTCGTCCCTGCCATCGCCTCGGCCATTAGACAGCAGATCGAGTCTTACCCTACCGACAGCATTCTGGATGAGCAGACGGATCAGAGAGTCATCATTAAGGTGTGTTTAAATGGTGTTTTATTAACAAAGTTCGGGAGGAGCACGTTCAGATAATTAACACGAGAGGAGAACAATCAGCAATCAACCCAGTTAACAAGATAAGAGGCATGTATACATACACAGCAGACTTACCTCTGTTCGTTGGCAGTTTTCCAGCATCCCTCCGCCACCCCTTCTCTGCACTTTCAACTATTCCTGTCCTAACCTGAAGGGGGGGGGGGACTCTGGGTTCCGAGCTCGGAGCCCTACCCTCAGACAGCACGCCAATAAACTTTATTCTATTCATTATATGTAAGTGTGAACTCTAGAAGCAAAGAAGGGTTATTTTTGATCATTTTAGATTTAGATTTATTTAGCTTGACATTTCATGTCAAGGTCTGATTAATGTGTCTTGAAAATGGTCTTTTTATCTTTAAAACTGTTGCAATGCTTGTGATTAATTCTGTTGCTGGCCTGCATTTTGCTTTCAGCTAAACATTCACGTGGGGAACATCTCTCTGGTGGACCAGTTCGAATGGGACATGTCAGAGAAGGAGAACTCGCCAGAAACGTTCGCTTTGAAGCTGTGCTCTGAGCTGGGACTCGGAGGAGAGTTCGTCACCACCATCGCCTACAGCATCCGCGGACAGCTCAGCTGGCATCAGAGGACGTACGCCTTCAGGTGGGCAACACGCATGCACTTCCAACTATGGCACTTCCAGTGGGTCAATGGTCAAACATCAGTGTGAGTCCAAGTTCACGTTGAAAACCCATGTGCCTTGGGCTTTTAGTTATAGGATGCTCTAACAGTCCATTTTAATGCAGTAGTGTATAATTGAAGTAGATGAGTGGTTTTTGATGTAAAGTCCCCTCCAAAAACACTGTATTCCCTGTGGAGTCATTTTAGGACAGTTTCTTGTTTTCAAAATCGCTGCTTGCAATGATTTAAACGTGCTGACATGATCTCCAAACTCCTTTATAAACAGGACGGTGGGCGTATAGGAAGACTCGCTGTGGTTTTGTCTCTCTGTGGCTTACTGTTGAGACATGATTTGTTCTTTGGTATTATTTATAGATACCGCCACCTCACTGTCATAAGGCATATAATTAATTATTTCCCTAGCCTGTAATGTGAATTTGGACCCAATAATCAGTAGGTATTTTGTACACAGACTAAAAACCTCTTCACACCAGAAGAATTGAAAAAATATGAAGTTATACATTCCTTTACAATGATCCAGCTTCTTTGAGTGTTGGCTGAATTTTTTCCACTTGCCACAAAAACTGACTGACCAGTGAGAATGTCGCTTATTGGTTTTGGGTTGAGGATGGATTTTTAATCACTGTCAAGCTAGGAATTACTATGATAAAACCCATAGCAGCAACAAACAAGTGGAGTGAAAAGAAGTGATATGGCGTTTTCAGTTGCTGAAAAAAATGGTTATGGAAGGGAACAGAGGTTCATATTTATTCAAACCTTTTTGAAAGTAGTAGTAGTAATAATAATTGTAATATTTGAGATGTCTTTCAAAAAAATCTTAGCGACCCGACCCCACATTTTTTAATCGTAGTGTATATCTCATGTAAATATGTTGGTGTTCTTGCATGTGATATTTATGTTGATATCTGTGTTTGTTTGTGCTGTACTTGTTTTGTTTGTCCTGTATCTTTATCCTGTGTCTGTAGAGATGTCAGCAGCCTGATTCCATGATTTACTGTGTTCTAAGGTCATATCAAGTGGAGTTTCCATTCCTGTTTATTATGTGGTGATATATACACTCGGCATGTCTTGTTTACGCCACTAAATTGAGACCATCTTTAATGCGGTCTGGCCCATACACTGGTTCTTTACAATCTCATTTATTTGTCGACAGTGTAAAACCCAAAGGACCAGGTATGATGAACAAAGACCAGGAGTCAGATTGCGATTGATTAAATACATTTACTGAAGAAAATTGTTTGCAGTTTTATCCGCAGAAGCCAGCTTCAACACTCGCGAGGGAGTTCATAGGCCGCCCTGCTTACAATTCAAAATCCTCAACAATTATACCCTAACAGAGATCGCTAATTACGTCAATACATAAGTCAGCACATTCTGATTAGTTCTACAACCAGATAAACTTAGACAGTTTCCACATATGGACGTAAACGCTTCAAGCATATCTCCAACTGATTGGGTAGACGTCAGGGATCATACTTGTCTTCCAGACACCTATTCTTGATCAGGACGGCGGCAGCTGCCAGAGACAGTCTTCTAACAGAAAGAGAGAGCTACCAGCACACACACAAAACCCTTATCTGCATCTCAAGGTTTTCTAACTTCCAGCAAACATCTTATCAGTCTGGTTGGTTACACACATACTATGCAGTAGAAATACAGGATAGAACAGTATTTTTAATATCTCTTTAAACACACACACACGTAAGTCTCAGATAATGTTGCTCTGTAGCTGGGAGGTCATCCTCGCCTCCTGACATGGATCTGTGACCTTTAGGGAAGAAATAGATCTTAAAGCATAAGGTTACGCATTTCACTCTTGCTGCACTGCTCTAATGAAAGACCAAAAACTTCTATCTATAAAGATTATTATAGATGGCAGCACTAACTTAAGTGAATCATCCAATAATCTGGAGGGTTAAATACTGATCAATAACTTGATTAATAATCACTCAATAAATATTAATAAAATAATGAATATGAAAAGGAAGGATATGGTCAGATAGGCTTCCACTCCATCCTCTCCTTCAACAGCAAGCAGACAACCGTTCAAGAATTGTGACTTCTCTTTATTGTGCCTTGAAGTGGTTTTATGTGTATCTTTCATCAGTTGGTTATAAAATAACTTTAACTCTGTACAGTTATTTTTTCTCCCTGCAGTACAGTCCACATTGATTTCCTAATCCTCCATAATGTTTCATAATTCAGTTGCTTTTATCATGCATGGCTTGCATCCCTACTTTTGCCTTTCAAGGGTCGGGATTTGTGGGTATAACAAATTAGCATGACCTTGTCAGTTGGTCATATGTGAAAATGGTGCATTATTTGCTTTGTGGTTCATTTAGAACTGTTAAAATGTTACAACTTCATTGCTGCTTGTTTTTGCTTTGCTATATAACCTTCTAATGGTTTGCTTCTCCCACTGTCTGTTCCAATAGGTCTGATTTCAGGTCAATATGCTTCAACATTTCTTGATCTTCTCTCCCTCTTACCCCCCACGTTTCATTCCCTGGAAGCTGAGTACTTTCATCTTTTCGTATTTTTTATACGATAAATATTTGTCCCTGTATGTGGACATGCTGCCGATGTATAATGCAGTTTAACCAGAACAGACTGTGGTTTGGTGACTGTTCTGTTTGACCCCTGCATGTGCTGCCACAGCTTGGCTTTTATATTTGTATGATGCATAGAAGCAAATCGTAATATAGAAAAAGTTTTTAACAAAAGTTTAAAAGATATTTTAGATTTCATTCATCACCTTTGTGCCTCAGTGGTCATCAGTGAAGCATCATAGGGATTCCATGATGTTTAAGCAATGCGGTCCACTTCTGACTCCATATGGCTGATTTCTTGTAGTGAGAACCCATTACCAACAGTGGAGATTGCCATTCGGAACACCGGTGATGCTGATCAGTGGTGCCCTCTGCTGGAGACCTTGACAGATGCAGAGATGGAGAAGAAGATCAGAGATCAGGACAGAAACACAAGGTGAGAAATATGCTCAAATTAGACCTGTTAGACAGCATTTTATTAATTGCATTTATTATTTTTTTATATAAAAATATTGATATTTTATTACCTGTTTCTTGGCATGATTTATAATCATTTAATTTGTATTACACATGGATAATATTGCTTTTGTTTATTACTCAGGCGTATGCGACGACTTGCCAACACCGCCCCTGCCTGGTAAAGACAAGACGTTATTGGTGCTCCCACTCAATATGCTCACAGTCTCTCGAAGGGCCTCAGGGTTGCTGTAGGCCTTTGCACAGATCCACACAGCTCTAGATAACATTCCTCCAGCCTTCTGTCCTCCTCAACCCACACAGCATTACACACATTCTTAATACCAGGCCTTTAAACTCTGATCTGGCATCAGCCAGGCTTTACAGTGCTAACGGGGACTGTTCAAATGTCTTAGTAGAATGCCTGTCATTGCCGTTTCTTTGGTCTCCAGTTATATAGACATCTGTATAGTCTGGTTGTAAGAACAGGATGTTGAGAACGTTTGATTGAGTATTGTGTTTTTCGTTAAAGGTGCTAATGCGAACTATGAACTTGATTTGCTTTTTTAAAATAAAGACAATGGTAAAATTGTATGCCTGTGTTTTTGTATAACTGTTGTTGTTTTTTCTTTTATTGCACTTTGTCATGTCAATTCCTTGCTTAAAAGCTTTGGGAAGTTGGAATTACAAATTGAAATTGGTTTATTCTTGTATGCTTAATCTGTTTCAGAAGTCATTTATATTTGAATGTTCATTTGCGGTCTCGTTCTGTGCTTTAGCTCATCAGCTGGGTCTAAAATCTGTTCAACTAACCACATACGTCATGCACAATGAACCGCTTGCTTCAGTTTACAAAGCATTCTTTTGAAATGTGAGATGTGTTTTTAATGTGTATGGAAACTGGAAGCAGTTCAATCAAACCCCAGAAAGCCTTCATTAGCCAATGCCTGTGATAGATTATGCATTCTCATAATCCTGTGCCAGTCTATCACAGCACATGCAATTGGTGGTTCAATAAAACGTAACGGAAATCCAGTAGAGTTCCCATCCCTTTGACATTTGTTGTACTGAGATCCTTTTGTTCTCTAAAAGGACATCCGGGTTCTCCTATAGCAGTGCACGATGAAAGAACCTTGATAAACTTTTCAAACACACACTGAACAGGATACTTTTTTTCTATTTATTCTTTCCGTTCACTGCATATTAGCTAAAGAATAGATGTAAATGGATAATACTGGTGTATCGTGTGCCTCCATCTATAGAACACTGGAAAGCCATATTATATTAAGTTTTTTCCCTTATGTTTTTCATTCTTGTACTTGACCACTAAAACCAAAGTACAAAATTCCATGGGACAGAATTGTATAAAATATTTTTTTAAAAGCCGATAACAGAAGGCGAAACTAAATTTATTCTCGAAAGTTCCAAACACAGCAAACGAACTCCCTCAGGGGGCAATGTTGCCAGCTTAGCAATTTGTTGCTACATTTTTACCCTAGCAACATTTTCTTCCAAAAACACCTTGCAATAAATTGTAGCTATTTTTACCATTTATTTGGTGACTTTTAGCAAGTGACTCAAACGATAAAAAGGCACACATTTTCCATCTAAATTACACAAAAAGAGGAAACCAAAGATGCCTCGCATACACATCACATATATTAAGTAACCTGCTATTTGCAATTGTTCAATTTAATAATAATAATTGATTAACTGTTTATTCACGACAGGCTACTCATTGTGCGATTGTTGATTAGTACACTGAGAAAAATATCTAGAAAAAAAGAAGGTAGGCCTTCTAGTAATTTTCCAGGAACATTTCCATTATCCATTGTAATCCAAAAACACAAAATAAACTACAATGCGTAATTCAAAACGCAGGTAAAAAAAACACTGAAATTGTTAACATAATAGATTGTGTCCTATTTTTTAAAGATTTTTCTTAGAGTGTAGTATACTAACTAACTACTAATACACTGCTTAAAAAATGGTTCAGAATGTGTAGTTTTACTAGTTTGCTAGCTAATAAAAAAGCTTAAATTGTTTAAAAATGTGTAAGTGTTCAATAATTTAATGTTGTATTTAAAAATAGTTATTTATAATTTAATATTATATTATGCGTTTAATATTTTAAGAACAAATCTAAATGAACATATGTAAAATGTATTTGATGAGGTGACACAATTGTGCGCTGTGATTACGTAATGACGGCATTGCGCAATGACATCACAACGTAATTTAGCAACTTTTAGCAAAAAATCAACCTTCCTTTAGCAACTTCCCCTAGCTGGCAACACCGCCTCAGGAATGCAGCTTACATGTGAAGGTAAAGTTGAGTGGCGCGAAAAATCGCGATTCGTTAACAGTTAAAATGTGAATTAATGACGAGAAGGTGCTAGCCTACACTTTGTTTGATTATTACATTTCGTTATATATTATATTTGTTAGTTTTTTATGTCATGTTTTTATGTCGCTGTTATATCAAGATAAGATTAATATTCAACATGAGACAGTTTTCCCTGCACCCTTCCCTTCAAGTGCACTTCGGAGTGAGTAGGGCACAGTGGTGTTCGCTTTAAACGGAATTAGTCCAGAGAGAGTCAGAAATCTTAACTTCTTGAACACACCTGTGTTCAAAAATAGAATTGAAAAATAGTTTTCAATCTAATGCTGTGGGTGTATGTATGGCTCTGTACAGGGGAAAAACAAACTCTTCCACAGTTCAAGCACTTCTATAAGGGCAAATTATGCTTGACAGTTAAATATGAAATCTGATTTACATCTTAATAGTCTTTCAAAGAAACATGAAATTAGTGTCCCATCTTTCATCGTCTGTTTGTCATCGCTCGGAAAACAATTTGAACATTACAGTCTTATGAAGATCAGCTATCAGCCTAAGGGACCTTATTGTCAGTGCTTGAATAACAAACTGGAAATCTGACTCTCTGCTTACTTTTAATCAGATCATGATTCAGACTGATCAAGACCAGTCATGATTTTGAAGGTTTTATTCCGCACCAACTGTTAAAAGCCACCTGTTTTTAGTTGTAGCCTACAGTTCTCTGTGATGTATGGAAAATAGGTCAACATACAAACAATCTGCTTTTTGATTAAATGAGAGAAATATTGCGGAGGTCGCTCGGGTCAGCTGTGTGCGCATGCTTGTGGTTAAACCAGTGCAGACTTGCTTTACCCTGAAGGCAAACGTCCTTCTTCACGTTCAGAATGTAGACATGTGTTTTACAATGTACTCTTAGAAGTGGTACACGTGTATGCGTACTGCACAGCACTTTAAGACGTCTGGTACAGCGTCTGCCATCGGTGGCTACCGAACGAGAAAACAGTGGCACTTCATTAATCATGCAAGAGCTAGTCTTAACTCAAGAAAAAACAAAGCAACTCTTATGACCCTGTAACCCCATTCAGTAAGCACGAGTATGAATCAAGTCTGTTTCAAATCCTCTTGATAACCAAAGATAACCAAAGAACATCTGTAGTTACTAAAGTGAAGCCCTAAAAAATGTGTTAACTTGGCAAAGGGTGGCGCCGACAGATGCTTCACATAAAATGCAACTGAAATGATGTCATCATGTTACAATGTTATTGTGTCACAAATTTGCTCCGTGTGATAGAAGTGGAGGAGTAGAGGGGAATTACAGTTTTGGAACAAGCCAAGACAGCAGGACTCTGGATTGTCTCGGCAGGGGGGCCCGCGGAACAGCCGTCTTCCTTTCCACCCCGAAACCTCTGATAGAACATATTAGAACCAGACCGGCTGTGCGCACTTCTCTAATATGAGTGTTTCCTCAACAATCAGCATTTTTGGCCCTTTTGACTTCATCCAAATGTAATTTCCATCACATCTCATATGAAGTATTGCATCTGATAATGTGGTGGAAATTACTTATCTTAAACATTTCTGAATGAAATTACCAGTTCCGTTGTCTTACTAGGGCTAATTTCCTACAAATAAATAATATTTACACTTCTTACAATATTTTACACACACACACACACACACACACACAATCAATTATAGTTTTACTGGGAATTATGCATAATTACAGTAATTTTTTGTATATAATATAATAATTTTTATTAGAGTTTTCTTTATTTCAACCCAACCTCTTCACTGGTGTTGTTGTCTTCTTGGTGAACAAGAATACTAACTTCTGAAAAATTTATTCGGTGCAAAATTGTTGATCAATGTTTTACCACACTGTGGGAGTCATAATTTGTGTATAAACTAGTGCTGTCAAACGATTAGTCGCATCCAAAAGTATTTGTTTACATAATATGTGTGTATACTGTGTTTATTTATTATGTATATATGGTCACACTTTATATTAGGTGGCTTTAACTACTATGTACTTACAATGTACTTACAGTACGTACAGTGTACTTATTGTGTTCATACTGTATAGCAAAACACTTTTGCTGCTATTGGGGTGGGATACGGGTAAGGTTAGGGACAGGTTTGAGGGTGGGTTAAGGTGGAAGGGACGGGTCCACAGTGTAATTATAAATGTAATTACAGAAGTTACAGATGTAATTACATATAGGTATTTTAAATATATAAGTACAATGCAAAAACATGTATGTACACAATAAGTGCGTTGTACCAAATTATTCATTTAAATATAGTATTTAAGGCCACCTAATATAAAGTGATATACCAAACACCAATAACTTGTACATTCATTATATGGACAAAAGTACTGGGACACCCCCTTTAGAAGAAAAAAAGGCACTTCCAAACTGTGGCAACAAAGATGGAAACATAATTCATGTATTTAAAAATTGTATTTCCACCTCTGTTGCAACAGTTTTGAAGTGTATGAAATGACTGTATCCCATATGTACAAGTCATTGGTGTTTGGTGATGAATTTTTGGCTCAAGGTCTGCATTTAAAGTCACACCAGAAGTGTTCAGCTGGGATTAGGACTTGGCTTTCTGCAGACCAGTCAAGTTCTTCCACACTGACTGAATCATCATTTCAAGAGACACTGTCATGTTAGAATAGAAAAGGGTCCTGTCCAAACTGTTGCTATAAAATTAGAAGCACACAATTCCCTAGAATATCATTATATGCTTAAACATTAAGATTTGTACTCATGGAAATTACTAAAGTAGTCAAACCTTTCATTAAAAGGGGGTGAATACTTTTGGCAATATAGTGTATCTACCTAAAAACACATAAAAAAATGTGTGTGTGTATTTATATACATATAATATACACATTAGACATACATATATTATGTAAACAAAAACTTGTATTTAGGATGCGATTAATCGTTTAATCGTTTGTCAGCACTAGTATAAACCTACGGTGGCCGAGAGAGCTCAACGGCTGCAACTTCAGAAAACACATGCAAATAGAAAGAGCGCCAGCAAATCAAGAAAACATCTTCATCAGTTTGACAGCCGGTGATTCTTTATTTGGTCGTGTTGTGAGTATTTGCAGCGCTTGTGTTGTCAAATTGATGAAGCTTTTTTTCTTCATTTGCAGGTGTTTTTTCTATTTGCAGCATTTTGAGCTCTCTTGGTCGCCATAAAAACTCAATTTCACCCAATTATTTTTCTTAGATTTTGCAATTTTAAAAATACATAATTGATAGAAATTAAACATATTTCAAATAAAAATTCATTTTAAATGTAAATAAATTGGTATGATGGATTGAGTTCAGTAAGATGAGTCAATGACAAAATAAAAAAGGAGCAAAAATAAATGGAGGCATGGTAAATAAATTCCAAGTCTTAGAAGACAAGCTTTAATGTGGTCCTCATATATAAAATGAAAAATTAAAATCTGGTAGTTTTCAGAAAAATCACCTTTTCGGTCATAAAATTACTGAATTTAAAGAAACACACAAACACTGATAATATTACCAACCACCTGAGGGAAAGTAATTTAGAAACTAAATCCTAAAACTTCACAATATGATGATTCATATGAACAAAACCTCTGTCTCCAGACAACAGATCATTCAGAGTACAATATACAAAGAGAGGTTTTTATTGCAGCTGAAAATATAATACAATTTTTTACAAAATATTTACACAGTAAATTGATCATTAAAAAAAATAACAATAGAAAGAATCGATTACATGGCAAACATTATAATAACAGTGAATGAGAAGTGTACAGTTTCCCTCGATCAAAAGCCATCGTTCTCATGCTATAAGGATTATATTCCTCAGTAGCCACACTATGCAAAACGTTTAATAAGACACACGTGAACAGCATCAGTGACCTGCACTGTAAAATATACATTATCACTATTGAAAAACAGGTCTTCATAAGTCCCTTACGGAATTAAGTAAAGCCTAAATGGACGTTGACATTGACAGCTATTCCCAAAAGTCACTTGTGTCACGTCAAATTGCCATTTCTCATTAAAAAAAGAACGAAAGTCCCTAAATACTGAAAGTACAGCATCATGGTTCTACTCTTTAATGTTCAGGCCCTTTAATGCTTCAAACTAAATACAAAATGTTCTGCTATCTCTACAAAGTAAAACAAAAAATTGTTACATTATTGTTGCTCTGAGAACTAAATTGTTATACATTTTTAGGATGCTTTGATATTTGATGCATGGGTTTACCTCAAGTTTTTGTCACCTACATCTGTACTAAAACTTATTAGTATGCGCTTCAATAAGGTTTCTGCTTTAAATTTCTTGCCTTATAGATTTCCACTGTAAGTGCATTAGGTTTAATGCAATCTTTGCTTGTTTGTAAGGACAACGTTGTCTTCTGTGGTAATCAACAGCACGTCACTAATGGCACAATATGGTATTTCTCAAAAAGAATGGCCGTTATGTTTTCCCAACACTATCAATACTGCCAAAAATATACAAATAATAAATAACCAAGTACACAAAATATATACGAAAAATACTTTAAGGCCAGAATTTCCTGCTTTTCCTGAGAAATGAGTCATTGTTTTGCAGATGAGAAGATCCAGCAATATGGTTAACTGGCGCAGATGTAGCATCATGAGTCACAGACTGAGGAGATAAACAATATCTGCTTGAATCCGCAAAAAAGACTAGACCTAGATTGGTTCAAAGTTAAACATGTGGAAATTGCCTGTTGCACTAGGTGCGTGACAAAGATCAGCAATGCATTTGGGATAATTACATCTTGTACCAGTGATTCATCGATACAGGGCTGCAGGACAATCAAAGAAATCCATGCCAATATATCGTGGGTATCCCTCCAGCACCCTCACTTCTACTGGGTCGAACTTCCAGTACTGCTTTCCTCTCAAGAAGTGGGCGAAGCCTGTGGAGTAATAATGAACAAAGAAACATTCAATGACTTTCTAAACTCCCTCCATCCTTTTTAGATTCAAAAACATGCAAGAAATAATGTCTCTGTGACGACCGTACCGAATCGGTCCTGGAAAGCAGCATCAATGTCATCCGGTATGCCCCTCCAGTCACTCATGCTGCGAGGGTGGACTGAGTCTACGCGGTTTTCCTTCAGGTTGAATCGCCAGTAGCTTCCTTTTTTGAAGAAGTAGATCTTCTGGGCCTTATCTTCTCCCCACATGAGGGCGGCCTGAATGTCAGTCACTGTTAGACCTAGTCGTCGTACAGAGTCCGGTCCTGTGATCTGCCGCTCTGCATCAAAAACCCAGTAACTCTGGCCTACAGAGAGAATGGTGGGTGTAAGAGGTTATAATAAATCACGGTTTATGAATTTTCCATTCATCATGAACCCCTGATTTAATTTAGGCTAAGGCTGCTCAGTTTACTGGATAATTAGGCCACCAAAAGACATCTGGATTATAAATATATACACTTTCTGATGCTAGCTGAAATGTTCTTTTGGAATTGCATTTATTTTTGATAAATATACAGTATATATATTGTTACACACAAGGACATACAATTTGATCAAAAGTGAAAATAATGACATTTATAAGTTCCAAACTTCAATAAATACTGTTCCTTTGAAAAAACATGAAGCAGCAAAAATGTTTTTGTCAACATTCATAATTATAAATGTTTCTTGAGCACCAAATCAAGATTGAATGATTTCTGACTGTTCATGTGACACTGAAGACTGGAGTAATGTCTCTTAAAAAATAGCTCTGCCATCATAGGATTAAATTACATTTTAAAATAGAAAAACAATAAAAAATGTATTAATATTTAAGAATATTATTGTTTTACTGTATTGTTTGATCAAATAAATGTAGCTTTGGTGAGTATAAGAGAGTTATTTCAAATACATCCTATTTATTTTGAGACAGTTTACCTTGAAAGAACCAAATATTTCCAGATTTGTCCTCAAAAGCTGCATCAATGTCACCTGGGATTCCTCTCCAGTGCCTGGATGCCAATGCAGGATATCCAGTCTGGAGTTTACCATCACGGATCCGCCATACATAACCCGACTTAAAGAAAAACAGCTCGCCTCGGATCATAGACACAGCATCAAAGTCAGTTTGGCAAGCATCAGGCTAGGACATAAGGAGGAAAAAAAGAGAATGAGAAGAATAAAGAAGAATTCCCAAGATCAGATAACAATCAGCCATATAACTCACCACTGTGCTTTCAATCTCATTCGTTTCTGTGACTTTGGGAGTTCTCTCCTCCATCTTTACTTTATCATCTGTGTGTCTGGATCCATACAAAGACTGTATACCTCGCTTATCATCTTCACTCAGTTTGAGCGGGTAGGAGAAAGTGTAGAAAGGCGACATCACTGCCCCTGGTGCCATGGAGTGCTGCAATCCTAAAACATGACCGATCTCATGAGCAGCCACCTGGAGGAGGTCAGTACCTAGTAGAAAGCAAGAGGATTAAAAAAGTGGGTTTAAAATCACATATGAAACCTAATAGTATGGTATGCAGTCCATCCATCATATATTTATGTGGAAATCCATTTTTACGTAATACAACTTTTTTTTTCTGCAGGTTGCAAAGTTACAACAGTAGCAAGCAACAGACTTTATGAGTGAATCGTTAAGTGAAGTTATTAACGTAATTTCGGGAGGAGTACGCCCATCTAATCTTCCATTAACATCCAAGTATAAAAGACAGCCTCTTACCAGTTCCGTTGTTAGTTCTTTCAGTATCCCTCCTCCTCCCCATCTCCTCCTTTTATGCATTTATTTATCTATCTATCTCTGTCAATGGGGGGCTATCGGAGCTCGAGTAGAATGGTCTCTTTGAGCCCTCCATTGCAGACATCAAGCCAAATCAGTTTACCATTAATGCTAAGATTATATGGGCACACGAACTCGTGAAGTGATACAACCGATTCTTTCATGCACTGATTCCTTTAGGAAAGATACAAGTGACTGGCTTTATGAGTGAGTCCTTGAACCATTCTCTTAACCGATTCATTAAAAACAGATTCATTCGGGTGTAAAACAAGTGCCTGTGTCCCAATGTGCATACTATCCATCCTAAATTCTATGTGATAAATATTGCAAGTTGCTTTATCCAATAAATTTTCATTATGCACACTGGGACGCAAGGATAGACTGGCTTTATGACCGAGTTTTGAATAATTTAAATAAATGATTAATTAAAAAAAAGATGAATTCAGGGACAATACACCACTAGAGTATGTTGCTTTGAGATGTACAAACAATGATTTTGCTTTAACGTCATTTGTACACTAAAAAGTGCGGGGTTAAATACAACCCAGTGCTGGGTAAATATTGGACAGAACACATGCTGGGTTGTTTTCAACCAACAGTTAGGTTAAATGTTTAACCCAGCCTTCTGGACAGTAACCCAACTGCTGGGTCAAAACAACCCAATCGCTGGGTTCGTCCATATTTTACCCAGCGCTGGGTTGTATTTAACCCAGTATTTTTTAGATGTATGTATTATAGTCCGCAAAGCAAAATTGGACAAAGCAACTTGCAATATTTAAAATGCTAAATAATAGTTAAAATGCTAAAGTTATTCAGATTTTTGTTGAACACTCATATAAAGCAATATATTACTTGCAGTTGTGTGTGAATTTAAGCATATTTGGAACAACAGTGCTCTTGTTTGTATGATATTGCTTATTTATAAGTACTAGATTAACTAAATTTGACCAACTATATATCGCTTTTTGGTCTAATTCATGAGATTTTTTTAGATAAAAGTCAGAACTGCGAGATACAGTGTTGCATGTTATCTTTTTGTTATTTTTTATTCGGTGTCAAAATTGTGTGATGTAAACTCAGAATAAAAAAAAAAAAAAAGGCAGAATTGGAAGATGTAAACTCAATTTCAATTAAAAAAAAATCTAAATTGTGAGATGTAAACTCAAAATTACTTGCAAGATATTAACTGGCAATTCTGAGAAAAACTGTGAGATATAAACTTCCAGTTGTGAGTAAAAATAAATCTTACTTAAAGATTGTACTTAAAAAGACCAGGACCCTCACTCACCCATACTATTGCCCACTGTCCAAGTCTCATCGTAGTCAAAGTGAATGTCTCCCTCTCGGTAAGTTCGGGGAAAGAAGGCATGAGCCAGAATTCCTCCTGGGCCATCAAAAGGAAGATTGTCTCCATGCCTATACCTGAATGTGAAACACAGTCTCTCAGACGACAGCACAAAACCAATGATTCCTGTTCTATTATTTCATTAACATGCCTGATGAACTAGTCACACTTCATGATTAAACGAGGGTGAGAATAATGACCTGAACAGAGTCATTGCCGTTTCTACCATGCAACCGTACAGCATTATAGCCTACTGTAACGGTCACACCTCAGTAACTTTCCGGATTCCCTTGTCTTTAACGGAATGCCAAATACCACCCAGGCTGAATGGCACTGAATAAACTGAACCCAGAATTTCCCATTGTGAAATGCTGAAAGGTTAAATTATACACAAAGCCCTTCAGGATCATAGATCTTTAAACCTGGCAGACCTGAAAGGGCAAAGAAGGCCACTATTCTAGTTAAATCAAACCCACAAATGTCCGGTCCACTGCTGTCCCATTGATGGTATCTTGGATTGAGTCAGATTAAATGAAACTGGCATGCCTAGAGTCCCACACTTCACTCAACCGACCTCCAGATGTTTCGCTTTATGCCAGATGGATCTAGATATTTCCCCCTGCTTTGAAGAAAAGTGGTATCCCTCATTAGAGCTTCATACGTGCATATCTCAGAAAAATAACATCTGTACATTAGCGTTTTAACAGGAAGCCAGGTTTTCAGAGGGAATTTTAAAACAGAAAATTAAGAGAAAAAGCCACTGGTTTGAGCTAAATTTCATCTGGTGTGACGAATACTATAAATCAAGCACTTTTCTCCTGCTTCATCATTTTGAGTGAAATGCTTTTGAGAACATGGCCTGTGAAAAACTCACAGCGCTATGTAGTAATAATGTGCTACCTCAAGCCATGCTTTTCAACATTAAGGTTAGTTTTTCAAAAAGAAAGAATTTTGAGCCGCAGTGTTGCATGTCCATATAACTAACCACACAGGTGTTCTGGGTCATGACTTTTCTTACTATGGGAATTTAAGAAATAACACACACATGCATGAATGGACGTGCACTGTAAATTTTCGACCTATAATCCTAAACCGACACCCTCTCTAATCTTCAGCTTCTCGAGGAGATGAAAAACGTCTGTGTTTGACTAGTCAAGTGGAAACTTTTCCTCTTTGTGTCAATGAACACACATCTCTGAACTGACAATATGGTGTTACAAGCTCGGTCAAATGAGAGGCCAGAGAAACAGTATTTCATTGATGATATACAGAATAAAAGACCTGTCAAAGTGTGCTAAATATGTAAATGTTTTAATTGCAGTATGGTTTTCCCATTAATCTTGGGATGTAACTTTAAAGGGGTCATAGCAGTATTTTATTTATCTTTTAAAATAAAGTAACAGTAAACTGACAAAAAAATATTCTAAAAGTTCTAATATTCTAAAAAACATCATTGCATATGCAAAAAATGTTAGCCAATCACAACAAAATACATTTACATGTTCTTAAAGGTTCAATAGATAAAAGCATCAAACAGGGTGAAAAATTGTCATATATGACTTCTTGATCAAAGAAACCTTGACTAACATTATAACTGGACCTCAACTGAAGTCAAAATAATAATGATTAAATGTACATTATGACCCCTTTAAAAACATAACAGACACAGCAAACAGTGAAAATATCTTTTTTTTTTTTACCTGTTAAAGTCAATCATGATATCCGCCCGGCCACTGGTGACCTCAGTAAAGATGAGAGGGGTGACGTCACTCCAGACCTGCAGTGCCTCTCTCAACACATGTCTGACTTTCTCTAAACTCATCTGCCAAGGTGTCCGCATGATCCTGTAACACAAGCATAAACGCTCATTACAGACCACCCACGCGATTTTCATTTGGTCTCTGGTGCATTACCCCAATAATTCCCTTTATTTAAACATGTTTGCTACCCTTCTTGGAGGTGAACCAAGAGACTGGATCAGAAGCTGGCTGTTGTGAAAGAAAAGCTCAGTCTGAATGGATTAGACACGGTATTCTACTACAATGCTCTCTGACCATAATAACAGAACACATGTGATACTTGATATCGTGACAGTGATGGTACCCCTATCCGGGTTCCTTTAAGTGCATACAAGCTTTACAGGAATACATAACATATTTCAAGACTCTTGTTTCTTGTCATTTATCAGGATCTTAATCCAAAACAATTCACAATACACTGCATTACTGAGGCTTTAAAGGGATAGTCCACCCAAAATCGAATGTTCTGTCATCATTTGCTCACCCTCATGTTGTTCAAACCTGCATGACTTTCGTTCTTTTGTGAAACAACATTTTGAAAGATTTTGGTAACTGTATATGGTTTACGTTTATGAATAAAAATACAATGGAAGTCAACAATTAGGTTACACTTTATTTTGATAGTCCATTTTAGACATTCTACGAACTATAAGTAACTACATGTCAACTAATTCTCATTAATTTTTAACTACATGTCTACTAACTCAGAGTTGACTGTTAGGCTACAGTTATGGTTAGTAGAATAAGTTGGCATATAGTTGCAAAGTTTCTCTTAGTCAGTATGTTGTATGTTGTGGACCCATCAAAATAAAGTGTTAGAAGATATTAGGCAGACAGTCTACTAATACTTTAATGACTGCTGACATGTAGTTGCAAAGTTATTTACTCTTCATAGAATGTCTAAAGTTGACTATCAAAATAAAGTGTTACCAATAGTTATTCCAAATATCTTCTTTTGTGTAAATTGTAGCTGAACGGAGTAAAAGATTGTGGGTGGACTATCCCTTTTATAGCATTCTTCTTAGGTTACATTTATCTTGAATTAGATATTTCTGGTCCAGAGTGTACTATCACACCGCCGTTGATTCCTCCCAAAAACTAACCATAAAAAGCTTCAACTGCTCTTTCTATTCTAAACCAGCAGTTTACCCATTTTGAATGCGGTTTATAAATTAAAATGCTACTTTCATCTCTCATAGAATGAGCCCACAGGTTTTAACTTCTCTCAGATGAAAGACGAGCTACATTATAAAGCTTGCTGAGTGATGAAGGCATGCATGCTTATTTTCACAAGCAGAATCCCCACTGAGCACATTTAAGCTGGTGGACCACAAATCTGTATCATGTTCCACAAAGCTTCCCTTTAGTGCATTTCATAAAAAAAGCACCACATCTGAAGTATTGTTTAGCTCCCGACCTGCAGCTATAGTGACTGGTACCTCTGCTCGGTGTTGTTTTCATGCTTGGACACCTTCATGCTTTGGTCATTATTAGCTCTGTGGGACAGGGATCGCTCTGGGGCTGCATGTTGGAGCCACAAACTGTCTCAGATTGTGGGGCCTCTGCTGTCTGCAAGCCCAGACAGGAGCTATGACAGCGGGAGAGAGCCCAGTGTGGTAGTCTGTGGCTTTAATCGTTGTCCTTATTCGCTGCTACAATTAGAGAATTCCTCAGCTGATATAGACTATGGCTACTACCACAAAATAATAGATAAAACGTAAATCAGGTTTAGATTAGTGACTTTAAAGTGCTAATATAGTGGTCCCAAAGAAGTTTTAGATACTTATATGTTAGGAGGTTTTCAAACTGGTATCTATAAATCTCGGGGACCAGAAGAGGCATCTTTGGGTTTGTAGTAAAGTAAAGTAAAAAAGTAAAACGTTTTAAAAATAAAGAAATCATATAGGCTAATAAAATGGTATTGATTTAATTTTGCAAACAACATATCTTTAAAGCATCACTTTCAAATGGTGTTATTCTGAACTTTCTGTTTATTAAGAATCTTGCAAAATGGATCATGGTTTCCACAAAAGTATTAAGCAGCACAACGGATTTTAACATTCCTAGCAAGCGGTGTCTTTTCTCTAAAGGATTTTTTTAACTACTTTCGGGCAGTAACTTCTAACCATCTGGTCCAATGGTGACTTTAATGGACAAACTTAGTGCACAGGTGTCATTCATCAGATTCCACTAAAGGTGTGCTCACACTTGACTTTAAGCATGCAAAATGATTTTAGACCTCAATCCACTGCACATGTTACATGAAAAACACAGATTTACTTAAGGTTACAGACTCATTAAAGTAAGTGAATTGACAGTATGGTGGGGGTAGAATGGGGGTTTGGTGTGTTTGAGTTCATTTTGCACATGTACAGTCCGTCATTAAGTGAGGGGATAAATTACAGAGGACAGCGAGGTGCTATAGCCGATAAACAACCTTCAGAGACGTGAGTCACGACAGCTCATAGTGGCACAGCATTAGAATGCTGCTGACTGGGGTTTGCTGGGGATAAAATATGTGCATGTGTTGCTGCCTTGACATCAGATTCTGATGAGGCAGCACTTAGTGCACAAATTGTACAATGATTTCAGTTTTTTTTAAAGGAATCATTAATGGTCATTTTCAGGGTGCAACCTAGTGAGGTTTGTCCCAGCTGTGTACTTTGCACAGTTACACCCACCCCCCAAAAAAACTTGTTATATGTACATTTACAGTACAGTACAGTGATGAATTACAAGAGATGGATCAATATTAACAATTCAGCATTCTTCAATTCTTAATTTTCAAGTGGATGACGTAGAACGTAGGCGTAGCGTAAGCTCGGGTGACAATAGTCTAGTCTCATGAGAACCAATTTTTGTTTACAGCAAAGGAAAGCCAGGCTCATCTTGGCTTATATTAAAACCTTCCATTTATAAAACATGTATCATTGCAAATCCTCATTTTGTGCTTGTAATCTATGACTTTATTCATATTTTTCTTACGCAAATGCTTCGCTTCAGAAGGTCTTTCCCTTTAAGTGAGCATTAGATTGCACTAATTTAAACGGAAAAATATGGCAAATAAGAATGCATTAATAAATATTTATTTATAGATATATACATATCTAATTTATATATAAATATGACATTTTATATGGATATAAAGAGTTAAGATCCCCTCAAACTTTCCATGATTTTCTAAAGAAAAGACTGTTTTTCTGTTTTGATTTCTTTTTTTAAATATGCAGATACAAAGATTAGTCTGGCCTACAGCAATGTGGCTTGATTCAGATGGAGAGCCATGGGAGATTTATAGGCTGATCTATTTTATGGAAAGGGCCATAAATCAAGGGCTAGTTTTAATCAGTGGTTGTACGACTGGTTTTCTTTGTCTGGATCCTCATCTCACCCCCTGCTGAGCTCTGAAGAGAAAACTAGAACCATTTGGGCTCCGCGCCCATAACACACATGAGTGCTCTGAAATGTAACATCTTCTCCTGGTCGGGTCGTGACCTCACTGACTTCAGATTACAGAGAGTGCTATGTCCGGTGGGAACCATCTTTGACAAAGATATATGAGGCAAATCAGTCAAAACATGAAGTGGTGACCAGACAAATACAATAGTAAGGCCATCATGTCAATCAAAGGCTTCTTAAAGGGATAGTTCACTCAAAATTTAAAATCTGTCATCATGTACTCACCCTCATCTCGTTCCAAACTGTGTAACCAAAAAAGAGGATATTTTGAAAAAGTCAGTGAGGTCAATTGATGGAAGTTGAATGGTTTTAATTGTGAACAAACCCGGAGACATTTTCAAAATATGATCTTTTCTGTAGAGGAAAGACAGTTGTACAAGTTTGGCATGATAAGGGTAGGTATACTATAATATTAACTATCCCTTTAAAAAGCAATGAAATGCAGGTCGACTTGAAGTAGCGACTGTGTGTGTGTTTAAGAAAATGATTTACGGTTTTAAATCAAAGGGGGCTTGATACATATTTCTAGCTGTGTTCTGGAGCCACGCAGTCCCGGGTCGGAGACAGTTTACTGCTTCTAATTAAGTGGGTGTAATAGTGGAAAGAGTGGGTGGTCTTTTTTAGAACCGATAACAGCTATAAGAAATGTGAGAAGATAAAGAAAGAAACATTAAAAACAAGTATTTCCTGTGTGGGCTGGGAAATAGTGCATTTCTGAGATTAAAGGAGGAAGAAGAACTGCAAATGTTTCATTTAAACACACTCTGTAATAAGAAACAAAACCTTTAATGTATAGATTCAGTCAAATGTGTGTTGACTGGGAGCTAGGATACCAAAAATAAGCTATATGATTGCCTCACTGTGGCCTTTGTTGTGTAAGGCTAAAATAGTACCTTGGCAATGCATCAAAGTCATCTTCTCCCATTTACGCTTCAATGTTTAATTCATTTTATGTCTATCATCTCATTAAGTGTAGACACAGCAACCATATACTACCGCAACCGCAATCCGTGCAAGTCTTACTTGTATGTGAGGTCTGTTTTGTCCCAGCGTCCTCCGAACAAATCAAAGCGTTTTTGGCGATGACGGCTCCCAAGCAAACCTCCTTTGAGGGTTGAGTAATTAAGGACGCTCCCTTCCTTCTGTGAGGGGTAGTCTGGGACTCCACAGCGAGGTCTGTTCCAGAACTCAGTGTCATTCTTGGGAAGAGCCGAGTGTGGATGTACTCTTTTATTGCTAACGTCTTCACTCAGGATGTCCTGAACGGGATGAAGTCGGCCCCTCTTCTTCAGGCCATGGTGATGGGTCTTTTGAGGCCAGTCCTGTCAACACACACATAAACTGTCAATCAAATGTACACTTGACCTTCATTTATAGATGCTACCTGTCCTGGAGGCCTTCCTGCCCTGCACCTTTTGCATGTATCCCTTTTCTAACACACCTGATTCCACTCATCAGCTCGTTAGTAGAATGCAAGAACTAAATTAGGGGTGTCTGCTTAGGGAGACATATAAAATGTGCAGGGCAGGGGTCCTTCAGGACAGGTTTGGGAAGCACTGTGCTACACTATTAAATTGGGTTTGTTTGGTGGCTAAGGTGTTGTTGTGTTTTAGTGTATTGTTATTCGGTTGCTAGGGTATTCTGGCTGGTTCACAGGGCATTGCTAGACCAAAACTATTACAAATAAAATGCAATAAAATATCAACATGAAAATTTGATAATATATAATAAAATGTAAATAAATGAAAAAAACGTTGATGTAAACAAACGTTGCCTTTGAAACTAACTGCACCTAACTGAAATAAATTAAGTTTAAGCAATAAAATTACTCAAATTTGAACTGAAATAAATCTAATTAATTAAAGCTAAACAGAAATGTAAAAAATAACTAATAAAAATGTCAAAATCACAAAACACAATTACTAAACCTTAAACAAAAATGTAACCTAAAAATACAAAAACTACAATAAAATAAAAAATAAAAGCTCATTCAAAACATTAATATAAATAATATTAAAATAAAACTGGTTGCTAGTGTTTCTAAGGCAATGCTACCAGTGTTTTTACTGTTAAATTAAACAATATATATATATATATTTTTTTTTATTGAAATAAAGCTCAAATAAAATATAAATGTTAAATGAAAAACATAAATGTAAACAAAAATGAGAAATGTTGCCTGGCAACTAATGGAAATTATAGTTTAAAGTTTAGTACTAAAAGTACTTGAAGTACTAAAATTAAAAACTGAAATGAAAAATAAATAAAGTGAATTAGAAATGTATTTAAAAAAAGAAAATGATAAAACAAAACAAAAGATAAAAATTGTTAAATAATATGTAAATCTACATGTAAACTAATATAAATAAACAAATATAAACAAACTAAAATGTAAAAATAAAAGCTTAAATGTTAATAAATAATACAATAGTGAATAAATAGTACTAAAATAACACTGGCTTCAATGTATTTTCTAGGGCATTGCTAGGTGGTTGCTAGGGTGTTCTGGTTGGATAAACGGTAAGGTGAAGGTGCAAATAAAGCCTTGCTGTTTAAATATGGGGAGCAAAATTATACTTGTGCAACAGTTGGTCTTACGTCACTGATAATTTGCTAGAAGCTTTATCACAGTCAATTTCCTCAGCCAAGTTTGAAGGAAATGGTTCTGTTAATGTGCTGGGAGGTTAGCTGCCTGAGGGAAAGTCAGATTGCCCCAATTTCTCTCCTTCCTCAAACCTCATCGCAATGCTCTACTCCAGCTGTGTGGGTTTAGAAGCCTCCTTCTCGCTCTTTTCCTTCTCTATACCTCCTTCTTTCTCTCTAATTTGTGCTCGGTTAAGAGGCCAGGGGTGGTATAGGGTGAACTATTTCTTTTAAATGCTTTTAAAAATCCTTCCGCCTCTCTTAGCCATAGAGTATCTTTTAAAAGCTGTAATTAAAGCACAAACTATATTTAGACAACCATAAAACATTTAGAAATATACAGCAGGAAGTCTAAAAAGAAAAAAGTCACTTGTTTAAATGTTACTTTATTGTTGAAAGCAGGTCCGACTATCATGAAGATATATGAGACTAAAGCGAGTTGCTTTAAAAATGAGTAGCCACTTTCTTGAGGGTTTGGACTTTTTTAGACAAACAGCAATTCTTTTTACATCAATGGATGAGTGACAACAATGAATGCAGTGGATGAGTGACAGGACATTTTGTCAATCTCACTGGTTTAAGTGCTATAATGCAGCACTCTATAATGCATCTGACATCAAATAACAGGGTGACACTTTAGTATAAGAGACCAATTCTCACTATTATTATTAACAAATTGGCTATTTATTAGTATTTATTAAGCACATATTCCATAAAGCTATATTCCACATCCCTACCCAATACCTAAATTAACAACTACCTTACTAACTATTAATAAGCAAATCAAGAATTTATTGAGGCAAAAGTGGTAGTTAATGATTTGTTAATTGGACCTTAAAATAAAGTGTGACCAATAACAGTTTCGTATTCAATGCGAACAGACAAATAACTTATTTCTGGAAACTTGTTGCGTAGCATCTGGTTAAAAGACAGTGTAACCCGAGACGAATTCTAACTAATAAAAGGAAAAACAACCAAATTTTTGTGGGCAAGTCGAGACGTGGTACCTTAGTAACAATCCACTGACATGTGAACTTGATAGCATTGCTAAAGCATGACCCCACACACCCGGCAATGAGGAACCGCACAAATTCCACAGATAGAAGTGAAGAATTCACTGCGCTTTATCTACTCTCAGTTTGTTTCTCTCAAATCTGCTGAGTGCGCATGGACTTTCCACGGGCTGAACCGTCATTAATGGTCATACACGTTGAAAGCATGTCATTTAAGCAGTCTCTAAACAACCTGGAGACAGGCAAGTTTTTTGTACAACAGTCAAGATTGTCAAGATTGTTTATTGTAGAGCAGTGAAACCTCTCAGCGATGACAAACTGGCCTCGAGTCTACTTAGGGAGCGACAGAGGTGGAAGAAAAACACCCGGGTGTCTCAGGTTCAGCGGGAGTCGTGGGTTAAAGGTTAAAGCCTAAATCAACAAAACAGACCCCTTGGGCCAAAGTAAACACACATACTCCCATTTCAAACCAAAACTCTGTAGACAGCCAATGTTTTTTCCCCTTTTAATAGATCAATTATGTATAACCCACACATAATTCCGATACAAATTCTACATTTTTGGCTCTGTTGAATTTTCTAAAGTTTTGTTTTTATTTTATTTTTTGAGTCTCATATGTGAACCAAGGCTACATTTCTTTGATCAAAAATACAATAAGAGCAGGGATTTTCTGAAATATTATTGCATTTTAAAATGTATGTTTTCTATTTTAATATACATTGGAAAAGCTGAATTTACTCCAGTCCTTCAGAAATAGCTAATATGCTGATTTGCTGCTTAAGAAACATTTTTTTCTTATCAAAGTTGAAAACAGTTTTACTGCTTAATATTTTTGTGGAATAATGTGATATTTTTTTCTGAATTCTTTGATGAATATAAAGTTTAAACATTTAATTGGCTTAATATGCTATCACTTTTAATACATTTAATTTGTCTTTAAAAAAAAATTGTACTGACCCCAAACTCTTGACATAGAGTGTACATAAAAAAATTACATAAAAAGTCTACATTCAAAAATCGTAGAAATACTATGAACTCATATGAGCCACTTTTGTAACCACGTTTCATGATATGCTGTCAGTATTTTATAAGAGTTTGAGGTGCTAAGTACAAACAAGATGGCTCAGGTTGCTGATGTAATAATACATAAGTACATATTAGCAGCTGAAACTGCTATAAGCATACAGAGTCAAAGCCAAGTCTAGAAAGAAACAGCCAAAACATCATTATTTTCTCAACAAACAACCCAACTATCAAGCTATCATTAGATCTTGCTCCATAATTGTGGGAGCTTTAGGAGCTAAATTAAACTGAAACTGAAAAATATGTCATTATTTACTCATCAACATTTGGAACTGGAACTGAGGTTTTTTCATATGTTACAAAAGGAGGGTTTTAATTGGGTGAAAATATTGGGTGAACTGTTCCTTTAAGACCAATTTAAAAAATATTAATGTGACTGCATTATTGAGGGACTACGCTAAGTAATCTTTGCTTGTACAAAATTCACGCACACATCTCATTTGAACAAAAGCCCAAATCAAAGAACCTTTTCTTAACCAGACATTCCTCAAGCCTGGGCGTATTTTACAGCATCCACCTGCATGTAGTGAAAATGTAAAAATGGGAGTCCATTCAGAAACCCACTGAAATGTCTTCAGAATTACCACTGTAGCCACACATGTTCCATATAAAACAAAGGTCTCTCTTTCCAAGCCTCATCATGTTGTGCAAATTTTTGACGTTTTTATGATACCTTCCTGACAGATATATGCCTCTCATCAGCTGACAAACAAAAACAACTGGGAATTATTTTACCTTAAGCTGCAGTCACACCTTTATGCAGTCAAACATCAGGCATTTGTGCCTGTGGGAAGATCTGCTATGTTCTAAAGAATACAGTAAGAACTATTATTTTAACAGCTACATTTATAATATCAAATATCCAACATTTTGGGATATAAAAGGAACAAACAGGAATGAAAGAAACACCATAAACTGACTTCTATTTTCACAGCATCTGTGGGTCAATAGGTCAGTGGGTTAAAACTCTAACGTGATACAGTATGTTATGCTGAAACGAATCACAGAGACCCAGAGCCAGCGAGAAGCCTTTGGGGGAGAACCAGAAGAAAAGAACTGGCATGTCAGTGCAAGAAGAAGGTTTGGAGAGCATTAGAGTGCTTGGCATCATGCCATGTCCATAGGGTTTCTGAGGATAACCTCTTTGTTGGCAGCCAAATCTTTCTCTTTGGAGCATCCGGATGATGTCAGCAACTCCTGACAGATCCCTAACACTCATCAGCACAGCTGGCATCGAGGGCAAAGCATCACGAGTTTCCAAAATACACCCAAAATGACTTTCTACATTTGGATGACTGTTTACTACTGACTCAGCAAGCCATAGAAATACAGCCAAGAGCACTTCCTACATCCTGCTTTTTTGGCTTGGCGTTTTATTTTCAGTGCAACCCTGATCCAAACATCCTGGCTGCATGGGTCTCATTGTCTCTCTGAAGCATGCCTTTGTCGAGAGAAAAATTACAAACAAGAAATTCTAGTCTTTTGACATTTTCTGGCACATTAAAATTGGCCAGAACTAGAGATAATGAATGAGCATGCCAGAGGAAATCGAACTAGGGTAAATATTTACCCGCAAAAACCTCCAGAGATCTGCATGCTTTGGGGTTGTATACACAAGTGATTACACTGAAAAGGAAGACTGTTTAGTGGGTAAATGATGGTGATGGAAGATGTTCATGCAGAAAGAGTGTAGTGCATCTAAGGTAGACCATTAGTGTCTCTGAGCCTAGGGAGGCAAAAGACTACTCTTTAAATAGTTCCCACGTGTTCCACCTGAAAGCGAAAGAGGTGACAACTAGGCAATATTATTATGGAAGACAGCTGCACTGAAACGTTTGATGCATTGCCAGGAACAACAATGAACTTGAAATAAAGGTATGTCAAGAGCAAGTTCTTTTGTCTCCTAATTTCCGTAGAGATAGGAACCAGCTGTCAAGAGGTTCTAGATCTAAAGGTCAGGTGACAGGAAAAAATTGTGGTTTGAATCAGAACCAGGTACGTCAGGGTTTCTGGTGTCAGTCATGCTCTCGTTTGTGCCTACAAGCAAGAAATCTAAACCAAATGGCTCCACAGGAGGTGCGTTGCAACTGACCCTGACCTTATATGCTCTATCCACTCTAAGCTTGTGTGTCCTTTTCTTTCATATGTTGAGACTGGGTCATAAGGTTAACCCAAACTGAATAATTGGTGCTGATTAACAAGGGTGCCTAGAATGGGTGAGAAAATATGTTACTTTGCTCCTCCTACAAAAGCTACATGCTAGCTTACTAGATTTGTGCACAATTCAAAACTGAGTATGACTTGTACATTCCAATTCTATTCCTGAATATGAATGGAGTTAACAAACAGGATGCAATTAAAAATCTACTGAAATTCAAAAGACAGACAGATGGAAAGACAGATTGATGCATAGAACAGTAGACAGATGAATAGGTAGATGCACTAATAAATGCACAGAATTATGGGTAGGCGTATAGAACGATGGATGGGTGGACGTATAGAATGATGGATGGATGGACGGATGGATGGAATGGATGGATGGAATGCATAGGATGGAAATGGATGGATGGATGGATGGACGGATGGATGGAATGCATAAAAGGGTAAACAGATGGATGGATGGGTGGACGTAGAGAATGATGGATGGATGGACGGATGGATGGAATGCATAAAAGGTAAACAGATGGATGGATGGATGGATGGATGGATGGATGGATGGACGGACGGATGGATGGATGGGTAGATGCACAGATAAATGGATGGATGGATGGATGGATGGATGGATGGATGGATGGGTAGATGCACAGATAAATGGATGGATGGATGGATGGATGGATGGATGGATGGAACAGTGGATGGATGGATGGGTGATAGATGCATAGAACAGTGGATGGATGGATGGATGGATGGATGGATGGATGGATGGATGGATGGATGCATAGAACAGTGGATGGATGGATGGATGGATCCATAAAACAGTAAATGGATGGATGGATAGATGCATAGAATGATGGATGGATGGATGGATCCATAAAACAGTAAATGGATGGATAGATAGATGCATAGAATGATGGATGGATGGATGGATGCATAGAACAGTCGAACAGTCATAATCTTGTACTGCAGTTATATCTGATCAAAGGCACATTATTATGCTTTAGCTTGGGTTGAACAAATCATTTTTGCATGGATGGAACAACAGCTACGCTAATTATGTCTCTATTTGTTTCTCTATTTCTGGATTAACATCCCGTGGTAACTACGAATTACACAAACTTCAGTCTGGATCCAACCCTTAAATGATCTGAGATGACCAAACACCTGAGAAGAGATGATGCCAATCCTTCAGAGGACCTCTGAGGAACCAACCCTCAGACAATATACAGAATTAACCAAATTTTGCCATAAGTTAAATATATTAAGTTTCTACAATATATAAATTATTTTGTAGAAACTTAATTTCCTGTAAAGCTGCTTTGCAACGATTGTATCGTAAAAAAGCACTATACAAATAATCTTGAATTGAATTGAATAGACGGATGGATGGATGGAAAGAAAGACAGATTCATAAGATGGATGGAGGGAGGGATGGATGGATTGGATGGATGGATCATCATTTTAAAGTAATTTAAAAATGTTGCCCAATCCTGTGGACTGTACATCAGTCATGTTAGCGTGTTGACGGAGTTGTTTTGGCAAGTCTTCGTGGATCTTGTGATGCGTGAACAGTGCCTTAAAGAAGGACATAAGCTTTTCTTTTCTCAGGGGGTCAACAAATGCAGTGGTAGCTATCTGGATCCTTCCGTTTTCCCCTCTGTCAGCAAACACAGGGTTTGTTATCCTGCTCAGCGTGCCAAATAACTTGCCCCTGCCTGCATAATCTCCTGCTTTGTCAACATTCAAGAACAAATTGACAGCACATGCTCCGCATCAACGCTGCCTCTCTTCAAACATGTACACCGTTTGTCTTTAAAAACGTCTGGAGCGGGTTTGATTGCAGGTGCCATTCCTGTTTGATTGGCAAAGTGGGTCAAGGCAAACATACAATAAAATGAATCTGCTCTTTATAGCCAGATGCTTTGACAGAATGCAATGTTTCATTGTCATTTTGTGGTAATGCTTTGTGTGTCTGTGGCTATTCAGCATTCTAAAAGAAAGACAAAGACAGTGTTAAGTTGTTCTCTACTCTGTTACAACTACTCATTTCAGCTCTTTTATTCACAGATACGTGTTTTTAGCCTGATATTTTCCCTGGCAAAATCTTTGTATGGATCTTTGCCAACTGGGTTACAACAGCCATCTGTATAGTTCTTCTTTGTCCACTTCCTCTAAGCCTTACAAGCCCTCATTCTTTGTGCAGAACAAAGTTCTTACAGCCAGATTTCAGTTCTTCGAAGATCAGCAGGAACTTTAAACCATAAAGACTACATCACAATGATAGTTTTTTTTCTGAAACCAATTCAACATAAAGAGCTGGGTGGACTCAACAGGATAACATTGAGCTATATGGATTAAAAGACATGATAATAATTAATTCATTCAGGTCTGCTTTTGCATGCAATGTATAAGTGCAATGTGTATGCCTTCATTAGGGTGCTTCTGAAGGCAACATTAACTTATGCTTAATATTCCAGTAAAAACCTTGTGTGGGAGGTTAAATTAGGAGAAAATTAATTTATACATTTCAATTTTAATGTTCTATATTTTTTCTCAACCTTTTATTCCATTTCTATTTCACTAAATATTTGCTTGGTCATCGCTAAAGTTGACTAGGGTTTGTTTTAAACCATTAGTCTGTATGTCACAGTATTTTTGGAAGCCTTTTTGAAACAGTTTCAGCATCATCATACATACAATGCTGCCATTCACTTACTAGGCAGCAATGCAGTTGCTTTTCAGACACCTTCATTGACTCACTGACCCAAATACATACCTGAAAAAAAATCCTACTTTCTACAGTAGGTCCCACCCCTTAAACAACTGCAAACATACTGAACGTGAACTACACTAAGCACCAAAAATCTTATAATATGAATGCTAATAATTTAATATGATGTGTGTTATAAATCTACAGTTGCCACACATTTCACTTATGCAAATATAAATGAGCTCTCTGCTGGTATTGCATAAGTTTTGTTTATTCTATAGCATATCTTGAGTAGATGCATGTGTAACAGGTGAATAGCAGCGAATTGTTAGCAATAGTTCAATTAAGTTGCATGCAAATTTGAAATTCATCACCTGTTAATGTTTTTATATTTTATAGTCATTCTATATCAGACAGTGAAAAATATGCTTATTTGTTAGTATTTGCATAGTTGTTTACATTATTTGTGTATGCATTTGCTTAACATTGCTTAATATTTTGTAGTTGCTTACAATATTGTTAAATTCACTTACCGCTGCAGGTTTGTACCTGTGGCTGTTTCCGTCTGGTACCGGTAGAGAATGAATGCACACTAAGCAGTATAAGACTGCAGCGAGAAGCTGTGCAGATCGCATCATCCTGATCGGATTCAGAGCCGCACGCACCACCTGCGCGCGGGGCACTTTACTATACGAGCGCGAGGGAAGGCGGGGAGAGAGTGCGCGCCTGTCTGTCGAGCTTTACTCTGACCAAGTGCAGACTAGCCGAGGGATTTTATACTCTCTGATTTCTTTGTTCTCTTTTCTTCAAATTACACTTTTCTTTCAGGGGCTGGAGTGGCAAGTTCACCGGCAATCACGTGATCCAGCCCCCATTCCTCTGGCGCGCTCCGTCGCGTGAGGGGAGAGACGGTGGGTAGAGAGCAGGATTGGTTTTCAGTGATGTGGGTTAGTAGGAGAGGTTTAGATAGTGGCTATCCTGTCTAACAGTTGGATACGGTAATGATACATTTTGTCAGTTGCTGTATTGACGACGTGTCTGCCTGCTAGTGTTTATAATTTGTTTGTGATTTTGTGCCAGTTTTTGAAGTGCACCTGTTTAATTTAACCCTATGTTCTTTTGCATATTACTAAATAAAAACGAAACAAAGCTTTTAATTATTTTACAAATAAACGAATATATACAAATATCCAAGATGTAAATGAGTTTATTTCTTCATCAAAAGAGATTTAGAGAAATTTAGCATTACTTGCTCACCAATGGATCCACTGCAGTGAATGGGTGCCGTCAGAATGAGAGTCCAAACAGCTGATTAAAACATCACAATAATCCACAACATGACTTAATCCATCAACATATTGTGACGTAAGAAGCTGTGTGTTTTAAATAAACAAATCCATCATTAAAGTGTTTTAACTTAAACCTGACCAAAATACATAAGTCCATAATACATGATACATCTCCTCCAGTTAAAAAGTCCATCACCTCTCACATCAAATTCTACCAAAATATTTGTTTAGAACTGTTTTGGAATATTTTCGCATGTAAACAGAGCTTGTTCTGTGCTTATTTCTCTCCTGACTCAGAAGAGACACAATTTTCACGTGAGAAAGCAATACTATGGATGAAGAAGCCACAAAGCAACAGTTTCAAGTCTTAATGATGAATTTGTTTATTACAAACACACAGCTTTTTGCTTCACAAGACGTTAATTGATGGACTGATTCGTGAATTAACTGTGTATTATTGTGATGTTTTTATCAGCTGTTTGAACTCTCATTCTGACGGCACCCATTCACTGCAGATGATCCATTGGTGAATAAGTGATGTATTGCTAAATTTCTCCAAATTTGTTCCAATGAAGAAACATTTTCAGCATTTTTTTTATTTTTGGGTGAAATATAAGAGGTTAATTTTTATTAACACAAAGCATTAAAATCTGTCTCAATGGTTAAATGCATCAGATGAGAAACACTACTTGAGATGCAAGGTTTACCTGAGTAAAATACAGACTGAGCTTTTAGAGGTTGAAACAAAGGCTGTGTTCTGGATTTGGCACCGGTCAAAAACAGGCATGCTTGATTTATCCACTTGACCTAAAAGCACCTGACAATGAGAAGACACATTTCTCAGATGCCTCTGGCTAAAGCGCATGAACGGTGTCATTAGTGTTGAGTCCATTGTTGAGGAAATTGCCTGCTCGGGAAGCATCTGTAAATTAAAGGGCCTTTGCTGATCTCTTTTGAACAGCATCAGTCTGGGGTGTCAGCTAAGGAAGTTGTAGTTTTGAGGAGAGGTCTTTACAGTACATCCAATATCTACACACTATACAAAAATCTGTAAAAGTTGGAACAATGTACTGTATTATTAATATGAAGGGAATTTTTCATATTGATGTTACCTTTTTTTATAGTTTTACTTGTATTTAAATTTTTACACTGCATTTCATTGTGTTTTAGCGTAAACAGAAATGTCCCTAAAATTAATGGATATTAATACGTTTTTTTTTTTTTAACAGTGCACCTAATGTGCCAGTGCCAAGTATTTACCTTCGGAACATCATTGTATTATCCTTCCAAAGTAAAGTAGATCATTTCCATACCATTACTTTGTAGAACCTTAGATATAGGGATTTTGTTTTGTTTGGATTTTGGTTTGTTTAACATTTCAATCACTACATATATCTCATACATTCATTTGTGTTTTTTCCATAGTTTTAATGATTTTAATAAAGTGTAGCGTTAGTTCTGGCAGGTCACGTGAGTCAAGCTTGCATCGGCTGACTCTTAGCTGATCACATCTACCTATAGGAATACGTCACCACATACAGTAATGCAGGTCTGATTTATTGTGTCTATAATGTCTAGACAGCACTCGACTGACTCATTTTGACTGACTCGAGCAGCGTTCTTTATCTCTGCTTGTTTGCTGTGTACCAACATATGACCACTGAAAATTATTGAGCTTGATTTTTCTTCTTAAACTTTTGGCAGTTTTTCATTTTGTTTTGATATAATCACTATATATCAAGGCTGAGTGGTTTGGGGAAAATGCTGAAACTATATCTAGATCCCATTTTAGAACTCCTGCCAAATGAGTCAGATGCTTCTTTGTTTCGGTCACTGAAACAAAGAGCCTTGTTTAATTATTCTCTACGCATTTGGATGGAAACCAAGACAAAAAATGCTATACGCAGCAGTTTTTCTAAAAATAGGCTGATGATGGTTTTCAATAGCTGTCCTTTAAGGGATATGCATGCTTCTTTGATAAAAAAAAAAACAATATTAGAGATTTAAAGGCTGATTTTCAATTCTAAACATCACTGGAACTAATCAAAAAAGACTTAGTTTAAATTTGAATTTGTCCAATGACTATTTCAAACAATTTCAGAGAGTTTGAATCTTAGATGTTACTTTCATCTCCTACTGCAGCTGTATTTTCCCTCAGCAATCTCCAAATCGATCAGAGGCATTCATCTATTTTTTAAGATGTAACTTCTGCACTGTCAAATTCAATCTTAAATAAAACATGAACCGTCCAATCCTTCGAAAACATTTTAGCACCATCCTGTGGTACACATCCAAACATCCATCCATTCATCCAGAACCCAACAACCTTTGTGAGTGGATTTTACATACACTCAAATATACAGGTTCTTTATTGGTGTGGTTTCATGGAGAACCTTTAACATCCATGGAACCTTAAAAGGCTCTTAATAGTCGACAAAGTCATGTTCTTCAAATTAAGAAACAAAAGGTTCTTTAAAAACATTGCACTGAAAGATAAACCCAAATGGTTCTTCTATGGCATCACTGCCCTTTTATTCCTCTTTTTTGAGTGTAGTCATTTCTCTCAAACTAAATGCCAGGATTTATTAACCCTTTGACACCAGAGGGACCAACCACAACAAAGCCAAACGAGGCACATGTACAATCAATTATGTCATCAGATAGCTGTTGGAAAACAAAAGAAGACTGTCCAGACTTCCATCAATCCTCCTCACTTTAGTGGAGAGAACCACAATGAGGCAGACTCATCTCAAATAACAGGGTTACTTATAAACCCCCAGTAGATGGGGGCAGGGGGTAAGAACACATTTGATTTTTCTCGTTTTTAAGCAAGGCAACACACACTTTTAAAAATAAAGTTTTCAAAAGCGGGTTTTCCCAGTAATGCCATAGAAGAACATTTTGGATTCCCCAAAGAACCTTTCAGTGAAAAGTTCTCAAAAGCAAACATTTTGTTTTTAAATCTGAAGAACACATACACTACAAATAAAGGTTCTTTACTGGTATTGATGGTTTCATTAACATCCATTGCACAAATGGTTCTTTATAGTGGAGTTAAAATGTTCTTTACACTAAGATTTTGTTATTTTTTTTAAGAACTGTTCGGTGAAAGGCTCTTTGAGGAACCATAAATGGTTCCTTTTTTTTAAGAGTGTATTAATAATCTTAAGATGTGTTTACTATAAAGAGCAATTTGTGCAATTGAAAGGTTCCATGGATGTTAAAGGCTCTTTAACGAACCATAGATGCCAATAAAAAACGTTATGCTGGAGAGATCAGAAAAAGGAGAAGGACAGATGTTCGGTTTGCACTGTCAGCTCAGTGTGAACGCAATATACAATGTCAATAGACGCTACCGCATAAAGGTACGTCCAGCTTAACAGCACCTAATATTTACCTCAGACTTACTCGCACTTTGCCGTGACGGCCGTTTTGTGAGCTTAACTGTAATACAGAGAGCTGTAAAGTTAAGGGTCTCCTTGCTGTAAAATCTTTGCTACTGAACATTCAAAGCACATTTACGGTGGGGTGTATCAAAGTAAGCAAACAGGAAAATCACTTGAGATGCTTTTCAGATTTGCCTTTTTACGCCATTACTTGATGTTTTGGCCATAAACATAGGCATGTCTACTCTCTCTCTCATCTGCACACCTGCAAAAATCAAAGTCAGCATCTGCAAGGGGTCATTAGGGCTTCCCATCACTGCAATAAGCTGTGGCTGAATCACATAATCACTGACACCCAGCCACATTGATCCATTTAAGAGAGTGACTGTCTAATGATAAAAATCATGCCATTGTACACACTCCCAAAGTCATAAACATTTAAACTCATTTAAAATCAAGGACATTTCCAACATCAACCAGCTCATAATGTAACCCGAGCCTGAAATGTTGAGAAGTAAATGGAATACAAATGTGCTTTTTGACATAAAACACTTGATCTCCATTTTACAAGGTGTCTGGTAACACTTATCGTTTCACCCTTCCATGGATTATAGTCCTTTTTTATTCTTCCAAAAATAAGCCAGATTGAGTCAAACTAAATGCATTGTGAGAGGCAGCTTTGGGTTCTTGCCAGGAGGGAAATGCATGTTTTTGTGGTAAAAGACAGATTTGAAGAGGTCTTATTGGAGATCTGCTGTGTCCTGCCAGTGATTCATGAATCATAAAACACATGATCTGAATTCATATCTTTACCAGCTGGTTCTCCTCCACAAGGGGTTATGGTGTGTCAGTGCAAGACCTGAAATGACACTAAAGCACATATCAAACATATGGGAAAATAATTTATGCAGTTACTCTACCACCCAAAAGTTTAGGGTCAGTATAAGTAAAATATTTACTTTTATTCAACAAGAATGCATTCAACTGATTAAAAGTGACAGTACGAATGTTTACTTTGTTATAATTTTTATTTCAAATAAGTGCTGTACTTTTGAGCTTTCTATTTATTAAAGAATACTGACAAAATCTATCATGGTATCCACTAAAATATTCAACAGCACAACTTTTTCAACACTGATATTATTTCTTAAGCACCAAATCAGTATATTTTAATGATTTCTGAAGGATCATGTGACATTGAAGTGCATTAAATTAAATTCAAAATACATTCAAATGACAAAATACAATATTATTGTTTTTACTGTATTTATGATCAAATAATTTTAATTGTTCAAAATCCTTAAAAGAAATTACAGATCACAAACATTTACACATTAGTGTATGTTTCGTATTTGTTTTAAGTTTTACTTTAATATACCATTTGACAGGTTTTTCTGTGACAATTACCCCATATAATATGACAACATGTCCCACTATTAGGGCATGCTGTCATAACATATCAATGTGTTTTCAATTAACAGTATCTTACATTTTTCCTGCCAGTAATAATTATAGAAGCGCTTAAAATAAAATACAAAATAGCCAGGAATAATAAGAGTTTAAAAAGTGTGACAACTAGCCCCGGTCTTCTCGATACTGCACATCTGAGATAAAGTGCATCAATTCTCTCTGTGTCTATATGCATTACATTTAGATTTCCTCGGGTGAAATTCTTCCCTAGAGAGTTTGAGCTGATTTAAGTAATTATCCCTTAGACAAGGGTCAAAGCAGAACGATAGTCTGGCTCAGTGACTCGTTGTAGTTTTCCTGCTAAATTAGTATTTTATCACCAAAAAGCACCCACAGCATTGTGAAATTTGATTACAGAGTAGAATGAGCTGGAGTCTGCGGTTATAGGTGGGTTGAATGGGTGTTACTGATTGAGACAAGTTCTTTGTTTCAGTGCCAAATGTTTAAAGTATTTATATTTTGGGAGTGCAGCTATTTCAGATTCAGTGGATTGTAACTGTTGGGTATCACTAATGACGCTTACGGAGAGAACGTTAACAGTGGAAAAAGAACATACAACCAAAACTACCTGAAGCCTCCCTTTTCTTCCTCTGTGCCCCATGGGACTTTTCAATAATATGAATCCTGTGAAGAAATTACAATGCTGGAACCCTCACATCCCACCAGGATCATGAACCTTTGGGGTAAGAATGGCATTCAGAAGCCTCTAATGAACAACAAAAGGCTCTCCTAGTGAATGCATAAATGTGGAGTTCATATTTGTTGTGCAGCAAATAATAATCTAGCACTCTTTATACTTATTTTGCTTTACATTTATGCATTCAACTTAAAAAGCCTTCGAGTTACAGTATATGATCAGAATGTGTGCCCCATTCTTTACAAGTCGAACAACAGGGGTCCATAGTTTCCATACCAGCATGCAGCTGTTAATGATGTGTTTATTTGTGAAAACTATGTTGATTGCAATAATGATTGAAACTATGTTGATTACAATGTTGGGGACAATAAAGCTAAGATTTCAATCACAAGGACAAGGAGGTTCAAAACAAGCTTCTTTTGTGCTGTTGTCAGCCTCTTTCTCGGGTGCAGGGCCCCCTCAGTCTGATAAAATGCAAGCCAGACTCCTCAAACTCTCCACCATGGACGCAGCTTCAACCAGACCCCTGAGGCTCTATTAAACGTCACCCAGTGGAAACATGAAAGAAAGCCCCATGGAAATGAATCATAGCCTCTACCCCTCCTCACCCTGATCCCTCCATCCCCTGTGCCTGTGACCACAAGAAAGAGCATGGTGGAGGTTATAAAACACATGCTGGCTTTGTGCAGCTTGTCGTTTAGCAGTGATGCAAGATGCAAATGTTGGCATGCACAATGATATTTATGTGTGGTAATACATCAGTCTTTGTATTTTGATCAAAGTTTTGTTTCAAATACATAAAACGAACCTCTTTAGCAAAAGCATTATAAAGACATAATGCAAGTATAACCTGACTGCTGACAGTAGTCGTTATTTTGCGATAAACTACTATGCAACTAATAAAAATTAAGTACACTACACCATACTAAAAATTTGTACTAGCAACAATTCAGCATTACAGTAATATTAATACTGAACTCATATGAGGTCATTGTAATTGATAACTGTGATATTATATCCACCAGATGTGTTTGTATAAAATGAGAGAGCGGTGTAATATGAGTGATTTTAAAGCGAATCAGATGCACTTTAAAACGACGGCGAATTCAACTAATCAGAATCAAGTATTCCAGCGTGTGTGTATCAGACAGATTTATCTAAAGGTTGCAATACACTACATGACTTCTGCACTGACTTTTTTGTTTTCAACTTAAAACATTTGCCATGCATCTCAAGGAATGTGTTTCTGAGTGAGTTTGTTATTTTTGAAACAACTTGAAAGCTTGGTAGTGTGTGATCCTCAGTCATTTAGCATAAGATGGGCCTACCAGTTTTTCCTCTGTAACCATCTAAAAAGTTGGCAAGTGTATGATGCCTATAGTGTTCTAAACTCTGTTCAGATTTCATTATGCAGAGTAATTTGTGTAGTATATTCCAGCCATAAAATATTTCAAAGTATTCTAAACTTCTGTCCACTTACAAAAAAATGCTGACACAACCGTAAGTCACTGTGGCCAGGTAATTCCCAGTTCTCTTTGGTTTCTCAGGTCTGGGATCTTTTATTTTTAACTGCTTTTTAGACCTCGTGAATCATTCCGGAATTCACCAGGGTCTGTGGAGTCTGTGGGTCTGTGGAGATCACATGCACGGACCGCCTCATCTCAGACCATATGGACACAGTATTCCTATTGAGCCCTAATGGTTCTTTAAGTTCAATCTCATATAAAGTCACTAATATAGAGGTGCAACAGGCCACCTATCATGGTGAAGTAAGGCAGAACCTACCAAGCCTAATGCATTTTGAATCACCGCCTGCCATCTGAGATTGGGATGTGAATCATGCCCATTTAAGTAAATTTGAGCTCCCCCACAACACACACTAAGCAGGAATTATCAGGCCAGCTGTAACCACAGCACAATTTGGGGAATTATTTGTGCTGTTTTTAAACATGTTTATGTCCCTGCAAAGCATTTTAGCCAAATTACACTTTTTCATTTCAGATTACAATTTCTTCTCGGACAAAAACAAGATTATAGAAGATGCCATGTGTGATTTAAGAATGTAAAGTGATAGTTCACCTAAAAAATAAGCATTTCTCACCCTTACGTTATTCCAAAACCTGTAGGACTTTCTTGCCTATAAGAAATAAAGGTTATCTATCAAAATGTTTCTATGAAAGCAAATAGTGAAGATAGTGCCTCCCTTCAGAGGGGGGAAATATTCCAATCAGAGCTTGGGGCTTTTGCTGCACAAGAAAGAATGTCATACAGGTTTAAAATATCAATCAGTATATATCAGGCGTGGTGAACATCGGTCCTAGAGAGCTGCAGCACCGCAGAGTTCAGCTCAACCCTAATTAAAACTCACCTGCATGTAGCTTTCTAGTAACCCTTCAGACCTTGATTAGCTTGTTCATGTGTGTTTGATTAGGGTTGAAGTAAAGAGGGCTCCGGCTCTCCAGGACTGACGTCCGCGACCCCTGATATATATATAATAAATCAATATAATGAAAATAACATGAGCTAAATGTTGACAGAATGGTTAATTCTACTTGACATAAAAAATCTAGCTATTAAAAGGTTAACTTCTACCCCCCCCCCCAAAAAAACACAAAAAGCTAGTATTTTTCCTGTTATGTACAACTGAAAAATAAAACAATACAATTCTTTAGAAACAATAAAATAATATCATACAAAATCTCTATAAAAACAGATTTAGCAATAAAACATAATAGATTTAAACCAGCCACAGATTTATATTTCCCTAAAAATAATCTCTCTATTTTGTGCAGAACTGAAATTGCCCCATTTTGACCGTTCAAAGGGCACTGAGTTCACGATCAGCCCAATACCGATATTCTAGTGCCATCTAGTGGGAATGCTTGTAAAATAAGATGATCTAGCTAGCCCCTTAAAATGTGTTTCTGTTTAGCAAAAAGAAAGTATTAAAACATAAGGGATGTTTTAGGATTTACAAACAGATTAACTTCGAAAACGAAACGAAATACTTAAATCATTCTACATGAAATCTAGCATATTGAACTTCACACACATCTTTTATGAGATAATGTTCTAGAAATTTCACAAGGGTAAATGGAACGGTTACATATAATACATTTGCATACAAAATAACTAATCGCATACGTAAAAAAACAAAAAATCGCTGCGCTTTTCTAGAACACTGACGCGCGCATGCGCCACGAATATATAATCACACAAGGTCAAAGGCACGTGCGTCTACCGGCTGTCATTCAGTAGTCTGTGTGGATAGAGTGGATTTAACTACCTTCGCGCTTGTTTGCGACTTTATAATAATAACTGGGGATTGATTGCGGTCACGATATACTTTTGGAATGGCAAGAGGAAGTCGCAGTCATCCTTCACCGGCACCAGCGAGGTACTGTATCTCAGACACTTTGGCTGATAGTTTTGTAACGCACTGTAAACCTGCGTCCGCGAGCTTCAAGCTAACTTTTTGATTAAATGTAGGGGTAAAGTTAGATATGTCAACAGTATTCAAGAAAAATGCTAGACTGAATAATGAATTGTTTGTTTGCTTATTCCTTTAGCGTATCCCAAATATATCCAGAGCTGTATGTGAAAGGTCAACCCCAAAAAACATAATATTCTAAGTGGAAACCTTTAATAGCTGCTGTGCTTACTATTTATTTATCCATAATGTCTGTCATTTGATAGCCTATGACGCAAACCAGGTTTAAGACTTTATCTTCTTTCCATTTGAAGTTGCCAAAAGCAGCTCAAAGACATGTCTGCAGCATCATGTGATTCTGATTAAAGTTAATGTAAAATATATTCTTTATATCCTAATTTCTATGTGTATTCTTTACAAGGCATATGCCAAGATGAGCTACTTTATGGGATTTTATACTTGGTTATTTTATAACATATTTCACCTTGCTTTCTTCTCAGTGCTCCTGCCCCATCCTACGCTCCAGCCCCAGCACCTCCTCCTCCGATGGCAATGGCCCCTGCCACAGCCCAGCCCAAGCAGCCAGGTCTCATGGCCCAGATGGCCACCACAGCTGCCGGAGTGGCAGTCGGCTCGGCCGTTGGGCACGTGGTGGGCAGTGCCATCACAGGTGCTTTCAGTGGTGGCAGCAGCTCAGAGGCACCCAAACCAGCACCCACACATCAGGTGATACCTACAAAAGGACATATTTCTCTGTGGAAAACTATTTTGATGAATCATCACACAAAAACTTTTTCAGTGGCCTTGCTAATTTTGTCATTAATATTGATTTGTAAAAGTCTTTATTAAAAAAAGATGTATAAGCCATGAACCAAACTAACCAGCTACGAGGTGAAGCAAAACATTACAATCTTTCATTTGAAGCAAAAACAATAAATAAATCGGGTCATTGGGTAAAAGACTGTGTACTTATAGGCTTTAATGAGGGAAAGAACTACAATACCATGAAGCATTGCAAATTAAAGATTGTGTAGATAGAAATAGTATATTTTACATTTATTGCAAAATATTCGCATGCCATATAATATACCTATATTTAAGTTATTTGACAGTCTAGGGAGGCTGATTATGTCATTTGCAGTGATTCTTGGGAATGGGCAGGCGCTAAAGAGTTATTTTGGTGAGATTTGCTTGTTTTTAATTGGAGATTTCTTTGCAAAATCATGGGAAGTGTAGTTTTTTTAAACAGGATTGTTTAAAAAAATAATGAGGATTAACAGCTTCATCAAAAGTATGCATCAATTTACTAACAGCCCCGTAGCTCACAATATGTCTTTCTTTAGCAGTAGCTGCTCCACGGTTATGGAATCAGTTGCCACATGACATTGAGTGCTCCGTCTATTTTGGTTTTTAAGTCTAGACTTAAAACGCATCTTTATTCTATGGCCTTTCCTGAATTTTTATTTATGGATTAGTATTGTTATCTTGGATTTTAGTTTGTATTTTATTTGATGCTTTACTGTATTTTATTGTTTTGTACAGCACTTTGGTCAGTGTAAGCTGAATTTAAATGTGCTCTATAAATAAAATTGACTCACTTTCTAATTTCAAAGTTATAGTTAAAAATAAATTCCTCTATAGAGAAAATGAATGAGTTTTTTTATTATTATTCTGGAGCAAGACTGTTGCTGTCTATAGTAGCAACAGTTCATACTGACCACATCATAAACAAATGGGTTCAATTTTCTATAAAATACAACCCTGGCATGCATTTATATTGTGGCAAAATTTTAATTTTTTTATGAATATATGGAACAAACTAAAAAGCATGACAGTAGTTCCATCTCATCTTGTATGTTTGCTTGCAGGAGCCCTCGCGACTTCCACCCTCTCAGTCTGGCCCTTGTCTCTTTGAGGTGAGGCAGTTTCTGAACTGTGCCACGACTCAGGCTGATCTGACCTTGTGTGAAGGCTTCAATGAAGCTCTTAAGCAGTGCAAACTCTCACATGGTAAGCTTGAAATTACTAAAAAATATATATTTTATAAGAAATACTCAAGAATGAGAGATACACATACATTAATGTACTCATACTAATAAAAACCTGTTGTCCTTGGAATGACCTTCTGATGACCTTTTGTTCCTTTAGGTGTAACATCTCTGGTGTGATGAAGAACATGGAAGATTTAAACACTAAATGTAGTCAAATATTGGTCCAGAGTATCAATATTTCCAGCAGTTACTGTGAATTACTTATTTTATAGTTGTGAAATACACATTGGTACTTTTGAATGTCTGATCGTGTAAATGAGGTTGTACAAATAAAGTGCTGCTATTTATCTCTTTTTCTTTGATTGTTATTTAAGCATGGCACATGTCATTTATGTCATCACCCTGCTATGTTGTGTATCTTTTAGTCACATTACACAGTTTTATGTGCTTGTAGAACAGGTCCATATTGATATAGTCGTGTTTATAATTTACAAGTATCTAATACAGAAGCCTGATAACTAGTTATAATCACACTCTTTCCAAACAAAGTTTGCACAGCAGGCCTTTTCTTGATTACACAATCTCACTATCCTTTTGTCACAAATATTGATAGCATTTTTTACTTCACACAAACAAGATAGAACAGAGGAACTGATTTAATATGCAGCATAGAAACACTATTTTATCAAATTTCAATCATAGTAACATTAATTTTTATAAACAATCTTAATTAATCCTGTTCAAATCTCATTCATACTATTGTCGAAAGCTCAAGAGGCGTGAAAGGAATTCGGCACGCTGACCAATCACAGAGCTTGGTGAACAGGCGTCTCTGTCTTTCAACCAATCAGAGAACGCGATTTATCACAAGGAAGCAGAGCCACAACGGGTCATTCTCACACTAGTCAGCAGCAGTAACTGAAATAATATGCCATTCATAAATGTAGAAACCAATTTACCTGCAAGCAAGTTTCCAGAAGACTTGCTGAAAAGACTATGTAGTACATTGGCTGCAGCTTTGGGGAAACCGGAAGACGTGAGTATTGTAGCATTAGTAATGTAATGTTTCTCTCTTCACGTTAAATGTCTGGACCTTGATCATAGATCTTTAAAGTTCCGCCGTCATGTAACGCGTTACGCAATGGTTCATCTCCCCAGAGGATGAATCTGGTGGTGAAGACTGACCTGCCGATGATGATCGCGGGGTCCAGCTCCCCGTGTTTGTTGATGTCCTTGTCTGCCATAGGAGTGACTGATACTGCGGACAAAAACAAGGAGCATAGTGCCAAAATCTTCCAGTTTTTGAAAGGAGAGCTTGAGCTTGGGCTTAGCGATGACCGGTAAATTAATACAAATGGGTTTAACACACTTTGAATGTAGGCTACTGGATTCTTACCTACCTCAATATTTGGTAACTTGTTTGAAAGTTACAGTGTAGTGCTTGAATCTAGTAAAAAGTAAAAAAGTTGCAGTCCCTACCAAAATATGGTTGATTGACATTGCATTAATGGGCGTGTCTGTTTGTGTCCAATAAAATGCTTCCTGAAATGATAATGTCCCTCCCCCTTAATTATAAATCCCACCTGCCACTGTAGCAAATCAGCGTTCATTTTTCATAGTGGCATTGCTTCAAAATGGACACGAAATGGTCTAATTTGGTTTAAATGGGACCTTTGATCAAGCCATTGTTTGTGTTATAACATATAGACTTAATAACCTGATTTTCTTTCTCTTCTGTGTTCTCTTGCAGTATTTTGATATTGTTCTACCCTCTGGAGCCGTGGCAGATTGGAAAGAAAGGAACAGTGATGAGCTTCTTATAAGACTTCACATTCTTTTATGTAATTCCTGTTTGGGATTCAACTAGCTGGACATGCATTGCTCCTGGTTGATAGGACCGTTTTGTTCTTAGGAATAAGAATATTTCCTGATTTTCTTGAATAGTAGCCTGTGATTTTAAAATAATCACTTTACTAAAATAAATATAAAATGCATTTAGCATTTTGATAGGAAATCAATATATTGGGTTGGATTTGTCTATTTTTAGACAATAAGCAAAATAAGTTGATAAAGTTTTCCTGAGAAAGTGCCATATTCAATCAATCAGTTTAACTGTCAACCAACTTTGATCTATGGATCAAATCAGACCATAATGAAGACAAAAGCCATAGAAATATCCATAACCATGTAGTCAGCTGAGGTCAAAGAGTGAGTTTTGATTAACACAGATGTCAGTTGCATAGCACAGAGTATAAGTGCACACAACATGTCTTTTCTCACTAATTGTCTTTATCATCAGCTGTGTTTGTCAAGTACATGGATTCAGAAATTGGCTACAAATTAAATAGAAAAACAATAAACGCATTCTTGAATAAAGCATCCGTGTAATTAATTCAGGGGTTTTGGGATGATGTGGGTAGCATTTGTGTCCAGGGGCAAAGCAGTTGGATCTACATGTGTTTCATGGGTCAAGAAGAAAAGAACACTCACTTTTCTTGAACACAAATACACATGAAATACATTGTAATTGTGAAATCATACTATTTATTATTGATACTTTAAAAATGAATTCTTCAAGTAATACTGGATTAAGTTTTACAAGAACTACTTGAAAATTGTTTAATTCAGCGTCTTACTAATGATTCTTCGTAATTATTTGTGAAATTTACTATCAATTTCTGAAAATCCTACACAATTTTTTTCCAGTAGGCCTATATAGACAATTTTACCATAAGGCAAATTTTCTAAAGTCATAAAAGTAGTTTATTAGAATAATATTTACCGCATTGATTGGGATCGATATTGGTTCATAAAAATTAGAATCTGTTAAAATTGAGAAATAGTTGTTTTTTAACCCAGCCCTAGCATATTTCGTTTTTTTGTGGCCTCTGCTATCACATATTATAATTAAAATATGAAAATTTAAATTAAGGGTAATAATATTATAACGGAATTTTTAGGACCCTGTCCGTCAAAATGACGGAAATTTTAAAGTCTAACGCAACCTCAGGGAGTGTCTACAATATGTTCGATTTAAGTTATATTATATTATGTTATATTTGATCATAGATGAACGTTTAATGAACTGTCACGATTCAAATATCCTCGAGTTCCGACAGATGGCGCAAGAGAGAAAAATAAGAAAATAAAATGATTCAAAGTTTATAGCTAAACACATATTTTAGTGATTACAACGCTTGATTAATTTAATCTGTTAATACAATTAAGTCATTCTGTGTCCTTTGTGATAAAATTCCACACACTCACGATGAGATCGAGCCATTTCCCCCAGCTGGCAGAGGGTTTTAGGAACAGAGTTCAGCGGGGTGTGGTGTATCAGTAGAGGGCCGTTCTTGTGCAACGGGGCACAGTCGTTTCATTGCAGTTTTCTTTGGGTTGTGTTTTAGTAAAGACGACCGATACTTGTCAGAAAATGTCTTTGGAAATTTACTTGGATCTGTTTTCGCAGCCATGTCGCTCTGTTTACATTTTTGCCAAGAAAAACAACATCCAGTTCGACTACAAGAAGATTTCGCTTTTTGAAGGTATAGCCACAATATCGTGTTATCTAAAACCGTGTAAAGTGTATTTTACATTGATTTTGCAGCATTCACCAAAACTTCTTAATAGGAAGGAAAAGCTTACAGACTTTTCATTTTATAATGAAATGCAACAGTCCTGTTCCCCTTTTCTTATATCCCTGTTACATGTGAGGAAGTTGTTGTTAGACTACAGAATGTAATTATTGATATAGGCAGATGTGGCTGAAGGTATTACGGGATTTAATGCTGCGAGTCTGGCAGACAGTTATTCCGTTCCTGCACGTCTTTTTACATTGTGCCAGTTGTGCACAATGATCACCCTAATATTATGAGTATTTTTACCAAAACGTAAAAATGAGATCTGTCCCTCAGGTTATCAGTATAATGAAGAATATGGGAAAATCAACATGCTAAGAAAAGCACCAGCAATCAAAGATGGAGACTTTTGCTTGGCTGAAAGGTATGTGGTCTATGGATAGCAAGGTTTTCCTATTTTAAATTTAATTCAAGACTTAATAGTGGTAAAAATAGCTTTTAATAACATTTTAATCATTTTGCTCCTAGGACACTTCCAATATATGTATATGTTGAAGCTTTTTTTAAAGTAACTAAACTAAAAATATATATTTTTTATTGTTATTTATATACAAATTAAATGAGTAATTTTATTTAATCTTATTTTCAAAAGACGTTAAATCTTTTTTCTTTGACGTTAAATAATTTTAAGTAATTTTGAGGCCCTTTGGGAATTTGCTGCAGCCCTCTTGAAAACCACTGCTCTACAATATTAAAATCAGAGACACCTGTTTGTTTTGTGCCTCTTGTGAAACTGTGCATTGAGTAAACAAACTGTTACTTCCTGTAGTGTTGCGATTATGCTGTACCTGGCTGAGAAGTTCCACACTCCAGACCACTGGTACCCAGCTGACTTGCAAAAGCGTGCTAGAGTCAATGAATATCTATCATGGCAGCACTCTGCCATACGGATGCATGGATCCAAGATGCTCTGGTTCAAGGTGAGTGAAGTATATTTATTCTCATTCAACGGTACTGAGGTGAACATAACAGCATTTAGATTTCAGCAGCTCCCAAGCTGATGGTTCACTCCTGTTGTTCTGTGACTTTGGGACTGAAGCCTACCTAGTCTTTAGTACCGCTACACAGTTAACTGCCAACTTTTTTAGTGTAATTATTTATAATGGAATTAAGTAGTTTTCTTGTTTTGCTGTAGCTCTTGATTCCAAAAGCTTTAGGAGTTGAGATCCCTAAGGAAAAGATGGACAATGCACTAGAGGATCTTAATGCATCACTAAACCTTTTTGAGGAGAAGTTTCTGCAAGACAGACCGTTCGTTGTTGGTGATGAGATCTCATTGGCTGACCTGGTTGCTATTGTGGAAATTATGCAGGTATGTATGCAAATTATTCTGTTTCAGATGAAGCAATATTATGATTTGAGAAATTGAGGCAGATGATATCTGACAATAGTTTTTTGTATACTTAAAAATGCCTTGTTTTTCAGCCTGTAGGTGCTGGTTTGGATGTGTTTGAGAACAGACCCAAACTCAAGGCATGGAAGGACAGAGTCCGAGCAGAAATTGGGGCTGAGCTGTTTGATGAGGCCCACCAGGCAATTCTTTATGCCCAGGAGGCAGTGAAAACCATGGACCCCCAAAAGATGGAGCACTTCAAACCTAAAATTTTGAAACATTTCCTCTCATAAACAAACTGGTTAGACATTGTTGGTTAAAACAGTCAGTTATTCAGGAAAAATACTTTATCATTTTCTAACTACACTTTCCATTTTGTGTAATCACTAAGAATGAAATTAATTTGCTTAAATTGTATATGACATAACCTTTGTCATTTTTCAGTGAATGAATCTAATAATCATCAATGTTTATGTGTGACCTCAAAAAGAAGCAAACTGTGAAAAAGCATTCCTGCTGTGTTTGCTCTCAAATTCTGAATTGCTGCACTCACGGTGACCTTATCGTTTTAAAAACTAGGCTATAACACAGACACTCAATACAGCATTGTTTCAGGAAATCACTTAACACTCATGGGAAGGAGCTGGCAGGAATGTTTCCTCCCTCTGTGTTTGTGGAATGTAATCAGATATGATATGGTTTCCAGCAGAATACTCTGCACGATAAGAATTACACATTTTGTTAATTTCTTAAAGATAAGACGGGGTACATTCAGTCAGCATTTCCATTAAATTTCTCCAGTATTGTCAATAAATGTATCTTTTGTGATCAGTCTCTGTGGTGTATTTACTTTACCCTCTTCTCTACAAGAGTTATTTGTTTTTAGATAGATTTATCTAATGCATTTTTCCATATTTATATAGTACTGCATTCGACTGAACTTGTTGGGCTTTGTGGTTTTCTGTTAAAGGAACAGATAGTAAAACCTGGAACAGTAACTAAAATCTTAGTAAATGTTTCATAAAAAGCTATCATATGGCTTCAGAAAAGCTGAAATAATGGGCATGAGTTGTAATAGCTGGATATATTTTTTAAATTATTACTTGGTTTGAGAGGCTCATGGTAAACATCCACTTGTTATCTTCAGGAATAACATAGTTTATATCAAAATGGGCTTAATTAATTTGTGGGCAGTTGTATTCTGCAGTAAAGTGAGAGCTTATTGTTACTTCATAACCTTGTTTAGTTGGACCAAAACATTAATGTTTCCTCGGGACACCGTTCACTTTCATTGTGCTGAAAACTGCAGCGTCATCATTTCCATAAAAGTGCTCCATGGGCAAAAGGAAAAACGGAACTACCTTCAGTGTAAACCGTGACCAAAATGTCAACCATTCCTTTAAAACTGTTCTCGAGTATTACATGATCTTCAGTCTCAGAAAGTGAAACGACAATTCAGCGGGAAGTGTGTAAAGTTTGGACCGCACTGCGGCGTCGTGGAAAGTTAATAACCTAGAAAACGTGACTATGAGTGGACAGGACAGGGGATAAAAGTAGATAGAATTATACTATTTCATTCAAGCGATCATAATGAGCGAAAAGGGTTGCTGTGATTCAGTAGGTGAGTGTTTTTTCGACTACTACACGTCAAAATTATTGGTGATAAGAAGCAAGAAAGTGGGAACGCTGAATCGGTTCACTCAAGCTTTAGTCATAGCCTACGTCATCGGGTAAGCTAACTTCTTCGTATAATAAATACACAAAGAGCGCAGTTTACACTCCAGTATAATGAAACCGTATTCTTAAATAACTTCCTTGTTTGATTTCAGGTATGTGTGTGTTCTTAAGAAAGGCTACCAGGACACAGACACCGTCCTCAGCTCTGTCACGACCAAAGTGAAAGGCATTGCTCTAACAAACACCACCGAGTTGGGTGAACGGATCTGGGATGTGGCTGACTACATCATCCCACCGCAGGTAGCCCGTCGATTTAATGAAGAGGAGGTACAGGCTGGACGATTTAAATGCCCACTAACCTCACTGCCTGGTTCCACCACCTTCATGGGTTATGAAAAGTATATGGCTGCACCTGCATGCTCATACTTTGTATTGTGTGCACTCTTTACTCAAGGGCTGTGTGCAATCTTTTGGAATATTTCGAGTCTCTTGGGAAATCAGTGTTGGGTGTAATAAGTTTGCTTTAATGATCTTAGTGGTTTTCACAGTGACTTTAGTCAATATATTTCCTCTTACACTAGAACGTTTTTGTTCTCATGATTGTTTTATCATAGAGGCTGTCAAATAATTAAAGTTGATTAGTTTCCAAGTCATTTCAAATACTTTTTAAAAGTTAGGGAAACTAATTTAATATATAGCCTGCTTTAAAAATATTTTTCTCATTTTCTGAAAGCAGACTTGTGTTCAAAACTTGAACTGCTCAACTAGCATTTAACGTTTCAAAAGAAACAACATGAGTAAATACCATGCTGTTTTGAAGAGTACAGGAACCACAAAATGTATCTATAAAAATTTGCTAACAGTTGTACGCTGCATTAAATAATGTCAAATGAGAACTCAGTTTCTCCTGCTATTTAGATGTAGCATTTTAATTATTAATGATTTCAATATAATTTATTAGAAATAATGTTAAGACATTTGTTTGATAAGTGTCCTATACACTTTTTTTTACTTTTTTTTTTTTTTTTAATCAAAACTGCACATTAAACATTTGACCATACTGTTTACTGATGGCAGTGAATGTAATTTAACAGTTTACACTGTCTTTAAGTGTTCATGCCTCTGGCATTATTCAATTATGAGGAAGTATATTTTTAAGTATTACTTGAAATCACGTGTTTTTGAATGTTTCAGGAGGATGGATCATTCTTTGTGCTGACCAATATGATCATCACCCCAAATCAAACACAGTCGAAATGTGCTGAGGTGAGTCATTATGGGAGGCACAGTGCTCTCTTTTTTCACTAACCGATTAAAACAAACATTACTGGCTGAAACCAAATACCAATTGTACAATTAAAATAGTAATTATACAATTCAATTATTTTAAATAATAGAGAAAGAGTAAGCTAAACTAATAAATAGTAGAATTAGAAAATATTGCTAAATGTGTTTCTGTCATTCTTGTATCATGTATTTTAATAACATTTTAACTTGTGTAATTTAGAATCCGACCCCAGCATCCATATGCACTTCTCACAGGGACTGCAAAAGAGGCTTCAATGATGCTCGTGGAGATGGTATGGCTCATACATTAAATTACTCTGTGACTTATGATCTTTGCAATCCCATCTGTTTAGACAGCAAACATAATTTTATATAAATAAAAGAATGCATCTTATTTTTTTCAGGTGTTCGGACTGGCAGATGTGTCCATTACAATGACACAGTGAAGACTTGTGAAGTGCTGTCCTGGTGTCCTCTAGAGAAGATTGTTGAACCCCCAAAGTAAAATTGTGTGTGTGTGTGTGTGTGTGTGTGTGTGTGTGTGTGTGTGTGTGTGTGTATTTATTGTGTTATTTCTTTAGATTTGAAACGATGTAAAGTTGTTGTTTTTTTTCTTCTTGATGTCGTTCAGTCCACCACTTCTGGCAGATGCTGAAAACTTCACTGTGCTCATAAAAAATAACATTCGTTATCCCAAATTTAATTTCAACAAGTAAGCTTTTTAAATGCATTATTGTTTTTACTTAGATGGCTGAAAAAGTAGATGAATTGTCTGCCAATGTTTTAACTGAATGAACCATGCTTCTTATGTCCTTACAGAAGGAATATCCTACCAAATATAAATAGCTCCTACTTGACACAGTGCGTGTTCAGCCGTGAGACAGACCCTGACTGCCCTATCTTCAGATTCAAAGACATTGTTGAAGAGGCTGAAGAGGATTTTCAGACCATGGCAGTCCATGTTAGAGACTTCATTTATGTTTATCTGACATCGCTGAATAAAAGTGGCTAGTATTAGAATTGTTCAATAGCATTTTGTGCACTTTTTTTTCATTCTTGTTAGGGGGGAGTGATGGGAGTGCAGATCCGGTGGGATTGTGACCTTGACATGCCACAGAGCTGGTGTGTGCCTCGCTACACTTTCCGCAGACTAGACAACAAAGACCCTGAAAATAACGTGGCCCCCGGATACAACTTCAGGTAGGAGGGGTTTGCACTTAGTAAAAGTGGTTTCTGAGAGGAAGTGAGGTTGCATTTTATAAATGAGTTTGATTAAATCTCTACAGATTTGCTAAATATTACAAGGACAGTGTTGGCACAGAGACTAGGACGCTTATCAAGGGTTATGGTATTCGTTTTGATGTCTTGGTATTTGGCCAGGTGAGACACTTTATTCTTTCTAATGTTAAAAGTTATGCAGGTTAGCATTAACTTAGCCGTTTAACACATACTATTTACTTTTGTTTTCTAATACAGGCAGGAAAATTTAATATCATTCCAACACTTCTGAATATAGGTGCAGGCTTGGCACTTTTAGGCCTGGTAAGTATGTCTGTTACTCATTTGAATACAATAATAAAAAAATTAGAACTAATGTGGGAAACATGAGCTAGTGAAAATACAGTAAAAAACCCAATTTCAGGTGAATGTTATCTGTGATTGGATTGTCCTGACATTAATGACAAGAAAGCAACATTACAAAGAGCAGAAATATACATATGTTGATGATTTTGGACTTGTGAGTATTTATTTACACTTAACTTTTTAATAAATATATTTGGTATTTTAACATAAACCTGGGTAACTTTTGGTAATTGGTTATTTAAAGTAGTTATTGTGGCTCATAGTAGTTAATTTGTTATCAAGAAACTAACATGAGATATTTCTTTCAATTAGTTATCCAATGAAGAAACATAGAAGATCTTCAGGCTACCGCCTTCAACACTAATTCTATGCCAATTTCATCACGACGTTAATGTATTTCTCAGCTTTACAAATACAGTTCCAAATGAGAAATCAGATATGGTAAATAAAAAAATATGTATTTGGATAAAATTATCAGTGTGGTTTATTTTTTCGCTGGCTTTTGGTCATGCGGGTTCTGTTAGCTTCCAAAGGGCGGGAAAAAAGAAACATAAATGTCTCTGAAAAAATGCAAATACTAATGGTTTAGATCCATTGACAGTCAAGTTGTCGTTTGTTCACCCTTGGAAGTTTACCGAGGACCCCTAGTGTTGGTCGAGACACACTACGAGTAAAGCTTGCATCCAGCAGGGGTCAGTAGAGAAACACACACACCAATGTTTCTAGTTCAGGAGGAAGATCACAGCGACCTTTTTCCTCCCGTTAATGCATGATGGCGGCCGCGTTGAGAGGGAGTCTTGCAACATTGGCCAAGGTGAGTCTTGAAAAACGATTCTGTCATTCGCTCATAGTTTACAGTGACACATCCCTAATTTGGTTGTCTGAGCCACAAGGCCAAATACACAGATTAACTGGGAAACGAACAGCGTTATTGAGATGCGTAAGGCAATTTGGACTGGAACACACTGGGTGTAACATTGTAACGAGTCACATTAGAATTTGTCTGGATGTAGAGATTTAAACAATTTACCTAGACTTCCATTGTATCCCTTAAACGGTGTTACCATGAGAAATTCTGGCATATGGTAATACTTTGATATGTCATTAAACATGTTTCATGTATTTCTTATACCATTTTGCATATAACGCGTTACCTGAATGAGCAGAAAGTTACTCTTTACGTTTTAATTATTTAATGTCATGAGGATGTTTGAAAACAGAAATCATGTATTGTCAGGTCTGTCTATAGTTTTGGGAATTGATGCAAGGGGTTGTTTTGTTGTAAATTAAAGATTTAAATATATATATATTGGCTGATTAATTGGCCTGACCAACATATTTTGACCTGTAACCACCTGTAATACACTTTTTCAAACCATACAGGTGGTTCAACCGATGTATCAAAAGTATCTGTGACACTCCAGAAATAACAGCCATCTTTATGATATCATTTTTGACCCCTCAGGGTCTGAGTGGTGCCCGGTTGCAGCTGTTGTGTGCCCGGTCTCTGAGTTTGACCTCCAGTCAGAATGTTTCAGAGAGTCCCCCGGCGCGGGCTGACAGCACCTTCAAGGTCACCATGGTCCCTGGAGATGGAGTTGGACCTGAGCTGATGACTGCTGTCAAAGACGTTTTCAAGGTACTGATGCTCTTTTGATTTTTTTTCAGACACGAGTAAACTTTAAGCCTGAATATGATATTCAAGGTTTTAGTTTATAGGGTTAAACTTCTAACCTTTAGTAGCCTTCTCCTCCTTCCACCTGTGTTCCAGCTCATCCCTCTCTCGTGCCTTGCATCTCGCTTTTTCCTAATCTCTTTTCACCTCACTCTCTAGGCAGCTGATGTTCCTGTGGAGTTTGAGGAGTTTCACTTGAGTGAGGTGCAGAACATGGCCAGTGAGGAGAAACTGGAAGAGGTGTTGTCCTCCATGAAGAACAACAGAGTCGCCATCAAAGGTAACATTTCTAACTGCTGATCTTGTTGTAATATCTTGGCTGTCAATTTAACACGTTCAGTTTATGCAAGCTTGTTTAGGCTATATATTGACAAATGCTAATTTGGTATTTAAAATAAATATTTTAATTCTCCCTGTGCTTAGGAAAGATTCACACTCCTATGGAGTACAAGGGTGAACTGGCATCATATGAGATGAGACTGAGGTGGTGCTTTGATATTATTACCATTGCTCATGGTTCTCCTGCTAGTTTCTGATTGATTATTTTTTGTGGGATGTTGTACAGGAGAAAGCTGGACCTGTTTGCCAATGTGGTTCATGTGAACAGTCTGCCTGGATACAGCACCCGCCACAATAACCTGGATCTGGTCATCATACGAGAGCAGACGGAGGGAGAATACAGCTCTCTGGAGCATGAGGTACTTTTTGTGCTCGCATATTTTATTTCTGATTGAGGTACAGACTTTACGGTATTTAAGGTATTGATAATCTTCTCCTGTGGGTTGTTGACCAGATATTTGAGACTGAGTTGAACTCAAGAACCAGTGATAATTTATTTCACACCAATTGATCGCAATGAAATAGTTGATCCGATTTGCATATTGGACCGAAATAATCAACATCTGGAAGAGGATTTAAATCTAGGTCCATTTCTCACACAGAGCTGAACTGGCTTTGGAATATAACACACATCATATATGTTTTTATGATGCTTTGTGTCATCTTGTTTTTATATTGAGAGATGTGGTTATCATCAACTATCATGATATGAAAAAAAATCTGATATTTTCCTTTTGTTTAACAAGAAATAGTACAGGTTTTTCAAACAACATAAGGGTGACTAAATGAGATATTTCGCCCAAAAAGTTTAAATTATTCCTTTAACACAAACATCTTATTTAGCATAATCAAAGTTGCCACAGACAGTGCTTTTAACACAAATATTATGACACAAATATTATTTATGAAACAGAATCGGCAAAAGTAACCTTTAATGCGTAGTAATTATTGTTTTTTTTATACACTGTCAAAAGCAAGGCTGCATTTTTTTATCAAAATGTTATAAAACATTAATATTGTGAAATTTTTACAATTCAACAACTGTTTTAGTATATTTGAAAATGTAATTTATTCCTGTGAATCCAAAGCAACATTTTCAGCAGCCATTACTCAAGTCTTCAGTGTCACATGATCCTTCAAAAATCATTCTATGCTGATTTGGTGCTCAAGAAATAGTTCTTATTATTATCAGTCAAAAACAGTCTAACTGCTTAATATTTTAGTGAAAACTGATGTATTTTTTCCCAGCATGCTTTGATGCTAAAAGAACAGTGTTTATTTGAAATAAAACTATTTTGTAATTTTCTTTTTAAATGTCACTTTTGATCAATTTAATGATTTTTTTTTTTAATTGCATTAGTAAAAGTTTAAATTAGTAAAAACTGTAGTGTACATCTGCATTATGAGTACCTCTGTGTTTGTAGAGTGTATCAGGAGTGGTTGAGTGCCTGAAGATCATCACCAGGGTGAAATCTCGCCGTATCGCTAAATTTGCATTCGACTACGCCACCAAGAAAGGCCGCAGCAAAGTGACCGCTGTCCACAAAGCAAACATTATGTAACTAAGTATGAAGGGATTATTTCGCCATACAGTTTTAATCTCAACACACAGACTCGCTCATCTCGGATTATATTCACAGGAAACTCGGGGATGGTCTCTTCCTGCAGAGCTGTGCTGAAGTGGCTGAACTTTACCCCAAGATTAAATATGAAAACATCATCATTGATAACTGCTGCATGCAGGTATATTTTCCAGGCATTTATTATTAATGACTAGCAATAAGAATGGCCTATATATATTTAATTAACAAATTGTTCTGTGGCCCACAGCTGGTGCAGAATCCTTATCAGTTTGATGTGCTAGTGATGCCAAATCTTTATGGCAACATCATCGATAACCTGGCGGCAGGGCTGGTGGGCGGAGCCGGCGTAGTTCCCGGCGAGAGTTACAGTGCAGAATATGCGGTGTTTGAAACGGTTGGTGTCTAAATCTTGTTTTTCATTCCTTTATTCATTATACATGAACCGCAACCGTTTCACATTTAGAACAAACTGCTTTGCAGTGTGTATGAAGTCTTAACAGTGATTCCTGTCGTATTTTCAATCAGGGTGCCAGACATCCCTTCGCTCAGGCTGTCGGCAGGAATATCGCAAACCCTACTGCCATGCTCCTCAGTGCATCCAACATGCTGAGACACCTCAAGTGAGTCTCCCACTGTTATCCAGCATTGATATTCCATATTTACTTCATATCTTGTTTAACCTTTAAAGCAGTGGTTTTCAAACCTGTCCTGCAAGCACCCCTGCCCTGCATATTTTGTATGTCTCCCTTATCAGACACACCTGATTCAACTCATCAGCTCGTTAGAAGAGACTGCAAGACCTGAATTGGGTGTGTCTGACAAGGGAGACGTACAAAATATGCAGGGCAGGGGTGCTTGCAGGACAGGTTTGAAAACCACTGCTTTAAATCATACCATTAATTGCTGTTTTGACACTTTGTTCACATTAAACATGGTTTTCAGATTTAATTCAAGCAATATGTTATCTGAATTTGCCTTGTACATTACACCCTTTTACATTTTAATGTTTACACTGGAATAAATTACTTTTTTAAATGTATTCAAATAGAAAAAATTGTAAATTTCACTATAATACTGATTTAACTGCTTTTTTCATCAAATAAATGCAACCTCAGTGAGCATAAGAGAATTCTTACTCCAAGTCGTTTAAAACAGTGTTAATTATTCTAAACTTTTGACCAGTTTTGGTGATTTGATGTGAGTGGTTTTTTTCTTTCAGTCTTGAGTATCACTCAAACATGGTGTCTGATGCTGTCAAGAAAGTCATCAAGCAGGGCAAGGTAAGAGATGGATGTGTGTTCAAGTCTGAATGGGAGAGAAAGGTGTGTTGTGTGGCTGATATAACTCTATGCAGCTTACATACCATGTAGAGAACGTGTGTTTTCTATGAGTTCAAGATGCACAGTTCGTTGTAGATGGATGTTTATGCATGAAAGTCTGTATAGTCCTGGTGTATTGGTTTTAATCCTAATTGGTTGGTTTTCCTTTGTATCTGGCTTGGGATGAATGACCCTAACCACAACGTAGTATCTTTAACCATCAAACACTTTTAATAAATAAAGAGTTTTAGCCCATCCAGTTTTGTTTCTGCATTACACTTTGGTTGAAGCCTCTGTGTTTTGTGTGGACAGTTGGGGTTTTGTGGTTTGAAGTTCTGCTGACTAACAGACATATTCTTTTCCTTATATTTTATGACTGTCTTCTCATTTAAAGACCTCATGAAATAGTCTGTCATTTTAGTCATGGCACGTTTTTTTATTAATTTTTTTTATTGAAAGAGTATGTTTGGGTGGAATATATCGAAGGGCTCATCCCTTTTTTGGTAACAATCCATTAGCCTTTAGCTTATGCAAAAAAAAAACACTTTACAGTAGGTCTCATTTGTTACAATTTAAAACTAAGCGAGTTATCATAATCAATACTACTTCAGCAGTTATTAAGTTTAATGTTAAATTCAACATTTACTATACTGATACATGTCTGTTTATATTAGTTAATGCATGAACAGCAGGAACAAGCAATGTACTACTGACTGTATTAACAAACAGCAAAGATTACTAATATTAATGTTACCTTTTTGTAAAGTGTTACCAAAAAAAAAAATGTTCAAGCATTCACACAACTGAAGACATTTATGGTTGGCTCTTGCTAGTTAAAATTGAAGGAATTGCGGTAACACAGGAACTGAAAGCCGCAAAATACCAAATCTGATTTCATGGGGTCTTGAATTCATTATTATCATACATTCAGTTCACTAACAATCGTTCCTCAGTATACACATTCAGCTTCAGCTTTGGCATTTCTTAAAATGTTCTCCTAATACAAGCTCTGTCATGCAGTCAAACTCTAGGCTTCAGGTTTGTGCTTGTCCGGTAATTCTGATGTGCTCTTCACCTTTCCTCCTCTGCCGTCACATCCCGTTCTGGGTGTATGTGACTGTCTGTGTGTGTCCCAGGTGAGGACGCGAGACCTAGGGGGTTACAGCACCACTGGTGACTTTGTCCGTGCGGTTGTGGAAAACCTGCGCCATCGGACTGTTTGAAGATCCTTGCGATTGTCAATCCCGGATCACATTATACATGCCACTTCTGAATCTGAATGTTCAAAGACGATTTTAAAGCAGCCCTGTCATGTCCTACATTTTCTTTTCCCATTTCATTTTTCTCCTTTTTCATGCTGGTTTCTGATTTATGGTTGTTTTTGTTTCTTTGAATGCATCCATGTACATTTATTGTCATTTCTGTTTGTCACAGTATGAATCTTTCTTTAACCTGAATTACAGTTCTGTTTAAAAGTTTGGGGTGGGTAGGATTTCAAAGTTGTTTTTTATTATTTGATCAAAATACAGTAAAATTTACTATTTACAGTGAAAAATAACTTTTCTATAAAAGAAAAATGTTTCTGTAATGGTAAATCTGAATGTCACATGATCCTTCAGAAATCATTCTAAGATGCTGATTTGGTGCTTATGAAACATTTATTTTTATCAATGTTAAAAACCTCTTGATATTTTTGTGGAAACTGTGATACTTTTTTCCAGAATTCTTTGATGAACAAAGTTCATAAGAGTAGCAATTATTTGAAATAGTCACCCCAAACGTTTGAATGGTAGTGTTTGTCTGACATTGCTTTACTGTGCATCTTTGTTCACTCCAGTTTTAAGTTTCATTTTTAGTAATATGGATACTTTAGCTTCTTCTTCCTGCTTTTATAGCATCTCTGTTTGGGGCTGGTCCTCGTCGAATTGCCTTTGTGATTCCAGGACCTCAGTGAATTTGATTATCAGCAAGTTTGCAAAAGCTATTTGGCGTATTGAGACTGAAGTGCCAGGGGTGTTTTTCCCCTTCTTAATGTAAACATCACTAATCAAATCTGCTGCTATCATAAGTCAGATGGGCAGTTATTGGTTTCATTTCATGATGCAAATGTTCTGGACAGGAAGTCTGCTCTGTGCCATTGTTGAGTAACTGTGGAAATGATGACTGACTGATCTCTCTGCCTCAGGCATTTTTAAACTTAACTCAGTCATTGCGGTACTGATCTAGTTGTCTTCATATTTTTCTAAGCTCAGCACCTGCAGTATTCGTATTTTCACTCATACCTCTTAACTTGTTTGGGAAGGTGGATTCCACACATTTCAATTTACACAGATTTCTCAAGGTTTATTCATGCTTTAAATTAACTGACCAATGTTTTGTCAAATGTGAATTTTTATTCTTTTCAATGCCAAAAAAAATAAATATGCAAAACCAAAAGGATTGAAAAGTGTCACTGGTATTAATGTGGATTGCTTGCATTGTTTGAAGACCTTTATCCTCATTTAACATTCACAAACTGGAAATCAAAATAACAATCAGTATACTCTAAATGTGTTGAATGTCGAGAAGTGTGTGTGAGGAAAAACTTAGTTATGGATTTTTTTACATTTAAATATATTATTAGGTGTATTACATATCCATGCGTTCAGACAACAGAATATATTATATAATACATAAAAATGATGTATAATATTTTACTGCTCTTTTTGGTGTAGGTTCGCACCTCAGACCTGGGAGGCTACGCGGCAAGCGATGAGTTCACCAGGGCTGTCATCTCTAATCTGGCCGCCTAAACCAATCCCAGCGCTCCACAAATATCATCTTAAGCACAACCTGCAGCACTTATTATTCAGTGTCAAACTCTGTTGGTCCAGCATTTCACATTTCCTTGCCTCAAGCCTTGTTAGCGGCCTAACTTAAACTATCTCATAGTCTACAATAGCGCACGAGTGTTGTAAGATTCATGTTGTTTGTCTCTCTTCAGAACCACTGATGTACCAGACTGCATTGCTTTATGATGCTGCTTAAAGACTGAGTTATATTTATTCGGCTATTTATTACTTAATTGTAAATGCAACCTGTTCAAATGTTACCATTAATAAAATATCATGGAATGTTCTGGTAAGCATTTTGTATTTTTCAGTCATATTATTACACTAGATAAAAACTGTGCTGTATATAAATGATGCCACTCCCACAAGAGAAATGTTCCATTATTTAGCTACAATGACCATCTTTACTTGGTTGAAAAATTATAAATAGAATGTAGAATAAAACAAGGAATATGCCAGAATATAATAAAAACAATACGAGAGTGATAGTTTTATCATTCATAAAATCAGTATGCAGTGAAAAGTAATAGTTTAAAGATAAAATATTTCCTTTAAAAATGTTGAACAATTATTAATATGTAAAGTTTCCCACCTAGAAAATATTTAGTGTCTCATTGTTAACACCACAATAAGATGCTAATAAAAAGTTAGTCAACAATAAGCAAGTATTTTTGCACAGCATGTATTATGTTACTTAAAAAATATAATTGTTTATGGTTAGTTCATGTTAGCTCAGTTGCATTAATGTTAACAGATACAACTTTTGATTTTAACAATGTATTAAGTGTTGAACTCGATGTTCATGTTAAACTAACACAGTTAACTAATGTTAACAAATTGAATGGTTATTTTTTTCTATAATATTTAAAATTTCAACCAAAAAAAAATATATATAAATGGCTTTTAATAGCCTGGTGCCCCGTCCTGGTCTGATTTGCTGATTTTGTGTTTGGAGCAATTTACCAAATTTCCAGATACACCAGTAAAACACCTTAGACTTTTTTAAGGGATAAATTATATGAACTTTAAATCAAACAGACTTTGACATATTATGTATTATTTTGTATTTTGATTATATTATGTATCGTTTTTCTTTGTTAGTTTTTTTATTCACACCAAATCCTAACGCGCGATACCACAACCGGCCGCAGGGTGGCGCGTTGCACCTAAGCGCCTCCCGTACATTCCCTCTTTCCTGGAAGCAAGTCGTCCGCCAGATGTCGCAGCGTCTCTGCGTGGGAAGAGGAGAGGAGGGGCCTGGCCTGGGAATCCGCTGCTTCCCATTCCAGGCGCAGGGGCACAACATGGCGGATTAGGAGCCGAGCGACGCGCCCGGATACAACGAACAAATCGTGGGATACTGATTCCCGTGTCGCGGAGAAGGCAGTAATATAGGCTTTTCGGAAAGTTAACGCACAATTGTAAGACTTCCCGAGACATGAATTGTGGATACCAGTAAGCGCCTTCGTTGCTTTGCCCCACTCCGAATTGGCTGTCTGTCCGAGATCATTCCTATCACCCAGGCCCCCCGCCCCGAACACACTCTCGGTTCCTGGGGTGTGGAGATAGGGGCCGGGGAAGTGGAAAACTATCCCGCTTTATCGGGAACATCAGGCTCCGTAGTGCGGGACAGGGCTGTCAAGGTGAGTTACATCGCTGCTTCTCTGAGTATGTTAACACTGCAAACTTCTGTTCATCGCCTCAGTTTGTCTGAAATCTATCCCCCGTGTCACTCAGGTTTTGTCACGTTAGTGGGTCGTCTAGCTAAAGAAATCAAAGCCCTTTGCGGCACATCCGAAACCCATGCGCAGGTTTATGTAACGTTTACGCACCGCGCAATGATGTCTTGGGAGCGCATCCAATAATGTTTGAAGCAACGCGAACATTTGCCGAACTAGCTTGGAGGCAAGGAGGGAAAAATGAGGGGGTGGGGGGTCTGCCGAGAAAAGGGAGGGGGAGAGGAAGAGAGACACGCATAGCTTTTAGTGGAAGTCAGGCAGGTTGTGCGCCACAACGCAGGCGTGATTCTGACTGGACACAATGATACATTATCAAAGATACTTCACGTGATGCATCGTGTCAGTGTTAGTGATATCAGACTGGATACGATGTGAAAACATAAGTGATGTCTGACTGGATAAAAAAAATCCCAAACTGGGTACATTGTAGAAGTCTGATTTCTGACTTGATTAATAGTTGCGACGTGAATGGCTCTGGATTTGTGAATGGTCCTAGGCTGGATGCATAGTAAAATTATGAATGCTTCTAGACTGGATATTGTTCTAATATTAATTATGTATAATGGGATATAATGTAGCAGGATAAATGAAAACGGACTCGGTAAATAGTTACAATATTGGATGGTTCTAGACTGGATAATGTACCAATATTTATTTCTGACTGGTTATTAATCATTTCTGGACACCTAGCAATATCAGTGTTCACAGACTGGCTATATTGTAGCAGTAAATCATTTCTGGCTAGATACTTTTTCAATATCAATAGGCTATTTTTTTATTTAATATATTTATTCTAATAATATTTATGATCTCAAACTGGATACACAGTAGGCTAGCAATCTAAATAATTTCCTTATCTGACTATATATTGTAGCACTATGAATTATTTCTGGCTGGATACATTTTTGTGGCTATGTGAATGTTTTCTCACAGGATACATTGTTTTGTATATCCTAATAATATGAATCCGATCGGATACATTGTAGCAATCTCTGAGTGGGTATATTGTAGCATTTACATTGTACACGTAGGCCTAAATATATTAAACTTTTTCACTGGATATAAAAAAAATATATAATGGGCTCAGACTAGATGTATTGTAGCAATGTTAATAATTTCTTATTAGTAAAAATGTGAATGTTTTCTGACCAGATAAATTGCAACTATTAATGGTTCCAGACTAGATACACTGTAGATATGCATATTCTTTCTGTCTGGATACATTGTAGCAATATTAATCATCCCAGACTGGATACATTCTAAACATTGGAACAATAATGGATGGGATAGACAATGGGAGTCCAGTGTGTTCGCTGAAAGTGAACATATTGATCAGCGCTTTGTCGCTACATGTTTTTAAAGGGTGGTCTGTGTGTGTGGAGAGGAACGCGAGGGAGCTGGTAGATCAGGAGCTTTTGTGGACACAAACACTGGAATTATGTCACTCAGGCGTCCAGTCAAGTGCGCTATTCATTGTCTGCACTTGCTGATAAGTTGACATGCAAATTCGACCATTTTCTGTTTTATAAATGGGAGTTTTGCTTCCACTCAGTCATACCACTGCAGTGCTAGCATGCCTAGATAATACTGGATTGAAAATCTCGTCACTCGTCACACTAGGGTTGATGCATTAATATTGAGACTCAATTGAGTAAGCCAAATGTGACAGTGGCATGGAATCAAAACTCTATTAGTGTTCTTTTCTATGTAGGCTACCTACTGTGATGTATGCAGTGCTTGGACATGCAAATATGAAAAAGCTTGTATGAAATCCTGCAATGCTCTTAGTTTGCTCCAAACCAGATAAACATTTTTTGTTCTCTGCATTCTTAACAGTTCAGCTAGTGTCATAGTTTATTTGATGTTATTGGTCTAGTCTCACCCTGCATGGGTTTATCTACCGACTCGTCCTGTTTGGACCTGTTACGTCTCCCTGCAAGCAATGTGGTTATGAAATAGACCTGCACCTTTGGCAACCAGAGCAGCTAGAGATGACGCCCTGTAGTTCTCCCACAGCTTAACATTTGCAATGATCCAAACTGCTTAAGTGAGTAGTTAGATGGCATTACAGCAATACCTGCAGTGTAATTATCACAGGCATTAGGTCATATTTTGAATACATTCTGATACAATTCCAACAAAGTGCATTCTGAATGCTTTTTAAAATCATAGTTAGAAAAATAGACATTTTATGTTCACTGAGATTATTTTGTAGTGGTATGAAAATGCCCATTTTTACTATGTACTCTCTGTGTAGTGTCATCATATCCATTCCAATCATAATACATCCATAACATGCACTGTCAAGTAAAGCATAATAGACATGAATGCACGTGCGTTCTGATTGCGCTGATTGCAGAGAATTGTTTTGTAATAATCCAGTCACAGAGTCTTAAAGGAATAGTTCACCCAAAAATGAAAATTTCCTGAAAATGTACTCACCATCAGGCCATCCAAGATGTAGACGAGTTTGTTTCTTCATCAGAACCGATGTGAAAAGCAAAATTTCTCCACATTGTTAATTGGTTGAGTTCTGTACTTGAGTTTGTGCATTATTGTGTTGTTTTTATCAGCTGTTTGGATTCTCATTCTGACGGCACCCATTCACTGCAGAGGTTCCATTGGTGAATAAGTGATGTAGTGCTAAATTTCTCCAAATCTGTTCTGATGAACAAACAAACTCGTCTATATCTTGGATGAGTAAATGTTCAGCAGATTTTCATTTTTGGGTGAACTATTCCTTTGTAAGCATTGCAAATTATGTTAAATTTGTTTGTAGAAAAAAAATGTATTCTAACAGACCTGAAGGCTCTTTCTGGCATGATGAACTTCTGATCCAGTTTCTGTGATTAGTAATTTTTCATCTGCTTTTTGAAATGAGACTTCTGAAGTCCTGTCCTCAGAAACCGTTTAGCCAACTACAGATGTCAGAGAGGATAAGCCATTGGATCAGTGGAGATGGTGGCGTCTTGGGCGTTGTTTTCCTCCTAACTTTCAGTAAGCACAAGGGCCCAGGCAGAATGCATGCCAGTTTATATTAGCAAAGGATCCTGGGAGATTTTGCAAGACATTTCACTGAGTCTGATCGGGTTTAATGACTTGATAGGAAGTGAATTCTGTTGCTTTGAGTAATGTAGTAAATGAAAATTGTCCTTAAATGGACAGTTCACCCAAAAATGCTAAAAAGTACTCATCCTCAATTAAACCTGTGTGACTGCCTTTCTTTTGTGCAAAGTAAAAGGTTGTGTATTTTTGAAGAATGAAAATGAATGAGTTTAAATAAATCAGATGATCCATTTTACAAAGCTTCTCTGGAAAAATCATTCACAAATCAGACAGAAAATTAACAGATCGCTGGAATTGAAAAAAAGCAATGAATAACAAAAAAGTTCAAAGACTGTTGTAAGACTTCAGAAGACTTGAATTATTAGTCCTAGGAACCACTTTTATGATACTTATATGTGACCCTGGACCACAAAACCAATCTTAAGTCGCTGGGAAATATTTGTAGCAATAGCCAAAAATAAATTGTATGGGTCAAAATTATACATTTTTATTTTATGACAAAAATCATTACGATATTAAGTAAAGATCATGTTCCATGAAGATATTTTGTACATTTCTTACCATAAATATATTAAAACTTATTTTTTTATTAGTAATATGCATTGCTAAGAACTTCATTTGGACAGCTTTAAAGGGGAGGTACAATGCTGTTTCATGCATTCAGAGTTGTTTACACTGTTGGGAAAGAGTTGGATTCTCATGCTAAGTTTCAAAAAACAATTTGGAGGTATAACAGAGTATTTCAGTGCCAAAAATCTCACTTCCGGGTTGGTACAAGTTTCGGAGAGTTTTTTTTTTTTTAGAGATGCACCTGATTGACCGACCAGTGATCGGAATTGGCCGATTTCTCGCATGACCGGCCTGGAACGGTGACCGGCCGGTCAGTCTCACGTCTTGCCGATCCTATTATTGCCAGCGGTGCAGGCAGAGACGTCACAGCCACGCACACACTCACAGTAGATATCACATAAATAAAACAAAAATTACATGTTTTGTTACATAAAGCAACTCATCTTAAGTCACCTATTTCTTCCTCTTTCCAGTAGCAGAGCACGTTATTTTGAGTTGTTTAAGTGAGAGAAAATCTGTAACTCAGTCCAGATTGGGGGAATTTTAATATTTAATAATTAATGTACCCTTTTAAGGCAATTTTCTCAGTATTTAGATATTTTTGCACCCTCAGATTCTAGATTTATAAATAATTGTATCTCGGCCAAATATTGTCTTATCTTAACAAACCATACATCGATGGAAAGCTTATTTGGTCAGCTTTCGGATGATGTATACATCTCAATTTCGAAAAATGTACCCTTATGACTGGTTTTGTTGTCCAGGGTCACATATGTTGATTTTGCATCCCTTTTGAAACTTTACAGCCATAGTTCTTATTCACTTTAATTGTTAAAAACTGAGCCAGGATATTGTACCTTTTGTTTTTAGAAAGAATGTCATACAGGTTTGAAATGACATGAGGGGGAGTAAATCATGACCCATCGTTTGTTTTTCCCCTCAGTTTGTGTGTCAAATCTGAGTGAGAGAACCACATGAGTTGTGAGAGCACTCTTTCAGACATCCACTGTATGTGTGGACTCACTGTGTGGCTCAGTCTGAATGTGTGCTAAATACTGACCTCTTCTTTGCCACTTCCTGCCCTCTGTGTGTGATGTGGCTAGACCAGAGCATTCTCTGGGAAACCCTGACACAAGACTGCTGGCAATACACCACACCACTCCCTCCTCCTAGATGGGTTCAACTTACTGATATCAGTACTTAGCACATCATTTTTCAAGTCAGATTGTGTGAGTGATCAAGGATTTGTATCTCTAACTAACGTATGTGACTCTCAGATTAACCATAGTACCAGTTTTTTTATTTTGCTGATTTTTCTTAAGCCTGCCTTTTCTATCTTGCGTGTCTAAATCAAAGTCACTGCCAATGGCTTTGTTATTAAAATAAACAGACATATGAGCTAACATAATCTCAAGTGATACATAAACCATACATTTCAGTTCAAAAGTTAGGGGTCAGAAAGGTTTTTCAATGTTTATGAAAGCAGTCTATTATGTTAACCAAGGCTGCATTTATTTGATCAAAATAAGTTAAATAAGTTAAAAACGGTAATTTTGTGAAACATTATTTATATTTAAAATAACTGTTCTATTTAAATGTATTTTAGAATGTAAGTTATTCCTTTGATGACAAAGCTGGATTTTCACAAGTCATTATTTAGTCTTCATTGTCATATGATTCTTAAAACTGCAGATCAAAAATGATCTGAAAGTACATAACCAGCCAGTGTTCAAATTCAAAACTATCGCCTTCATAACGATTAGCTTATACTAATGTTTTCTAATTTGAGTGGTACGGGTAGGTTTTCACAGGAAATTCGAGCATGGCTCCCCGTCATTACGTCACGTCTGTAAACATAAAGAAGTTGTCCTGGGTAGTAGGGTTGGGCCGATAGACGATTCCATCGTCCATTGCTGATGGCTGATAGACATTACGATGTTGAGCCGAACATGTTGAGCCCCCCTCTTCCCCCCATCCGATGACATCGTCCATCGTGATGTTTCACTGTAGACATCATCCGATGCCAATTTTGTAGACATCGCCCAACCCTACCGGCCACTAGGCTATCGCATGTGAGGATCCTGCAGATCGTTTAGCCTTTTCTCACAGCAGTCTAAAACTGCTTACTTTCAAGTCTAAAAAGGAACTATTTTTAACAGGGTTAACTTTTCATGTTATAGAATTTGTTTTTATGAAAGAAAATGTTATTTAAAACAATATCATAGAGCTCAAATTTGGCCTAGGAACTGCTAAACCAAGAAAGAATCTCACACAGGTCAAATTTTGGTGAACTCGTCAAAAAAAGTAGGTATAGCCAGGCCAAGACAGAACGTCTCTTGCTGATTTTGGTGGGAAATATGTGAATTAGAAGTAAACATGGTCAATTGTGTTCATCGGAGTCTGTTTTCAGTTTCATGAGATCAGCATTTTTTGGTGTGGATTTACTACTAGAGAATGAAAATTACCTTTAGCTATTTTGTATTCTGGTAACTTGAGTAATCATTCGATCCCTCTTCTGAATGATTCGCTGGAAGCGGTGCTCAGGAAGTTTTGCAGGAATGGTGGGTTGTGAAACACCATCGGGGTTCTTCTTGTGACGGCGGCGGATGCAGTGTCATCTTGCCTGTCCGCTGGGCTGTCCCAGTTTAAGGGAGATGAAGAGGGGCATTCAGATTATTCCCGTCACACTGCACACTCCTCCAGGGTGCAGAGCAGCGTATTAATAAACTGTGAATGAGGACAGACAGATACCCATTATCTCTCCTTAGGAAATGCTCTCCGGCTACAGAAAGGACCTCCATTGCATTGATGTAAGACCAGTTTCCTTGACCCGATCTCAGCTGCAGTGTACACTGAAAAACAAATTGGTGTAGAAGATTTCATTCAGAAATTGCTAGGAAATTTCACAAAGAATTGGCCAGTAACACATCAAATTAAATGTGGAATAGAAGTAGAAAGACTGAGATTTTCTTGTAAAACATACTTTGTTGCATTGCTCTTCAGAAAATTATTACAGTGTACCTAAGGAGTGTGTTTGCAACTCTTTAAGAAAGACAGGCAAAGACTTTCATCTGAAAATTCAGGGTCTCACCAGATCCTGAAAACTCTAAAGATTGACTCATCATCTCAGTGTGGTATGGAAATGCTATACCTGTTCACTGCCTCTCAGGGTCTGCTCTCCCCTCTCTGCAGGACATCTACCTCAAACGCTGCAAAAGCAGAGCTGCTAAAAACACCAAGGACTCAAATCACCCGTAACCATCTTTTCATTTTATGCCATCTGGCAAGCGCTTCCAGAGCATGATGGCAAAAACTGAGAGACTGAGGAGGAGCTTCTTCCCTCAGGCCATCAGGATCCTAAACTCAAACTCAGTTTCATAACATTTACATGACTCAATTTAATAAACTGTTTTGCCGTACATACCCGTACAACCTGTTTGCAATTCTTCTTGCACATCCCTGTTTGTATTATTGTATTAAGTCCACAGTATACTGTAGCACATTTTATTTTATTGCACATTTTACTCCTTATTTTTCTTATTTTTATTTTATTTTTACCTATATTTATATATATTCTCTTGTGTTATGTTTCATTTTTTGCACTGTCCATTGAGCGGACCTGTCCTGATTTACATTTCACTACTGATTATATCCTGTATAATTGAGTATGTGACGAATAAAAGAACCTTGAAACTTGAACTATTGATATTTCTAAAGAAAATTCAGATTTCCATACCTGTTCACTGCCTGACAGGTTGGTAGTTCATATTATAGCTGTACTGTTTATTGTGATGGTTTTGCCGTACTGTGTAAATGATGTAGAAAGAGGGAAATGGCAGTCTTATGACTGGTTTATTTTCTATTGATATGCCCAAAGGCTTGAGACCTAGACGTATAAAGAGTGTAGAAGTGTGTGTTAGTGTAGCATGACTCCTCTGGTATGTATTTAGGACTGAACAATTAATCATAGTCATCAGTTTTGCCAGTTTCAAGATAGGGAAGTGCTCAGTACTTCATTCCGTCAACTTTGTGGCATGTTTTTATCCTGATTGGTTAGAAAAGTAATATCACACCTATATTCGATATTTTATCATTTGAGGTTTGGTGGATGTACGCATCACAAATGAAATGGGAAAAGTAGCGCACCAGAGGTATTTGAACAAAATTATCAATCTAGATTCAAATTTAATTTAGCTAATATGACTTTGCAATGTATTTTGCAGTATTTTTTCCCCTTCCTCATTTCAACCGTAGGATGCATTCTTGTTGCTCACACAGTCAACCTTTGTACTGGCAATACCAAGGTCATGGGTTCGATTCCCAGGGAATGCATAGCTGTTTAAATGTTTTCCTTGAATGCAATGCACGCAAATCAGTTATAAATTTTGTGTCAGTAAGAACTTTTTTTTATTAAATTGATAGTTTTATTCAGCAAGGATACATTATATAAATCAAACGTGACAGAAACATCATAAATGACTTTACTCTTTCAAATAAGTGCTGTTCTTTTGAACTTATTATTTATCAAAGAATCCTGAATCAAAAGGTTTTACGATTTCCAAAATATTAAGCTTTCTCGAATGTTCAACATTGATGATAATAACAATAGCTCTATGCTTCTTGAGCCCAAAATCAGCATATTACCATAATTTCCGCAGGATCATGTGACACTGAAGACTGGGAGTAATGATTCTGAAGATTCGACTTTGCATCACAGGAGTAAATTACAGTTTAAAATATATTAAAAAGTATATGCAGTCATATGTATCAAATAAATGCAGCCTTGGTGAGCCTAAAATACATTAAAAAAAAAATCAACTGTAATTTATGATGCTTCTTATGAAGACATATGTATGAACTGCTGTTAAACAGTTAATCATGATTAATCGCATCCAAAAGGAAAGTTTTTGTTTACATACATATGCGTGTGCACTGTGTATATTTATTACATTTACATGTATGCATTTAGCAGACTCTTCTATCCAAAGCGACTTACAGTACAATCAGGTTAAACATTATTTAGTTTTTTTTGTCAGTATGTGGGTTCAATTCCCAGGGAACACCTTTGCGCTGCTAACGCAATGCTCTACCACTGAGCCACAGGAACACTTTATGTATACATTATTATGTATATATAAATACACACACACACATACAGTATATATTTTGAAAATATTTACATTTATTTACATGCATACATTTATATTCCTATTATTTATATTATGTATAAATATATTTAATCTATAAACAAAACAAATTTCTTCAATATATACATGCATGTGAGTGTGTATTTATATATACATAAATATACACAGTACACACACAGGCTATATTATGTAAACAAAAACTTTTATTTTGGATTCGATTAATCGTAACACTGGTATGAATCAAAGCAATACACTCCTGCTATAGCTAGCGCCTTTATTTTAAAGCAATGTGGTTCCAAACCAGTGTAACTGCTTACGCAAGACACAATTTTTAATTTAACATCAAGATAATCTGTAAAGGTCAAGAAAAGTTATCTCGACTCAAATCTGGTGCAACGTTTAACAGGAACAGTTTGTGCAAGAGATGACCGTGCAACCTCCGCAGTAGTGCATTTCCATGTTCTGAAAACCCTCTTTCACTCTGAGGTGCGATCTAATGCAATTGAGACGTAACTCTCCCTATAGGATGCAGATATTCTGCACACGCCCAAGTCTATGCTTTGGTTTGCCTGGAGAACGTGAGACTTCTGCAGGCTCGTCCTTTAGGAACACGCCTCTTGATGGAGCTGGAGACAGGTCATTTGTGCACTTAAAAATAAATGATGTCAGATCTCAGAGGAAAACCCCTATTATGGGTATCATCTATTAGAGGTGTGCCATTTCCTCTGTAATTCGCTGAGATAATAACCAGGCCTGACTCATCAAGTAGACGGGGCATGTTTGCATATGCATATTTGACCGATTCAACACAAAGTAAAATTATGCAACAGCCTGGCACTTTTCCAAAATACTGTTTTGCTTTCCGTGATGTGTTAGTTAGGTTAGGGTGTGGTGGTTTTTGGGCTGAATGACAGATCTGGCAGGCAATCAGACAGGCGGCGAAGGAAGGAAAGAAGCAATGTGCTCTCTTGGGTTTACGGCTTTCCTGCCAACTCCAGAAAGGGAGATGGGAGCAGATAGAGACCGACGGTGAATATATAGAGCAGGAGAGGAGAGACCATCTGACCCTTCCATCTTAAGGGTTTCTGCAGGCTCAGCCAAAAAAAGCTCAAATCGTTTCAGATTTGCCCTCCACCTGAAGAATGCTCAGCCATGTGCATACTCGGCCTTTAAACAAATTATATTTGACAACGAGCTTCTAGAATTCGTGTGGCTGACAGTAGAATAACGGACACTGTGGCGAGGCTGATTTGATTATATTGTCAGAGATGGATGTGACTGTGAGTGTAACTTCTTTGTATGGAAATGGTCAGCTGTTTGCATTATCTAACCGCAGATTTCCATCCGAATTAACGCAGGAGGGACACAGATTTACATGTAGCCATTCATAGTTCAAAATTAGCTAAGGCAGCATGTCAAACTGAAATGATAGCCAACAAACAAAGTCACTGTTTGGGAAAAATCATTAACATGATGCTATCACGCTGTTTGTGGTTGCAGGGCACCGAGGCACGGTTGCTAAGGTGTTCTGAGTGGTTTTTGTGTCTGCTCAGTGATTGCTAGGTTATTTTATTACAGCTTCAGGTTACTCCTTCAGTATACAGTGGTTTGGGGTTAGTTAGTTTTTTTTTTCTAAATTAAATTAATACTTTTATTCAGAATGTGTGCATTAAATTGAACAAAACTGTTAATTTGAACATTCTATTGATGAGTCTTGAAAATAAATTGCATCACATTTCTAGAAAAATAGTAAGCACCACAACTATTCAACATTGATGATAATAAGAAATGCTTCATGAGCAGCAAATTAGCATATTTGAATGATTTCTGAAGGATCATGTGACACTGAAGACTTAATGATGCTGAACATTCAGGTTTGCCATCACAGAATAAATTACATTTTCAAATGTATTAAAATAGAAATCTGTTATTTTAAATTGTGTATTATTTCACAATTTGACTATACTGAGACTTTCTTCCAAACATAAAAATAGTCAGTTTATGAACTTTCTTTTGCCAATTATTTTTAAATCCCTAACCCCAAGTAAGAACAATACTAATAGTTTAGTAAGCACCAAAAATGAGTAGGAAAAATATTATGGTAAGAATCAAACCATGGTTTGAAACTTGGCATTACATAATTAACCAAGACAACCGGTTAAGTTGTTTGGTTTACATGGCTTGTGCCCCAGAGAACATGGTTGTAATTGTGGTAGTTGTGGGCATCATGACACCAGTGATTATATAGATGTAATGTAGATGTGGGAGAAAATGGAACTGAGAACTAGGGTTGGGCCGATAGACGATACCATTGTCTATCGCCGATGGCTGACATCACGATGTTGAGCCAGCATCGTGATCACCCCCCCCCCCATTTTTTACTATAGATTTCACATCCTATAAAGTTCTCATTATAATGCTATGTTTATGAATATCTAGTGAACTTTATGCACTAGAGAGAGAAAGAGTAAGAGAGAGAGAGCGCTCCCGCTGTGGCGTGCTTTCAAAAACGCACTGACTGAAACACGGGCAAGGAGAGGATTTACTATAGATTTCACATTCTATGAAGTTCTCATTATAATGTTTATGGCAGATTTGTGCTATATTTTCATCTACATTATCAAGTGATTACTAAAATCACCTGCGTGTTTTCGAAGCCATACGAATTACGAAAATAATTTTATATGACGAAAAAATTATTTTGGATTTTTGAAAAATAAACCTCTAAAAGCATTATGACCGTCTCAAATAGCAGTCAATATCGGGCATTGCATTTGAGCATGAAACTACTTGTAAATATGCAGTGCATTCAGCATGTATAAATAAATGCAATATAAATGTGACCCTCTCTGTGAAAACCCAGCTAAAGTCATTTTTTGTGATTTGCTGTTTTCTACAAAAAATCATCCTTCATATGGTAAAGATTAAAGAACATTCTGTGAAAATTTTACCTTTATATCTTTAATATTACCTGAGTAAGGTCATGTCAAAGATTGAAATTATAGTGAAATTAATGGTAGAAATCAAACTTTGATTCTTGTTTTCTCATAATTCGATTTTGAGACTTTAGCCTGGATTTCACAGAGAGGGTCACAAATGTTAAAATCCCAACGCATCCTATATTAGATGAATCAGATATGTATGTAGCTAACCCAGACATCACTACGTGACTTCAAAGCCAAGCTTCTCTCTCTTCTCACGTCTATACTTTGAATGCTTGCATGCAAAATAATCAGCTTAGGGTGCCGCCCAAAGTGCTGCTTTAACCAATCAAGATTGCATTAATCTACCACAGACCATGTCATTTGGAACACAGTTCATGCATGGAGCTCACTTCTAACGAGCTGGTGTGTTAACAAAGAGAGACATGCAAAATATGCAGAGCGGGGGTACGCGAGGACTGGAATTGAGAACCGCTGATTTAGTGGCTACGTAGAACGTGTTATTTGTTTTCCGTGCCTTTCTGCACCCCCCCCCCCCCCCAAGTCATATCATCCATCACGATGCTTTACTGTAGACATCGTCCGATGCCAATTTGGTAGACATCGCCCAAACCTACTGGGAACAATATTTTGTGTAATTTCATTGTTTTTAAAGAGTGACACTAAAGTTGCAAACAAAAATTGCTCAAATCAATAATCATCTGTTTCATTTGTTGAATGAAAATATAAATTTTAATTCTAAATATTTTATATATATTTATATTATGTATAGAATAAATATAAAATGCATAATTTTTAGTGCTATCGCCAGTAATAATATTGGCACGGTCAGTATAAATCTGAACTACTGTCCCACTGGGCCGGCAGACAAAACTCTTATTGTTGAGCCCTGTAAGAGTTTCGAACAACATGAGGGTGTGCAAATAACACAATTTTCATATTTTGGATTAGCTATTCCCATATGAAAGGTTTCTTTATACAAATCTCCGCAATGTAATTATTCGAATTGTGTGTAATTATTGAAATTCTCATGTAAGCAGCTCAAACTGACTCTTGATGACCCACCGAAAGCTCTTGGAGGATTATTGGGCAGGGCCTGCTAATGTTTGGATGACCGGGGTACCTTGCTAAGAGGCTGTCTGAAGAGCAGCGGCGCCATGAATGCTCTTGCTTGATGACTGACAGACGGGCTGGATTATTTCAGGGTCTGCCCCTTTAGATTGGCACGAGGATTATCACGGTTTAGTCAGTGAGACACCGAGATTACAGCATGGGTTAGCGGTCAACCTGCTACCCTCTGGGTCTTGGCTTCAGATGCTGTGATTATATTTTCACTCCTCACATCAAACCATCTCACAACTAAGAGCTTAATCCCTTCGGACCAAATCCGCAGGCAATCTGCTGGATGAATAAAGACACTTGGATGTTGCCTGTCTAGTATCTGTTGCTCTTGTCTAGATACATGGCCAAGTGTGCTGCTGTTTTTTGGCATGTGTAGAGAGGATATCCCCTTGTATATCTTTTCCTAATTGCAATGTCCAATCTTTGTCAGTTTTTTTCTATTTTGTTGTTTTAAAAAGAGGGTGTTTGTTTTCATGAATTTAAAACCCAGTCTAAGCAGAATGTATCACAATGACCGCATGAGCTTCACATCTCTCTGCTTGATGTGTTTGTCCGAGAGCAGTGACTCATTTTCTGTCTCAATTTAGAGGTTTTGCGCACAATTATGAATGGCCTGTAATGCGCTCCTTTATGAATGGCGTGACAGTACAGTTGCCACAATACTAAAAATCAGTTGTTGATACCAATACCAGTTAATTTAAATATAAAAAAATTAAACCAATTTCATTATCATTTTGAAGTAACATTTTTATATTAATAGTAAGGATATTAATATTAAAGAATGAAAAGTAAAGAACAAATACTTTTTGTCATTCATATGTGAACAGAATCATAAATGTGTAGTATTGTAAATGTTAATGTTTTGCTGAGTTTTAATGATACGTTCTCCGTTTGTCTTTTTCATCTACAGGAGATCATTGTGCGAATGAGTGAGTGATGCAGGTTTCGTTTCTCCAGGTAAGTCTATTAATCTGATCCTTGACAATCACAGAAGTTCCTATAGGGACAATCCTTTCTAAAAAATTTTTTAATAATAATTGGATTTTGGCAGCACTGATAAATAATTAAATGGATAATTAACCTAAAAATGAAAATGCGCTTAATTCACCTACCCTCAGGCCATCCAAGCTGAAACTGTGGTCCTTAGTGATTCATAAAATTAAAGTCAACAACTACTGTCACTTGAGAGTCAAAAAAAAAATTAATACATTTGGCTCCTGATGATATATTGAGGCACTTATGAAGGGAAACGAATGGTCTGTGCAAGAAATGTAACATTATTTACAACAGTATTACAGTCTGATTTGGTGAACTTTGTTCATCACTGAAACAAACCAGTTTTAAAGTACGATTGATTCGCAAACCGGTCCTCACTCTGGACTGTTTGCCTGAGGCTGTGGATTACAGAAAATAATGTTGTAAATAATTGCACAGACTGTTTGGTTCGCTTCATAAGACCTCAATATATCATCAGCAGCCATGGGAATTAATTTTGTATTGCTTGTATATTCTTTTTTGATGTTAGCCATTGACTTGCATTTTATGAATCACCAAGTTTGGCATTCAGCAGGTTCGACTGAAACCCAAACATTCCATCAAATTCCTCCATCTTGCAAAATTTTGGCTTTTGCTTCTGTAACCAAATCTGAATGACTTTTCCTATGTAACGCAACAGCCATGTTCCTATAACACCCTCTGGCTCAGCCTGCTACAGCAGCTACATCCTAAACTCTCGCTATAGCTTGAGTTGTAAAGATATTGATAGATCTCTAAATGTTTGGCGGAGCACTAAATATTTTGTTGGAGCCTGCATGGGAGGCTCAATTCACACTTTTGGGGGAGATAAACCCATGAATGGCATACTTGTAGTAGTCAATGGGCAATAAACTTGGTTAAGCGAAAGTATATTGATGCAAAAAATCTTACAAACTTCACATTTGAATAGTGTTCATTTATAAGACCGAAACATGGCATAGATTGCTTTTGGCTCCTGATTTGTTTACTCTGTTTCAGGGCAGTATGGGTGTTTATCCCCTGCTCCTGCTACTCCATGTGGCTTCTGTGGCCGTTCAGCACGGCCCAGACACTCCCTGACCCTTCAGGTAAGGCATCTTTATGGCACACAAAAGCCTTGGTTAATGTATTTGCTTTGCCTCCATTAGAAAAAAAAACTAATTTCCCTAGGAAGGTCTAGTTATTCTTTAGTGTTGATGCATTTCCTGCAGAGTCACTTTTACCCCAGATTGGTCTTGGCTTGTAACTTTCAGTAACTTATTATGTCATCTTAATAAATTGAGATAGGTTGTATTTAACCTGAAATATTCCTATATAGGATAGGGCTGTGAGATTAATTGAAATCGTCATAAAATCACGATTTGACCATGCACGATTTCTAAATCGCTTTATAGCTCGATTCTTCCCTCGCCCCCGACCTCCCGCAGTATGTTATCCAATTCAATCAGAATGCAGCGTGTCTAAATGGAGCGCGAGAACAGAACAGACCGGGCATACAGAAGTAACGCCAGGCTCACACATACTCCATCTGTGGTGCATATTTTTTCAGCGCCATCTTAACGGATCAGAGCGTTCACACTGCACACGGTTGCGTTCCGGCAGTGCTCCAAGAGCAGTGCGTCTGCAGCAGTCATGCAGCGATCGTTTCCGCACGGAGTCTATTTTTGTTTCACAGTCAACACATGGCTTTTTGGCTAGATTTAAAACAAGGATAAGTGCACATTTAGATAAACAAGGCAATATGGCACTTGTGGAGGTAGGAAAACAAAGTTATATTTATTGAGTTTAAATGTGAATGTCTATGAAAGATTGTATTACTGTTCTTTGATAAAAGAGAATCACAATGCTGAAAAAGCATTTTCAGTAACAACGTTTAGATTTGAAATCAATATAATGGATAAATGTTTTGTTTGTGGTAAACAGCCGCAGATCAGGAGCGGACTGCAAACGCATCCTGTTCCTGTGCGAAAGCAAAATGAGTCTGTGCTGCTGCTTCACCGCATACCCATACTGTATACGCACTGCAGACGGAGTATGAACCTGGCTCAACAAATCTATTTCAACCACTAAGAGCTGTATGACCAATGCATGGCAAAAAAAACATCCCTGGACAGTTTTTTTTTTTGCCATATGGCTGTTCTGGAGACATTTTGTTACACTTTTTCTTAAGATTATTTTGCCTTATGTCTGTTCTAGAGACATATTACAGCTTTTTGCTAAAACTCGAATTGGTCAAAGAAATCGCAATAGGTTTTTTTTGTCCATATTGCACAGCCCTAATATAGGATGTTAAAAGCAAGCCTTCTTTATTAAGTACATGTAAGTTGTGCCATTGCAATCCATCTGCTCCCGCTAAAGAATGTAAAAAATTGAGACCCAGAAAATGACCTAGGAGTGGGCTGGAAATGGCATTTCCTCCAACACCTAATTTGGTTTTGTGAGATATGCAACGTTCACCTGTTAGAGTTTGGGGTTGGTAAGAATTTTAAAATGTTGCTGAAAGTAGTCTCTTATGCTTACTAAGGCTGCATTTATTTGATAATAAATCAAATAGCATCATTGCTCCAGTCTTTAGTGTCACATGATCCTTCAGAAATCATCCTAATATGCTAATTTGTTGCTAATGAAACATTTCTTTATTATTATTATTATCCATGTTGAAAATTTGTGCTGCTTGATATTTTTGTGGAAACCATGATACATCTTTTTCTCTCAGGTGCAGTCCTGACCGCCAAACCTACACACCCTCCTCCCACATCGCCCTCCATAGTCACCCAGGCACCCCCATCATCCACCCCATCTTCGGCACCTTCCCCTGAACTTGTTGTAACAACAGGACACAATGACTCTGCAGGCGTAGTGACCCCAGAGGTTCCCACAGCCCCTCCTGTCATCGCCCCTCCAACTGTGCTCGTCCCTACCGAGGCACCAGCCGCCCCCCCAACCCCATCTGCTGCATCCCCGTCCCTCACCACCCTCAAAAGTGGAGATAGCGAGACTACAGTTCTGGCTACAGCAGAGCCCCCTACACCTGATCCGACACCCACTCAGACCACTTCAGAGCCTGAGTCAGACACCCCGTCTGCCCCTACAGATGCCACCACAGCTGACATCAGCAAGCCTCCAGGTACCATTTATGTTTTTGTTCATTTCGAAACAGATTGAGCCTTTCTTTTATCCTAGTCTTTTCCAACTATTTGTTTACTGTTTACACTTTCCAGTGTGTTTTCTGTCATTATAATCTATTGCTGTTGTGTCTTTCTGTTTTTCCTCATATAAAGAAGATGATGGTGGGCAAGGTAAGTTTCTGTTACCATTTTCACTCATAATTATTTTATTTTTTTAACCAAGTAACCATCTATTACACAACCTGTTAAAGAGTTGCTTATGCATGACCAAACAAATGAAGAATTGACTAGTGGTCAACCAAAATGAGGCTTTTTAAATGGCTGTTAGTAATATATATTAGGCCATTCGTCAGATTTAAGATATATTATGCATACATACATAAGAATAACAAATGAAATATAATTTACAAAAACATTTTTTTTTACATTGAAGTATTTTTGAAATTCCAAAATTATTATTTTTATTATAACGGTTACATACTGTTCAAAAGTTTGGGGTCTGTAAGATATCTAATGTTTTTAAAAGATGTATCTTATGCTCACCAAGATTGCGTTTATTTAATCAAAAATACAGTAAACAGTAATATTGTGAAATATTACTACATTTCAAAAGGACTGTTTTGTATTCTAATATGTTTTAAAATGTAATTTATTCCTAAAGTTGTATTGCAAAGTTGCCATTACTCCAGTCTTCATTGTCACATGATCCTTCTGAAATCATTCTTCCATATATGCTGATTTGGTGCTTAGGAATCATTTTTATTATCAATATTGAAAAACAAATTTCTTGCAGAAAGGAAATTTTTAATGTTGTTAAAACAGTTCTATATTTGTAACTGCAATTTAACAACTAATTTTGTCCTCAACTCAGATGACACAGCGATCATGGCAGTGATGGTTGGCCTGTCCTCTCTGCTGGTCATTGTCTTCATCGTCATCGTCCTGTATATGCTCCGGTGAGCCCCAGTATTCAGAAACTTTCAGCTGTTCATTCAGTACAAAAAGGGCTCACAACATAGATTCCAGTTTTAAAAAACTACATAAAGACAAAGATATAAGTTACAAGCAAAGCACAGAAGAACCAGCAAACACTTGCACTGTCATAATAGAACAGATGAGAGAAAGCGTTCAGAAAGCTCCATTCATCAGGAAACCTACAACGGCAGCAGGGGGGCACAGGACTGAATTGTCCAGTTACCATGGTAATTATTGGCTTTTTGTTCCTCTCTGTTGTGGCAGGTTTAAGAAGTACAAGCAGGCAGGGAGCCACTCCAATTCCTTCCGCCTGACCAATGGCAGAGCTGACGACACAGGTAAGAATAAAAGACAGTGACTGTTCTAGGAATTTTTGTCCTTAAAAGTAGCAAATATTTTAAAGTTAACATTAAAAGACTTTGTTGGATGCAATACTAGTGTCAGCTTTTTATTTTACGTCTTGAATGATTTGTGTATCACATGAGAGCTTTTTACCTTGAATTGTACTGTGTTGCCCCCTACTGGTTGTCCCGAACACAACCTGGATAAAGGACAAATTGCAAGTCATTCTTAAAATATTTACAAAAAAAAAAGTTGTCAAAAAGTTTTTGTCTTTAACATATGTTATGTTTCTCTTTTTCCACTCCATGTTTCCTACCCATTCCTTATGCCTCTTTTCTATGCATCATCTCACAGAACTTCAGACTGTGCCGCTATTGGCCCGCTCTCCTAGTACCAACAGGAAGTATCCGCCCCTTCATGTCGACAAGCTGGAGGAGGAAATGAACCGCCGAATGGCCGATGACAATAAACTCTTCCGGGAAGAATTCAACGTATGTGCACAAACAAACACACAACCACCGTAGTGCTCCAATCATGAATGGACAGACTCGAAATTTCATCTTTAGAAATGACACAAAAACATGGCATCTAAAATACATAAAATACATTTTTGGTGTTGGTGTGTATCTCCTCGTTATGCTCTCAGCCCATGTGAACTTGTAGGATTGACTGTTTCTTTGCTCTGCAGGCGTTGCCTGTGTGTCCCATTCAGGCCGCATGTGATGCTGCCTCGAAGGAGGAGAATAAAGAGAAGAACAGATATGTTAACATCCTGCCCTGTAAGGCTTTCCCACAACTTATCTCCAAACCAGAGCTGATAAAGCATGCTTTTACCAGAGCTACAAGGCCTACAAAGGAATTCATTATGTGAAAATGGCTGTAATAAATAATGATGGGAGCCTTATAAACTCAGTGTTTTATTTGTTTACACCTTTCTCAGATGATCATTCTAGAGTGCATTTGACTTCTCTGGAGGGAGTTCCTGACTCAGACTACATCAACGCTTCCTACATAAATGTAAGTCCACAAGCATTAGTCATAAGAAGTAGGAATGCACTGTTACTAAAATTCTGGCTGATAATTTTATTTAAAAAATGTGATACAATTTTGTTTAAATTAATACAAAATTAATCCCTAAAACAGAAAATTTGATAGTTTTTTTTTAATGCCACCAGTAAATTTGTGAATGGTGTTACTTTTGTATTATTATTTTATATATTATTATAGTATTTATTGATATTTTTAATTTATTTTTGTTTTTATATATTTTTAATTTTAGTTTAAATTGTGAATAATTTTGTAATGTGCTTATTACAGTGTCTTATTTTTTGTTTGCTAGTTTTCTATTTGGTTTAAAAAAATATTTATCTGAGTTTTAGTAATTTTACTTATTTGAGTTAGATGCCGAGGCAACCTTTTTAATATTCATTTTAATTTAAGTTGAAAGTTTTTAATCTAATATTCATATTTTATTTTATTGTAGCTTTATTTCAATTATTACAAAAAAGTATTTTGATAAATGCAGTTTTAGTTTAGTTAATAATAAAAACTGAATGTGGACCAGAAACTAGAATTTTCTTTCCTTGTTTTTAGTGTTTTTTAATATTAATTTTAGGTGTTATAAAAAATAGGGGATATGCGCATGTATGCTTAAATTCTTAATAAACAAGTATGCTTAAATTCTTAAGCATGTATACTTAAATTCTTCATAAGCAAGTATGCTTAATTTCTTAATAAGCAAGTATGCTTAAATTCTTAATAAGCAAGTATGCTTAAATTCTTAATAAGCAAGTATGCTTAAATTCTTAATAAGCAAGTATGCTTAAATTCTTAATAAGCAAGTATGCTTAAATTCTTCATAAGCAAGTATGCTTAAATTCTTCAAGTAAAATTCTTATAAGCAAGTATGCTTAAATTCTTAATAAGCAAGTATGCTTAAATTCTTAATAAGCAAGTATGCTTAAATTCTTAATAAGCAAGTATGCTTAAATTCTTAATAAGCAAGTATGCTTAAATTCTTAATAAGCAAGTATGCTTAAATTCTTAATAAGCAAGTATGCTTAAATTCTTAAGCATGTATGCTTAAATTCTTCATAAGCAAGTATGCTTAAATTCTTCATAAGCAAGTATGCTTAAATTCTTCATAAGCAAGTATGCTTAAATTCTTCATAAGCAAGTATGCTTAAATTCTTCATAAGCAAGTATGCTTAAATTCTTAATAAGAATCCCTTATAAGAAGCGTTAAAACTCAAACAGGACCTTGCCACTTTTTCACTATTTTTTTTTTATATATTTTTCTTCAGGGATACCAGGAGAAAAACAAATTTATTGCCGCACAAGGTAAATATGTCTTTAATTAATGACTTTCATAAATATAGAAATACTTTTGCATTTATTAATCAGCAAAAAAAGTTAAACTCAAGATTGTTTATTGCAGGACCAAAAGAGGAAACTCTCAATGACTTCTGGAGGATGATCTGGGAACAGAACACTGCCACCATCGTCATGGTAACCAATCTGAAAGAGAGGAAAGAGGTAAATGCCACAAGAAATCTTTAAGATGTAGTCTAATGTCAAAGGAGAAGTAAGCTGATCTTTGATTTTACAGCCTCAGCTCTTATCGCGGTCTCACGTATTGGATTTAGAGTGCAACTTTGAGCAGGATGGCCATTAATAAAGATGCATGATTATGATAGATTGTGCTTCATATCCGCAGTGTAAATGTGCTCAGTACTGGCCCGACCAGGGATGCTGGACGTACGGAAATATCCGCGTGTCAGTGGAGGACATGATGGTTCTGGTTGACTATACCATCCGCAAGTTCTGCATTCAGCAGGTAGGAAGCTCAGATGTTTCTCTACAATCATTAGTGCTCGACCAATATATTGGACTGTTTGATTAGTTGGTTGGTTTTGTGGCAAATTTTGACATTTGAAACTGAATGATAAATGTACTCATTTGGCTAATTAAAAGAAGTGATAGCTCCCTCTTGTGTCACAATATACCAACAGTCTTAACCATTGATGGGTTGCTGGCGCGGGAGGCGGGCGCTCTATGTGAGGCTTTTGGTGATTCACACAGCCCTTCAATTAGTGCCAGTGGTCCCCCCGGGTCCGCACCAAAAAAAACAAAAATGAACCGCCTTCAAACAGTGTTCACACATTGTTCATGAATAAAGATCCTATCATGGCCTTGATAAACCTTCACTGGATTTTAAAAGCGTATGACACTTTTACATTTTGGAGAAAAACATGGTTAAGGCTTAGATTAACACAGTAAAGTTGACAATATTCTTGGCCTGGTGGTAATGGACTGTGATTCTTTGTTATAAGAAAAGTTATAAAAGTGTAGACATAAATACCAAAGGTTTTATTTTCTGTTACACTGTGCACCCAAAGGATTGCATTCAATTTTGTTGTACTTGTACAATGACAATAAAGTTATTCATTCATTCATTTACTAAGTAGACTTAGTTTGAATTGCTCTAAGGCTTCTGCCTGAAGGTAGAGGTGTAAAGAGGTGTCTGCATGGGTGCAAGGGATATTTCAGGATTGTTAGACCTTTTTTCTACATAAATCTCATCAATAGTGGGAAGATCACAACCAATAATTGTCTCTAGAAAAAAATATTTTTCTAGAAGTATTATTGAAATTTTGTTGGCACAAACTCTGTTGTGTGTGTGTTTAGGTGGGTGATGTGTCTGGTAAGAAGCCTCAGAGGCTGGTCACACAGTTTCACTTCACCAGCTGGCCTGATTTCGGGGTTCCTTTCACTCCCATTGGCATGCTGAAGTTCCTTAAGAAGGTCAAGACCTACAACCCACCGTATGCTGGAGCCATAGTGGTTCACTGCAGGTAAAGAGCTTGATTATCTTCTGTGTATGTGCACGACAAAGTACACTACCATTTAAAAGTGAAGCGTTTTTACTTTTTTTTTCATCCAACAAGGATATTTATAATGTTGCACAATTTCTGTTTCAAATAAATGCTGTTCTTTTAAACTTTCTATTATAAGAAAAAAAATCAAGATTTCCTTAAAAATTGTTTTCAACATTGATAATGATAAATGATTTCTTAAGCACCAAATAAGCATATTAAAATGATTTCTGAAGGAATAGAGTAAAGGCTGCTGAAAATTCAGCTTTTCCATCACTTATCTACGATAGCACCCTCTCTTGTAAATATTACCCGGTCTGCTTACTTTCACCTTCGAAACATCTACCGTTTACGTCCTTCCCTCACTCTTCACTCCACTGCCATTCTCGTTCATAGTCTTGTTACCTCTCGTTTAGACTATTGCAATTCTCTTCTGTTTGGCCTCCCACATAAAACACTCCATAATTTACAACTGGTTCAAAACTCAGCTGCCCGTGTGATCACTTGCACCCCTCTATACATCACATCACACCCATTTTACAACAGCTTCATTGGCTCCCCATTACTTACCGTATTAACTACAAAATACTTCTCCTCACTTTTAAAGCCATTCATAATCTTGCACCTCCATATCTTCTTGACCTTCTCCATATTGCTACACCTGTTCGTGCTCTCAGATCCTCTTCTTCCATTCATCTCACTGTTCCCCCTGTTTGCCTTGTTACTATGCTTTGAAACACACTCCCTTCTGACCTTCGTAACATTGACTCTCTCCCACATTTTAAATCCAAACTCAGAACACATCTGTTCAGCATAACTTACTCCCTTTGATCACAACTGCATTGTGTTTTAAACTTTATTGTCTTTATTGTTTTTGTTTCGTTAATTATGTACGGTGACCTTGAGTGTCAAGAAAGGCGCCTATAAATAAAATGCATTATTATTAAATAAATTACATTTTCAAAATATATGAAAATAGAAATTGTAATAATATTTAAAAATTGTACTGTAATTTTGATCAAATAAATGCAGCCTTGGTGAGCTTAAGAGACTTTCAAAACATTTTATTTATTTATTTAAATGTATAGACCCCAAACTTTTGAACAGTAGAATTTCTGAGCAGTTTTTGTGAAGGTTTGCGATTTCCAGTAACTGATTTGCGTCTGTTCGTCTCAGTGCGGGTGTTGGCAGGACAGGGACCTTCATTGTGATAGATGCTATGCTGGACATGATGGGAGCAGAGAGAAAGGTCGACGTCTTCGGATTTGTCACACGGATCAGAGCCCAGCGCTGTCAGATGGTCCAGACCGATGTGAGCTCATACAAACCTCTCATTAAAGCCATAATACAGCTGTATTAAGTCTCAAAATACTCATCTCGCTTTCTCCCTGCAGATGCAGTATGTGTTTATATTCCAAGCTATGCTAGAGCACTACCTGTACGGGGACACGGAGTTAGAAGTGACGTCTCTGGAGTCTCACCTGAATAAGCTGTACGCTCCTTTACCTGGAGCCGGCTGTGGAGGCATGGAGGCAGAGTTTAAGGTAGCACAAATGGCTTTTTGGAAATTATATTGGTCTGGGACCATGTTGTAAGTGTAGTACATGTTTTATTTATTATCTTTTTCTCTCTTTTAGAAACTTACCTCCATTAAAATCCAGAATGACAAGATGAGAACAGGGAACTTGCCTGCCAACATGAAGAAAAACCGTGTTTTGCAAATCATTCCATGTGAGTTGTGTATCAATGTTTTATAATCAGACTGTGAATTTGGAGAATAACCTAAATTGATTTGAATAATCAAAAACACGCTACTGTTAATGTTAGAGGTCAGTAACATTTTCTGTTATTAAATTAATGCATGCTTGATGAATGAAAGTATTATTAAAAGTGACAGGAAAAACATTTATACAAAGGGTTCCTGTTTCATATAAATGCTGTTATTTGTACTTTTTTACATTTTCTCAGTTTCCACAAAAATATTGACCAGCAAAACAGTTATTTTCAACATTGCTATTAATAAATGTTTTGAGCATCAAATCAGCATATTAGAATGATTTCTGAAGGATCATGTGACACTGAAGTCTTGAGTAATGATGCAGAAAATTCAGCTTTGTTATAATAGGAATAAATTACATTTTAAAATATATTCAATTAAAAAAATCACAATATTACTGTTTTATTATTCAAATAAATGCAGACTTGAGCATAAGAATATAATTTTTTTAAAGCATTTTAAAAATCTTACTGACCCCAAACTTTTGAGCGGTAGTGTAACATGTTCTCTGCTGAAAAAAAAACATATTTATATAGTTTATATATTTTTTCCTAGTATATAATTGTAATTTATCTTCATACTTTATCCTTTTGCATGTTGTTTGGCAGTTGCTTTTATCCAAAGTGACTTGCAGTAAATTTAAGGTGTACATTTGTAAGCTTGTGCATTTCTTGGTGTCTTCCTGAACCTTCATTGTTTCTTCCAGATGAGTTTAATAGAGTGATCATCCCTGTAAAACGAGGGGAGGAGAACACAGACTACGTCAACGCCTCTTTTATAGATGTAAGTAAAACCCGTCTGACCTCAGCCAACATTTACTCCCTACTCACCGAGATATCGTTCAGGGCAGCCTGGAGCGAATGCTAGAATATTCCACGCTCTGTTGAGAGACCACACAGCATGCTTTTCTTTTCTGTTGGGAGTGGTTTAAACACATTTTTCTGTCATGAAGTTATATGGACGCCCATGCTGAGATTAGGAGCCTGGGACGCTGACCACTGCTGTTTTAAAACCTAGCGACAAACTCACTGGAAAATTAAAATGATTATAAATGTATTTATTTTCATTCTATACTAAAAAGTATCATTATTACAAACTCTTTTTAACCCTTGTGCGGTCTTCATTTTGGTTGTGCACTCATGGTCTTTGGGGTACAAAATAATAGTTTTTACCAATGTAATTTTACTCTGTTTATTAATGTTTTTTCTCCACATTTGTGAAGTTTTTGGAGGATTAATGATATTTTGTACATTATATACAAAAACAGCTTTTTATGTAAAACTCACTTTATAAAAGACCCACATTTCTAACTTTCATTCATGGGGATAACATGGATCATTTGACATGGTTTGGTGTAAAATTTTTGCCCATCTTTTGGAAATTGCAGTTTTAAAAAAAATATATCATTTTTACCAGTAGATGGCTGCAGAGCTCCACTATTTGCTATTTGACAAACTGAAATATATATTTTCACAAGTATTTTTTCACATCTACATATTATGAAATCACAATTATAACAATAAAAAATACTTTTTGTCAAAGTTTAGCATTTTTAGAACTGAAAAAAAAAAAGTTTTTCAATAATGTTACATTTTGATTAGAATCTATCCTGAACCTGAAGATGTTACAAAGAGAAAACTTGTCTTTAGAGTTTATAATTTATTTAAATCATCTGTTTTTCTGTGTGTGTGTGTGTGTGTGTGTGTGTGTGTGTGTGTGTGTGTGTGTGTGTGTGTGTGTGTGTGTGTGTGTGTGTGTGTGTGTGTGTGTGTGTGTGTGTGTGTGTGTGTGTGTGTGTGTGTGTGTGTGTGTGTGTGTGTGTGTGTGTGTGTGTGTGTGTGTGTGTGTGTGTGTGTGTGTGTGTGTGTGTGTGTGCAGGGTTATAGGCAAAAGGACTCGTACATGGCATGTCAGGGGCCGCTGCAGCACACCATTGAGGACTTCTGGAGAATGATCTGGGAGTGGAGAAGCTGCTCTATCGTTATGCTGACCGAGCTGGAGGAGAGAGGACAGGTAAGTTCACCTGCCTCCTTTCTCTTTGTTTGTAACATCTGTAAATATGCTAACTCTGCTTACAAAGGTGTTTTTTTATGGTGTAGCCTTGTAGTTAAAGATCTGGGCTAGCAACAGAAACATTGTTGCGTTTTCAACCCTGACAGGTGGGGCAATATAAAATAAATCTGTCTCTTCCTCACTCTCTGCAGGAGAAGTGTGCTCAGTATTGGTCTAGTGACGGTGTGATGGTTTGTGGGGACATGTCCATTGAGTTGAAGAGGGAGGAGGAAAGTGAAAGCTACACTGTTAGGGACCTTCTCTTCACCAATAACAGAGTGAGGCCTTTTCAGATGATCTTCTGGAACATGATTTATTTGTCTTTTAGCACTGTATTTTAATGTTTGGCATTAATGTAATTGGCATTCTCCTTTTTCTTTCTCTCTGCAGGAAAATAAGTCTCGCGCTGTGAGGCAGTTTCATTTCCACGGCTGGCCAGAGGTGGGCATCCCGTCTGACGGGAAGGGTATGATCAACATCATCGCTGCGGTTCAGAAACAGCAGCAGCAGTCTGGAAACCACCCAATCACCGTGCACTGCAGGTAAGCCACACCTACTCCTCTAGCCAATCATATTACATAATTCATATTGTAATACATTTTAGTTTTTTATGACAACAGATTTATTTTTAAGCTTTTTTCACATTAATTTCGGTGACTTTTTGTGAGGCATAATTTACATTCCACATGCAAAACCTATTTTTATTTACATTTTCAAATGCTAAATTACACTATCATTCAAAAGTTTGGGGTCGGTACAATTTTTAAATGGTTTTTGAAAGGCTGCATTTATTTGACCGTAAAAACAGTAATATTATAAGTTCAAAAGAACAGCATTTATTTGAAATGAAAAATGTTCAACATTTTTTAAATCAAAACATTAATGTGTTTACTGCCACTTCAATTAATTCAGTGTTCCCATGTTGAATAGTGAAATGTATTGATTTATTATTATCATTTTTTAAATCTTACTGGCCCTTTTGAAAGGTAGTGTATTTTGAACTTGAAAAGGCTTTGGCTTGTCCTTTTGTTCTCCAAAAGGAACCCATAAAACAAAAACAGGAAACAACAAAGTTATTTAAAGCATTTGTGATTGTTACAGTAGTATACAACTCCGCTTATTGCATAACGAGTTATTCAAACTTGCCATAAATCTTATAATGTGGATACAGGACATTTTGGTTAGACAGGAATGCCAACTTAAATAGGTCTGACCGGTTTGGCAGCTTAAGTTAGGTTTAGTGGTTTTGTAATGCTGGAAGGCATATTGGGTGCTTGGTATGACTTAACCAAAACCTGTCCATAGTTACATCTCCAAAGCACTCGGTAATGATGAAACAGATAGAGCTGCAGTGTCCAGTGGGAATTCAGGGTCAGCCAATTAAGAAAAGTAGAAACAGACTCATTAATATCCACAGAGCGGTGAGTAATTGATGTTTGTGTGTGAACAGTGCCGGAGCAGGGCGCACAGGGACATTCTGTGCTCTGAGCACGGTCCTGGAGCGGGTGAAGGCGGAGGGCATTCTGGACGTTTTTCAGACGGTGAAGAGTCTAAGACTACAGAGACCGCACATGGTGCAGACACTGGTGAGAAAACGTCACTCACCATGCAGTGTTGATCTACTAAATTGAACAAAGCGCAGTTTAATTATTTTTTAACAATTGTTGTAGGGCTGCCACTAACGACTAATTTTATTTCGATTAATCTATCGACTAATTTATCGATTAATCGATTAATCTAAACGATTAATTTCCCACCAAAAAACTGCAATTTTACTTAAGAATATTTAAATAAACTGTTATTAATCCAAATTAAATCCAAATTTCTATGAAATTCTATGTCAATGAGCAGTATTTCTGAAAAAAAAAATATATATACACTATATTTCCTAAAGTATTGGCACCCCCTTCTAATGAAAGGTTTGACTACTTAAGTAATTTCCATGAGTACAAATCTTAATGTTTAAGCATATAATGATATTCTAGGGAATTGTGTGCTTCTAATTTTATAGCAACAGTTTGAACAGGACCCTTTTCTATTCTAACATGACAGTGTCTCTGTGTATAAGACAAGGATCAAAGAGAAATGATGATTCAGTCAGTGTGGAAGAACTTGACTGCCTTCTGAAACACAGCGCATATCGTGTGAAGCCATATAGCGATTTTGCTTTTATTTTGATTAATCCTGTAGTCCTAGTAAGACATCATTAGAACAGGAAGAATGTATGTTATTTTCACTTTTAGATTTTCTGTTTGAACCTGTATTTTTGGGAAATAATCACATAATTAATATTCACAAGCCAAGCTGATAATGTTTTTAGATAGTTCCTACACCCTTGTTTGGTTTCTAGTACTTTAATCCAAACATCTCAAGTCCGTCTCAACTCATTACCTCCTGCTTTCCTCCACAGGAGCAGTATGAGTTCTGCTACAAAGTGGTCCAGGAATACATCGATGCCTTCTCTGACTACGCCAACTTCAAGTAAAGCCACACCCACCTGCAGAAGATCGGACAGACTTTCCCAATCATGCACTCGCATCCACACTTTCACAAAAACGCATCTAAACGAGACAGACTGCCAGCGCAAAGCAAAAGGGAATGAAAATCCTTTGGCCGGCAAGCACGAGAACACGTTGGTGCTGAAGATGGAAAGAAAGCAAACAAAGAAAACGCCATTAGAGATGCCTTCTTGAATATTTTGTAATATTGCTCTTGTTAATAAGGCCCCTACCCATTCTTTCAGTGTAAATATGCTCTTGTATTTTTTTTTTTGGTTTTATAAGCCATTCTGTTGCGGTTTTTAGAGTGACCTTAATATAGTTTACTGGTATATAAATGCATACATGAATGGCGCTATAGAGACTATAGAGTTAGCAAGATGAGGGTGCTTTTCACTGGGTGTTTTAACAATAACTTCCTCCTTTCTCTGCAGTTGAGTGACTGAAACCTATTTGAATGGCAGCTCAATCCTACTATGCTGTTGCCTGTAGCTACATAACGCACAACACAGCAAAATCAACCAACTGTGGTGCATCAGCAACTGTCCGTTTGCAGAAAACACTTCACTGAGCTTTTTGATTGTGTTTACTGGAGTGACAGATATCATTTTTGAGACCATTTTTAGGGCTGTGTCTAATGCGTCCCTTAGATTTGAAGATGTTAAGTGTGTCTTTGTGGTGTCCGTTTTGTTATAGTGTGCCGATTTGGTCCAAACTAGACAATGGTAGAGGAAGATAAGACTGAAAAAGACAACACAAGAGGAAACCCTGAGTGTGTTAAGACCGGAGAAATTCCACTTCATTTTTCTTTTGTGTTGTTTTGTCCCCTTGAATCTAACAAGGGTTTGCTTCAAGTTTCATCCCATGCCCAAACATCTTTTCTTTTCAAGATCGCTCTAAAAGCACCTTCTGAATTCGTGATTAATAACCAAGGAAGTGATGCATTTACTTGACCGCATGTCTGATAATTGGCCTTAACAACTGTGTTTGACAATATGGTTTCATAATGTACTTTCCTTCATTCGAAGATAAATGATCCCCATACTTGCAAAGTTGATCTAGAAAGTTCTAATAGAAATAACACATGATCATCTGTTCCTGCCCGTGTAAGGACTTCAGCCGTTGTGCCGAAGTCAATGAGCCCTTTCCAGCTCCACTGAGCCAGTTAGATTATTAAATGATGCTTCAGCCCTTAGCGGTGAACACTTTCAACTTCTCCATGCATAAAGACCTGGTAGATGGTAAAACTGAGGACATGTATTATCAGCGAGTTATTTTCCAGCGAATGTTTTATGTAGGTTAAGCCCTCGTTCCACACTGCCTTGTGTTAGGAAATGTACGTTTTATGAAATGTATGTAAACCGTTCAAAATCACTCACCCATCTGTCATTCCATGTTAACAGGGTTCTTGATGGAAACGTATTATTTCAGATCCATGATATTCCCATTGATGAATTGTAGATCTCTATTACAGCTTCCTGTGGGCTTCATTTTAAGATATTCCATGAAATGCTGACGGATTTGCTTGAGCATTGTGCGAGTCGACTGTTGTGATTTGCTTTAAGTCACACTAACCCTTTCCACATGAGACACTGTGCCAACAGCAGCCTCTCAGGGGCAGGGTCCTTCTTCAGAGGTGGCAAAGTGCTTCATCACGTTCCTGTAGCGTCAAGCATATTCCCGCCTGCTCTTTTGTAGCCCATGTTCTCCCAATCCATTGGGACATTGTGGCCTGTATGGCGTATGATAATCTATAATGGAACCCAAACGGTTGCTTTTCTGTGTTTTTGGTGTGTTTTCAAACTATTTTTTGCTTACATACCATATAAAACCATCCTGGAGGAAGCACCAGACTTCAGGGCAAGTCCCTCAAAACCCAAGCTCTTAATGTATGCAGAGCAATCTAGTTCTTCTGGTCAAGAAGGGAAGACACTTGTCTGGAGGCTCACTTTATTCCTCTGTTGAATGTGACATTGAAACGGCCTGCTTGGATAAGCAAAAGGACGAAGACTGAAAAGTAAAGGATTCTGCTCTCCAAAAAACTCATGCAAATTGTCTCTAATTGGATTGATTCTAAATTTCAAACTATAGCCTGTTTTATGTTCCAGAAATCCTACAAATGTTACCCTTTCTGATTTTTCTTTTCTGTTTATGCACCCTTGTACATAATGTAAGGTTATTTATATTTCATTCCTATCTGTTGCCTTGCTTTTATTTTATTTGTATCTTTCTCTCACTTTTTATTTTAAGATACTTGTATATTAAACTGTACTGGGACCATTTTGAAATGTATTAGTTTTTGTTTTCCTGTTTTTAATTCGGTATTGTCTTAAAATCTTATTTTTTAATTTACATCAGTTTTTTATAGTGTTTTAATCAAATTTGAATATATGTATATATAATTATATATATGATGCAAATTATATATAATAATTATATGATGCCAAACGGCCTTTCTAAACTAAATACTGTTCAAACCTATTAAAAGTACTTGAGATTTGATCTGCAGTCATCTTACTTTGTGTATCTCTAAAGCATTAGAAATATAATTTTCATGTCTGAATATGTATAGTATCATTCAAAAGATTTGTGTATGTAAATTATGTAGTAAATTGATCTATAGTGACAGTAAAACATATATACAGTACAAATTAATCAAACAGTCCTGAAACAAAATGTATCACAGTTTCCATAAAAATATTAACCGGGGCAACCTTTTTCAACATTAATAATAAAAAAAAGTTATTGAGCACCAAATCGGCATAATACAATTATTTCTGAAGTATCATGTGACACTGAAAACTGGAGTAATGATGCTGGAAATTCAGCTGCCATCACAGGAATAAATTACATTTTAAAATATATTAAAATAGAAAAGTTATTTTAAATACTGTTTTGACTTATTTGAAAGAAATGCAGCTTCGGTGAGAATTCAGGGTGAGTGTCACGTCACCTCGTGTCACCTTGTCTCCTATCCTTCCTGCCCTTCAGACCTGAGATGTGGATGGATTATCACCACAGACCCCAGTGCGTGTTTAAACACCATTTGACAGGAACTCAATCAGAGCTTGAAACTCTGCGATGAGTCAGTCACACACCGTCCGTCACATTCTCTGCTCTGATCACCCCGAGGGAGGCCTTCAGTGTAATTAAGACCCCAGTCAGGCTGGAGTGTTTGCACAGTGTCTTTCTCTCTGGGACAGTGTGGGTCAGGGGGTCACAAATGACGAGTGTGAGGTCACGCTGGCCACTTTTTACAGCTTAAGAGGAAATGAGATAGACATTTGCTTTTTTAATAAAACATGATCATCAAGAATGTGCTATATTGGGGTCACTGGAGTTGCCATGGTTGAAAAAAATTGAAAAATGACAGAATATTCTATACATGTACAATAAATATCGACAGTGCAGATGGCTGGTGGCACAATCAACGTAGAACAATTTACAATTTCTTAAAAGCCTACACTACTGTTAATTATTATTTCAAATAAATGCTGCTCTTTTTAACTTTCTATTCATAAAAAAAAATACTAAAAAAATATATCATGAGCACCACAAAAATATTCAGCAGCACAATTAAAAAAAAAGCAGGAATTCAGTATATTAGAATGATTTCTGAAAAATCATGTGAAACAAGGGCTGCTGAAAATTTCGATTTGCTATCACAAATTGATGTAAATTACATTTAAAAATATATTTAAAAAGAAAACACTTATTTAGAATTGTAATAATATTTCACAATATTAGAATTTTGAATGTATTTTGATTAACTAAATACAGCCTTGATGAGTGTAAGAGACTTCTTTAAAAACATTAAAGAAAAAGTCTAACTAAAAACTTTTCAACAGTAGAGTTATAGTGTATATTCTCATTTCTTTTGTTGCCTGGTCTTTAAAAAGTGTACTCTTGAAAAATCAAAATACAGGTGTATCTCAAATCATTTGAATATCATGAAAAAGGTCAATATTTTTTGTCACTCATTTCAGAAAGTGATACCCATATAGTATATAGATTCATTACACATAGAGTGAAATATTTCAAGCCTTTATTTCTTGAATTCATGGTAGATGGCTGCGTTGACTGTGGACTTCAGAAAACACAGTGGACCAACACCAGCAGATGACATGGCAGCCCAAATCATCACTGACTGTGGAAACTTCACACTGGACTTCAAGCAACATGGATTCTGTGTCTCTCCACTCTTCCTCCAGACTCTGGGACCTTGATTTCCAAATTAAATGCAAAATGTACTTTCATCTGAAAAGAGGACTTTGGACCACTATGCAAAGGTTCAGTTATTTTACTCCTTAGCCCAGGTAAGATGCTTCTGACGATGTTTCTGTTTCAGAAGTGGCTTGGTAGCCCTTTTCCTGAAGATGTCTGAGCGTGGTGACTCTTGATGCACTGACTCCAGCTTCAGTTCACTCCTTGTGAAGCTCTCCCAAGTGTTTGAATCGGCTTTGCTTGACAGTATTCTCAAGCTTGCGGTCATCCCTGTTGCTTGTGCACATTTTCCTACTCAATTTCTTCCTTCCAGTCAACTTTGCATTTAATATGCTTTGATACAGCACTCCTTGAACAGCCACCCCTTTCAGTAATGACCTTCTGTGACTTACCCTCTTTGTGGAGGTGTCAATGATCGTCTTCTGGACCATTGCCAAGTCAGCAGTGTTCCCCATTATTGTGGTTTCAAAGAACAAGAGATACCCACAATATATACTGTATGGATGGTCATTTATTGAAACTCAAATGTAAATATTCTAATATTTTGAGATACTGATTTTTTACTTTCATTAGCTGTAAGCTCTAATCATCAAAATTAAAACAAAAAACTTTTGAATTGTTTTACTTTACATGTAATGAATCTAAAATATGTGAAAGTTTCACTTTTTGAAATGTTACAAGAAAAAAATTACTTTTCACCATATTCAATTTTTTTTAGACGTACCTGTAGATAGATAGATAGATAGATAGATAGATAGATAGATAGATAGATAGATAGATAGATAATAGAAGATAGATAGAAATAGAAAGAAAGATAGATAGAAGAAAGAAGATAGAGAAATAGATAGATAGAAGATAGAAAGAAAGAAAGAAAGAAAACTTATTCAGTGTTTATTTTCTTCTCTTTTCCTTAATTAGCACTTCGGGAGATGCTTGGCCATTGTTTTGAAGCTAAAAATCTAGATAGAGTCAAATTTACGCACGTATGACGTAGTTGCCAAATGTGTCTGGGTGGAACTCATCGTGTGTACATTTACATGAGTGTTTTGTTGGAGAAAGAGGACACTGTCCCGTGGGGGTCAACAGTGTTTGGAGATGATAATTGGAATTGAGCTCATCTTACCCATGCTCTCCTCCCATTGGAACCTCAATGACCACGCAAAGTGTTTGAGGACTGAGGAGGTCAGTGTGTGTGTGTTTAGACAGGGAGGGGAGATCTGGGGTGAGACATAAATTGTGAGGAAGAGGAGGAAGAAGATTCCAGAGAATGAGTGGCAGACGTATCTCAGAAGCTCACTGAACCGTTCACTTGAGGGAAACGAGACCATATCAGGATTGCCAAAACCAGGACTCACAGTAGAGGAACTACTACAGAAGACGTGCCAAAACAAGGTAATCACAATGCTTTGATTTGATTGTAGGCTGTAAAACTGATTTTGTTAATATTGATGTATTGACAGTAATTCGGATTGTGCTTCACTGTCTCTTAAACATCATTGTCATGATGCTTTTCAGTCAAGCATTTGTCCTTAAATTGTTAGGCATGTAAACTTTTAAATATGTCGGTAGCTATTGACCCCCTTACTCTCTATTCATCTCACCAGTCTCTGTTCTCTTCCCTCAGCTATGGTGCACATCTGCAGGCTGTTTGTGGTGATGGGGATGTTGCTGTGTCTAAGTGCCCAGTTTGCCAGCTCTCAGCACTGGTCTCATGGCTGGTATCCTGGAGGAAAGAGAGAGATAGACGTTTACGATACCTCAGAGGTGTGTGAATAAATATTACTAAAGACATTTAAGTGTGAAAGAAAGAACAATGCTGCCAGAGAAGGACTGTCTTTTGTTAAAATATTAACTGTAAACATATAAAGTTGGTTTGGTTATTATATTTTTTACAATTTATTAGATTTAAAATAAAAATACATTTATGTATTGATTGTCATGATTTTTCTTTTTCAAAACAGCAGCATTTATTTAAAATAGAAATTGTTTGTAACATTATAAATGTCTTTACTAATGCTGTTTAAATCATGTGTGTTATATTATTATTGTATTATTGTCATGTGTCTTACGTTGACAAGGATCTGTACTGTTTTTACATGTTTATAAGCCTTTGTTTATGGAAAGCTTTATTTTGATGTGCTTTAAGCCATCCTGTTGTTTTCTATTTTACTTTAAAATCAGGTTTCAGAGGAAATTAAACTCTGCGAGGCAGGAAAATGCAGCTACCTGAGACCCCAGGGAAGAAACCTTCTGAAGACAATACTGGTGGGTACAAGTGTTGTTTGGCTTATTATTATTTTTACATCAGCAAATAGCCTAGTAGATACATATGACAGGATATTGTGAATATTTCTCTACAACTTGACTAACTTAATGGCTTTAACAGCTGGATGCCCTCATACGGGATTTGCAAAAGAGAAAGTGACACCAGTCCAAGAGAAACAGCCTGTGTCCAAAGAAAAATCCTTTCCAGCAAACACATTAGGCCTGCATTTCCATCCAAATTATATATATATAATTTTGTATTTGTACTTTTTTGTATGTTCTGTATTTCGTTCTGTTCTCATACAATTGTGAGTGAATATATACTGCCAGCACCATGTAACCATTTGCAGCAGTTCCTACAATAAAGGCTTTATTTTGGTATTTTGTTTGAATTGTTCAGTGTCTTTTTTATTAGTTAGGTATGTTCACCAATTTTGCACAAGACAAGAGAGAAATAGTTTCTAAACTACTATGTTTACACATTAAATATGACTGCATGATTAAAAACAGACATCTTTATTTATTAAGGGATATATATTTTTTAGAGATAATATATATTACGTTTTTGCTCATTAAAATGAATTTTGTTTTCATATTTATTTTAAATTGAGACATTCTGCAGTATTTTTGTTTAGCCACCAGATAACGCAACTGTACATACTTATCAAAATTAATTCGGTCCAGGAAAGTACTGTAAAACCTAAACTCAATGCAATGCAAACCCTGTACGTTTTAAATGCTGAAGCAAATACGGTTAATATGTAATAAAGTGTGTTGTGAAATGAATGGGCTATTAAGTACGTTGGTTTATATGTTCACTATGTTACATTATGGCCATACTGATGCCACTCAAATACCATCTTGATATCACAGTTAAAAGAATAGAAATGATCAGTAGACAATATAACCCAATAATTATCAGTGTACCCTAGTAGCCTACTGAGTCTGTTGATATTACAGGAAATATTGATGGGCGTTGTGTAGAGTCTAGCAGGAAAACAAACCCACTGTTCCAGACAAGTTTCCTTCAGATAAGAAAAGGGCTGAGACCTCGGTCAACCCCCAACGGGTTATTCCAAGCAAGAAAACACACTGAAAATGTTATCACATCCTCTCTCTCTCTCTCTCTTTCTCTCTAAAGAGCACACACACACACACACACACACACACACACACACACACACCACACACACACACACACACACACACACACACACACACACACACACACACACACACACACACACACACACACACACACACACACACACACACACACACACACACACACACACACACACACACACACACACACACACACACACACACACACACACACATGTTGGTTTTTATGGTTTACGGGGACTTTGTTTTTATACTGTACACCTATTGCCCTACACCTAGACAGGAGACGGTGCATTTCATTTCCAAAAAACTCACACGCACTGTATGTCATTCATTATACAAATTTGTGTCCTAATAAACATAAACACACACACACACACACACACACACACACACAGTAATTTGTGACCGCCTACTAGACTCACATTCACACTGGAATATACTGTATGTTCTCTTCTAATCTAGAAAATAGCAATGAACGCAACTTGGACGAAGGCATTGCATTCACATGTGTGGTTTTCTTAAGTGTGAAAAATGAAATAAGCAGGAATGAGTCGCTGGCAAGCACCCAGCTTTCATTTCTGGCTGTAGGGACAGGCCTTAAAAAATGAAAGAGCATATTGTTCACTATTATAATAACTAGAATGTTTACTGCAATAGCACATAAGAGTTTTCCATTTTCTCTAGATTTGGGGTTTCACTATTGCGCAATTAAAGAAATAGTTCAGCCAAAAAAAACTAAACAAAACAAAAACATTTGAAAAGAAAAGAAAGAAGATCTTGTATTTTAGCTGGTAGTAATGGTTTGAAGTTTAAAAACGTTTTACTTGTGGATTATTTCTTGTGGATGTTTTTATCAGCTGTTTGGATCATTCTGAAAGCAGTGGCACCCATTTATTGGCGGGCAAGTAATATGCTAAATTTCTCCAAATCTGCTCTGATGAAGAAACAAACCTCATCTTCATCTTGGATGGCCTGAGGCTAAGTATATTTGCAGCAATTTTTATTTTATTTTTGGTTTAACTATTCCTTTAAAGATATTGGAAGGTGACCCATATTTATTTATTATTTATTAACGTATCAATTCGGACGTATCCATTCGGTTCCAGCTCTTGAACCATATTTTAATAACAAATTGAATGTTTAACAAATCCAAATACATTTTCCATAGCTGTCAGATGTAAAATAATACACAAAGCACAATCAAAAATTCGACACTAAAACCGTTTAGCTCGATGAGATTATTGTGCTATCGACTCTCCTACACTTCAAATACAAGGCGGAAACTGAAAACAATGAAGACTAACAACTAACTGCTCGAAGTCTTCAACCATCCCATTCAGTGTTCTACACGCTACACCAACCGAAACAAATGTGGAACAGATGTCATTTGATAGTTTGCGTTGCGTTCTTTCAATATCCAGCTTTTGCGAAAGAGGTGAGTTAAGGACAGAGATATTCTTGGACGCACATCTGAATCTAATAGATAAAATAAATAGCCTATAGTAAACACATTGGCGGAAAACGTCAAACTAAAATAATTGCAGTTGCCTTAGAGTAATAATGTTCTCATACCGCAAAGCTATTCTTGAACTAAGTGTATGTCATCGTTTGGTAATGTATCTGTATTTGGCGCTGTTTAAATAGATTTGGAAAGGGGAAGCAGTGTGTGAGATGTCAGCACAGCACATCGAGTAGATTTGGTCCACTTGGATACTTTTCCCTGCACTCCACTTCTATTTCTTAGATTTATGTCAATCCTTTGTTAGGTGTTTCATCCTTCGATGCCTCGATGCGGAATCGACATTCTTTTTTTTATCAGTTACCATAAAATCTCCAGATTTCTATGTTCGCGGATGACGTCCATGTAACGACATAACTGGGTAAGTTTCACTAAGTGGTGTAGTTATACATCCATTTGTTTACACGTTTGAAACTAGAAATGAGTCTACAATAAGGTTTCATTTAAATAAATGCATATTATTATGATGTAGGCATATAGCCTACATTAATGTGCAAACAAAATATTCTCCGTTTACACTAAAGTCAAGTAGAACTAGTCTAATAATTGTAAAAAAAAAAAAAAAAAAAAAAACAATTCTCTTACTTTGTTTTCCAATTGCATTTTTTTATTTTATCTAAATTCGAGCCCATACAAAGTTTCTTTCTAATGAAGCACTTTGATTTTCCCCAAAGGGGCTTTGGAGTTCCCTTACCAAAAAGCAGTATACTTCAAGTTTATTTTATTAAGTATACTTAAATAAGTAAAGTTCAAGTATATTTTAAACCTATCAGTGTACTAGTAGTATACTTGTAAGTGTACTATTTCAATAGGCTACACCTTGGGACTAAATTGGCCCGCTTTATATAAAAGTATAATTTAAGTAAACTTTAACAGTAGTTAAGCTTTGAGTACACAACTAGTTTACATCAAAGCTTTAGCTTGTACTGCAACTATAGGCTACTAAAAGTGAACTTATAGGCAGTGTTGGGCAAGCTACTTGGAAAATGTAGTAAGCTAAGCTAACAGTTACTCCTCATTAAATGAAGCTTCACTACACTAAAGCTACAGCCCTGGGAAATGCAAGCTAAGCTACAGTAACATGGGAAAAGTAGTTTACTACGCCTAAGCTTGTTTTTAAATCATTTTTATATTGAACCAACATCAAACCAAGTCAATTGCTCTCTCAGTGATCAATAAAACGGTCAGTCAAGCAGATAGACAGGCATAATAGTTCAGTTTAATTGTTTATTCAACAACGGTTCCAAACCAATTTGGCAACAAAAATCAGTATCATGTACAGGGCCGGATTTACCTCATATTGTGACATAGGCACAATATTCGTCCAGGAACCTCTTATTGGTAGCTGGCATAGTGGCTTTATTGTATACAGATACATTTATATAAATGGTAACACTTCACAATAAGGTTCATTAGTTAACACTAGTTTACATGAACTAAGAATGAACAACACTTCTGCAGCATTTACTCATGTTAATTTCAACATTTACTAATGCACTATTACAGTTTTTCTCAGTGGCTTTGGTGCATTTTTCAGATCAGAAATGAAATTCTCAAAACTACTTGTTCAAGCTCCACATCATCTAGTCACTTGTGCACATCATAGAAGCAGTTTCTCATTCTTTTGAATAAGTTGCAATTGCTTTGGTACATTCATGCAGTCGATTTATCTGCGTTTTCCTACATCATCAGTTGCTAATGTCATGTTGCTCAAAATGTATTATATAGTTCTCTGTGCAATAGTCTTACCCATCAAAACATAGTCATTAGTTCATCGTATAAGTCATTAAATGCATAATGGTTGATCTAGTTGTCATAAACTGCCAAGCATATTTTCTACACATTTCTATTAGTCTTTTTGTAAATTTGTCATGGATTGTGCAAGTGTAGCACAAGTATAGCTCAAATATATTTAGACTTTTTCTAAGTATAAGTCAAGTATACCTAAATTTCATTTTAAGTATATTTCTGAGAAGTACATAAAACGTAGACTAAAAGTGTACTTTCCTATTTTTTGTTTAAAAGAAGTACAGTACACTTGAATAAACTTCTTTCTCGTAAGGGTTTCCATGGGAGAACAGACCTTTATTGTGTCAACGAGGTTATTAAAACCACATGCACCAGCTGAAGTTAGACATTAGACATTGGCTAACTGAGTCATTAAGTTTAGTGTGAACGTGTGACGTGCACGCACGAATGATAAAATGTGAGTTATTTCAAGCTTGTTCACACCCTCACGACGTTCCACGCCCGTGCGACTATCTTTCTTCAACACAAAAGTCAGAATTTTAATGATTGACAGCATGCCATAGATAGCCTACTGCGAAGTGAATGATGAGTCCTTTTGGTTCGACGGAAGAATGAAAGTCAAACGGGTTTGAAGAAAGAAGTCAGAGGTTTCATTTCTGGAAGAAGTAGGCTATGCAACGTTATCAGACCAACCCAACATGGACTATACTGTCAAGTTATAAAACCTGACTCGAACAAAACGCGTGGACTCTCACAGGCTCTGACTCATTGATGAAAGAATGTGAGGTAACTTAAAAAAGACTTAGCCTACATTAACATTAAATCATGCTACTTATAAATAATAGGCTACTTATAAATTACCGTTTGTGATTGTTAATCTATTGTTTTTTTGCTTTACACATTCACTTCCTTTTGATGAAAACATAGTATGTCTATCTGGTGGTTTCAATATTGGTGTGGAATCCAAAGACACAAAAATATGCAAGTTCTATAAATAAAAAATACAGTTACTTACAGTATGTTTTTGTTAATACTGTTATTAACAATTAACAGTATACTGTTAAATACAGTATGTTTTTTGCACAGACTAAAAGCCAGTCTAGAACAATGTATATATATGTATATATACACCTGTATATATATTTGGATATTCTTCAATCATTATGAAATATTTGAAAAGCTGAAGCTTCAGTTCAGACCAACGATTTAACATTTTGACAATTTTTTTGACAATAGGTGGTGCTGTTCATGCTAATCAAACTCGTGCTCGTGTTTATTCAGAGGATAGTGCCAATGCTGCTGGCCTTCAAAGCATCGCAAAGGTGTGACTGGACTTCCTACTCACCATCAAATTCATACAGTACACATTACATTACTAACATGAGCTTTCATTTCTCCCAACAGAATGAGAATATTGTGGCGCCGCCTTAAACTGAGAAATGTGATATATATCGCTGTAACCCTGGCACTTCTTCTATGTTGCTTCACGATCGCATTTTCAATAGTAAAAGGAGGAGGACAGGAAACAGGACTGTCTGAGAGCTTGCGGCTGACAGAACAATATGGCATTAACTGCACAGCAATATATGAAATGGAACCAGTAGAACTAGGCAAAACTTTAGTCATTCGCAAGGAAAAAAGCTACGTAGGGCAAACCGACAGAACTATTGTGAATGCCACCTATGACTGTGAATGGTTTGTTGTGTCACGGAGCTATACTGGGATTCAAGGCTCTGAGTTTGAGTGTGAATTTCCCCTTGCATACTCTTTGGTTGTTCACCAGGATGCGGCTCTTGTGGAGAGGTTGCTAAGAGCCATTTATATGCCGCATAACATATACTGCATACATTACGATCTGAAGTCCACAGATGACTTTATTTCAGCAATGAAAGGTCTGGCCCACTGCATCCCCAACGTCTTCATTGCCTCAAAGCTGGAGAGGGTCCAGTACGCAGGCTTCTCACGACTCAAAGCAGATCTTAATTGTCTGTCTGACCTCCTAGATTCTGAGGTCAAGTGGAAGTATGTCATCAACCTGTGTGGTCAGGACTTTCCACTGCGAACAAACGCTGAGCTGGTGTCGGATCTAAAAGAGCTGAATGGAAAGAACATGGTGGAGAGCAAGTGGCCTGGAGGAAAACAATGGCGTTGGACGTATCATCATTTACTGAAAGATAGTAATTCAGAGTACAACAGCTCACCTGTCACCACTTCTGAGATGAAATCTCCACCTCCTCACAATATAACCATGTTTGTGGGCAGCGCATACTTTACACTCTCAAGGGAATTTGTGGTTTTTGTTAACCAGAGTCTCATAGCCAGTGATTTCTTGGCTTGGACTGAGGATACATACTCACCTGATGAACATTTCTGGGCAACTCTGGTTCGTGTGCCTGGAGTACCAGGAGAAGTGCCAAGTTCTGATCCTGAGATCTCAGAACTAAAAAGTAGAACCCGTCTGGTGAAGTGGTCTTATCATGAAAGGATTCTTTACCCACCATGCACTGGAGTCAGTATACGAGCTGTATGTATTTATGGTGCTGCTGAGCTCAGATGGCTCCTAAACTACGGCCACTGGTTTGCTAATAAAGTGGATCCAAAAGTGGATCCTGTTCTTATGGAATGTTTAGAGGAGATGCTTTCAGAAAAACGCCTGAGGCCAAAACTGCAGTAAAAAGGTCTTATTTTTATTTTACTGGTGAGACTATTAGATTTATTTTAAAAAATAATACTGTGCTGTTTTTTTAGGGAACTCAATAATAAGTTGAGATTTATTTGGGGTTTCTAGTAAAAAATATTATACTTTAAAGAAGTGATTTTTTTATTTAGTTTTAAATGTATCTATATTTATGTGATTCAGCCAGCATGAGTGCAATCCTTTGGCAATTTTTTTTAGGGTTTAACATGGCAGTCTTCTAAATCTTTTAAGTGAACACTTGTTCTGTGCATGACAAATGTAGTAACAATATGAGACCAAATGTGTATTTTATTAGAGCAAAGTGAAGGAGCACAAATACATTTGCCCAGATCATAAGAACAATGTAGTAAAAAGTAAAGCGGGTCACATTTGTTCGTTGCTGATGAAACATCTATTTTGTCTCTCTGAGCAAAAGTTACGAGGGTATAGTTCACAAAAAGAACATCAAAAAATAAATGAGCTGAAAATGTACTCACCCTCGGGCTATCCAAATGATTGTAAATTATTTTGTTTCCTCATTCAAAAAGATTTGTGCTTGTAAGAAACAAATCCATCATTAAGTCATCATTTAATCATCATTGTCCATCATTTAACTTGGACAAAATAAGAGTTTGTAATCCATAATAATGCTTCCTCAGGTGAAAAATCTATCCACTGTTGTCTTCCCACATCTAAATTGTTTAGAACTGTTTTAGACTGTTTTCGTTGCAAACAGTACGTGATCTGTGCATATTTCTCTCCTGATTCAGATTAGATTACTTTTTCACTGGAGAAAGCCATATAATAAACAGAGGACTTGAAAAGTAGATACATTTTTCCTGGAAACAATGGTTTAACGTTGATAGCATCTTAATGATGGATGTGTTTTTTTTAAAGGTTATTGTGATACTTTCATCAGCTGTTCGGACTCTCATTTTGACGGCACCTATTCACCGCAGGGGATCCGTTGATAATGCTACATTTTTTCAAACCTGTTCTGATGAAGAAGCAAACTCCCTCTCAGGATGGCCTGAGGGTGAGAACATTTTCAGAAAATGTTCATTTTTGCATTAACTATTCTTTGAATTGTATTTGAATTGAATTGTAAAAAAACAAATAAATAATAGTTTAGAATGGCAGGGGAAAAAACTGTATATTTTTTCAAGCTTTAAAATCACTGGATCTTCCACATGTCCATCTCAAATGTAGAAGCCTTTATGTTGGTTCAGAGCAATAATTCAGTGAGCATGAATTTGCATGTGCCCTCTGGGTTGCCATTGTGCCAGATTCACAGAAAGAATAATGCAAATCAAGTAAACAAAACCCCTAAAACTAGACACAATTTGCATGTTGCAATTTCTCATCTTGCAGGCTTAAGAATGCAGCCTGTATACTCCACCGGGGCTATAAGCATTGCTCCACCTTGCAATCCAGGCACCTGAAATAACATTTAGAAAGTGTGCTTAACTATAATTTGATGAATAACTGCTGCCATTATTAATACAATTATTATTTGCATTTGCATTTGGTTAAACGTGATTACAGTTGGTAAGTGAGCAAGTCCCAGGTATGGCTGAGAAAACAGAAAAACCACACACAAAATCGTGTGAATTTACCCAAAACTCTTTTTAGCTGATTTTATAAGAATGTAATACTGAAGAATTTCCTCTTGTCGAGTAAACAATTATAATCTTTATGTACCCTTACATTTTTTAATGCATATTTTTGTGCACACAATTTTCTGCACACAAAATTAAGGGGTGGGTTTACAATTCCTAACATTTAACTGTTTTCTAATACCTTTAATAATCATCTGTTAATTAATTAAATTAAATCATCTTTAATACCTTTAACAATCATTTAATAATCATCTTTAAAAAACATCTGGTTTACTGATGTACTGATAAATAACAATGGTTTTCAATTCATACGCTGTTTGCTAATTTCATGGTTAATCACTTCCACATTGAATTAATTTTGTGTCATATCAAGCTTTGAATTGTTTATTGTTGCATGCAATGTCTGTTTTTGAGCGGGGACTGAAATGCAGAAACTTTTTAGATGTTTAGACTGGCTTCAGAGAAAAGATATGCACTTTATTCCATTTTATTTATCAATACATTTAAAATATATTTATATTTTATACATATATCAAAAATAGCATACTGTAAGAAGGCGTTTTTAATCTGAGTTTCATTTTTTGTTAGCTTTATTCTGCTGATGTCGTGAATGTTGCCTAATGTCATGAAGGTCACTAACTCAACACATGTAACTCCAACGCACATGCATTTTTAAAATGTATTATTCTTTTGGAGTTGACAGTTTTATTTGATGCTTCATGGTAAAGGATGCCAGTATATCTGAAATAAATTGTTCATCAGTTTAAGTTTGCTCTGTTGTGTGTGAATGAATTGTTCAGCTGTTAAGACCTGAATTATAATGACACTCGACATTGCAGAATGAAGATACTACTTCAGTTTGGTCTGTCTTATAGTCTGATTGCACAGATTATTTAGAGCAATAGGGTTGGATAGGGTTTAGAGCAAGAGTGATTCCAGATTTATGACCAACATATACAAATGAACATTAATCTTCTTTTACGCTGTGAGTCAACCTGTCCAAGTAGGCATTTGCTTACATGATTGTGTGCCAAAATACAGATGCAAAATCTTTGGCAACATAAACAAAAGGTATGCAATGAAATTTCTCCCTTTTAAACTTTGGTTTTATCAACCAATTATCATTTGATCAAATAAGAGTAAAATATAATATTCCACAAACACGTTTCTTTAGATATTTACAGATTCACAACTTTATGTTCCCTATCCATACAACACTTCGTACTGGGGGAAACTCATTTTTCTCAGATACTGAAGTCATTTTTAATAATGCAGTGTAACTGCACGGCCATTGGTTTGTTCAGTGTGCTGCAAAAGACAGAGAAAATCCCTCACTGCTCTTGACTAAATAGCCTAATGTCCAATAGGGTCTGGCTGCAGACAGCACTTGCACTCTCAGCAGTGCACGCTCAGACACTTCCGCTTCCCGCTAATGATGTCACTTGCAGTCAATTTTAATTTTGTTCTATTTATTTAATAGTTTGATAGTTTGAATCTCTCACATTTTACAACATAGCAGTGGTGAAGACAAGAAAAAATAAACTAAAAACAATGTCGCTTGCAATCGCTGCTTGCATTTCTGCTCTACCTGTGACTTCACTTGCATTTGAATGCACGATCCGTGTGCGTTGCCAACGGAGACCAAACGCTGTGCTGGTTAAACGATTTAAAACTAATTTAAGACGATTTGCGGGTCTTGTCTTTTCCTCCTATGTGGCGACTAAACAGTTTCTTTGTTTATTAAGTTAATTTAAAAAAGTTTTTTTTGTTCGTTAAATACGTTTTTTTCTTTCTTAAAGTAACGGCCAGCGGCAGACTGCAGGCTGATCATAGCTTATGTTTGATCAAATCATCACAACTAAAATAAAATCTATAGATAGGCCAATACTAAAACAGTTCAAGCATATAATAGTTTAAATGTTAAACCTAGATAAATGTGTGCTGCATCTAATAGTTTTGTGTGGAGAGTGGAAGCTAAAGCGCAGGAGATGTATACCAGCGCAATCAAGACATTTTTTTTCAATGGAAAATCATAAAGGTAAAAGTAACACATCATTCAGAACTGTAAAGGGTCGTACTTTTTAACCTAAATCACAGCAGCATCTATTGCTTCACAAAACTTAGCAAACATGGACATGTAAATATATCTATAAAAAGGCTGTCAAACATACACAGCTGCGACACTTAGTTATATTAGTAAATAATTCAATTATCTCCTTAAACACACATTCATGGTAATTACTTTTGCTGGGACTTTGCAGCTAGCTTCAGCCTATTGCGTGCATTTGAAGCAGAACTCTTCATCTGCGCTGACGCCACGTTCTCTGCTGCTGCAGGACACTAAACACCGTTGAGCTGCTCTTCGCAGTCCCGGCACGGTCTTGTGTTGTTTCCACCAGCGCGGCAATTTTTTTCATCACTACGTAAATGCCATGAGACCAGGTAGCAAAAAAACAGCTTACATTGAAACCAGTCTGCCAAAACGACAGGTTGTGGAATGTGCCACTTTATGACGTAATAGTGTGGCTAAACACCGCCTCCGCAGAAGAAGCCACACCCACCAATTCACGCACATATTAGGTAAATGACAAGAGCGGCAAACACAGTTCTACACAGAAACCAAACAATACACTTTATATGCTGAACTTTATTTTTAATGAAGTGCCAGACCGCCGTCAGTAAGAACTTGGTCTTTTGTTCACTTCATTTTACCGTGGATTTGTTTACAAGCAAGGCACAATTCGATGCTGGATTTTCAGAAAGATTCAAATTAAAAGACGATGATGTGGCGACTAAACAGGATCTGGCAGTAATGTCGCAACACACACTATTGCTTTGTCTGTTATTACAGATCGACAATCATTACCCTAAATCTTTCTGCAAAGGACGTAGGCTGTCAAACTACATTTATTGTGAGCTTTCCAAGGAGAGTTTAAAACAGGACACAAAATAGCATTTTCTAAATTATGTTTTTTTATGTAAAAATCTTGATGACATGATAAGTGGACCTCAGAAAACAAAACAAAGGCAGTTCATTACCCCTTTAATGGACTACATTTATTGTGTTTTTTGTCGATTGTCGATTTGGAATGTAATAGCACACCTCTCCTCTATTCTGAGGCGTTTGTGTCTGTATTGTGTAAAGAAAGAAAACAAAAAGGTACACTTTACAAGTACCATTAACAACTAATACAATTATTTCATAGTTATAAAAGACATTGTTACTCAAAAAAGTGGCTGTCAAACATGTTTCTTGGCTCAAAGCAAATTATCGAGTCAACACACTATACAATTACTCAATAATGTATGAGAAAGCAGGATTAACCTACACTGAAACATATATTCAGAAAGTTGCCATCAAGTTTCTCGTGTTTTATGCCACTCAACATGTTATGCCGCACATGGCTTCTACTGATCAGCATAAAATATTAATAAATAACGTGGGCACGGCCACATTCTATGAATTCAGGATAAGGATGTTTGCACTGTTTCAGTATAAGCAGACATGACCGGAAAGGAGTGCCATTGACACATCCCAATGAATAGCCAAATCTGTCACAACTGCTTTTAGCAAATACTGCAGGGATCATATCATTTATTATATATGACAGTGATATATTTTCCCTACCTATACCTTTGTGTACCTATACCTTAATATTTGTTTTGATTTTAGGGAATGTGTTTATGTATATTCTTTCTTTATTTCATCATTTAAGCTTATTGATCATTTACAGTGCAGAAAAAGTATTTTTCAATTATTCATTTTCTTTGGGTAATCATATTCTTGGCATTGTTGGTTCTAATGGAACCAACGATGCCAATAAAGAGTGTACATGAAGGGAAGAGTGCACATGGCTTGGTGTTGTATAGCTGAAATATAACATTTTACTTTTTTTAAAGTATGATTTGTTTTAAATATGATTGCTTAAGGTTAGTACTTGAATATTTATCACTTGTCAAATATTCAAACCAGCCATCATGGCAGCCATTATCCAAATCATTCCAAACAGCTTTTTGGTAACTTGAGAGACAACACCTCTGATTTCAATAACAGACATTTGTGATATTGTTAAAGCGTATACCATACTTGTACATATTCATCAAAGGGCTCATATTTGTTCTGTGAGATGAGTTTAGCAGAAATGTCATATGATTTTATGAAGAAGCGGTGTTTGTGTTTCAAGTCTCCATTCTTTGAAGAACAAAAAGAAAACAAAAGCATTGTGTGTTCATGCTGATCTGTCTGGTACACACCTGAAGTCTTTTATGCTCACACACTGGGCTGTTTGTTATGCCTGTATCACATTTGATGTCCTGTGAATTAATCTTTCAATTCTCTTAGACTGTAGGAAAGCCCATTTTAGAAAGGCTGATATTTAAAAAGTTGTACTGTCATGTAATAACATAGTAAGCTGAGCATGAATCTAAGCCACATGGTTTTGGGCTGTTAACAATAAGGATATGGCACAATAGTGAAGAAAAAGAAAATGGCACAAAAGAACACTAACCCCTTTTTGTAAAAAACGAATGTTCTGTTTGTCCCCACAAGGATAGTAAAACCTTTTTTTACATCGTGTCTGCGGTCCCCACGGTGGAAAAAATAATATTAAAATAGTAAATCATTTTTATCTGAAAGTGTAACAATGCAAACAGGTTTTCTGTAAGGGAGGGGTGTCTAACTCAATTCCTGGAGGGCCACAGCCCTGAAGAGTTTAGCTCCAACCCTAAATAAATGCACCTGTTCCAGCTAATCAGGTCCTTCAGGCTTCTTTGAAAACGACATGGGAATCTATGGAAATTCCCCACAATTCACAGAAACAAACGTGTGTGTGTGTGTGTGTTATTCTTTACAATTGATTATAACCTATAGGTCTTTATGAATGTAATATATCATCTTTGTTGATGATTTTCTTTATGATTGTTATCAAAATATATATTTTCTATATTCTCTATATATTATTATATAAATGTATAATATATTTATGAGTCAGCTGTCCACGGTAGTCCTTAATATACCAGCACAATAACACACACAGCAAAATATTGTCTAATTATCATTATCGATAAAATCCCAGAAAATATTTAGATATCATTTTTGTCAATATCAGTCACTAGAAAATTTTGAGTTGGGGAGGTCTGACATTTTTTACAGTGTATGACAATGATATCTTATCCTATATGTACCTATACCTTAATATTTGTTTTGATTTTGGGGATTGCGTTTATGTATATTCTTTCTTTATTTAATTATTTAAGCTTATTGATCATTTACAGTGCAGAAAAAGTATGTTTCAATTATTAATTTTCTTTGGGTAATCATATTCTTATGGAATGTCTAGAGAAGAAGCTTTTAGAAAAACAAAACAATACGATGTAAATTTCACTCATTCTTTTGACTAAAATGGAGAAGGTAAAAGATGGCTCTGGCAATATTCTCTACTTTAATATATTGAGTTTTGAAACTCTATTTAGCTGATAACAGAAAGTGAATCCTTCTGGGGGGGGGGGGGGTGTTTGTGTGTGTATAGTTAGTAGGCTACTAGCACTGACCTTTTAGGGGAAGGTGATTCATGAATAAACCAGTTGTATGCTTATACGCTCACTGGCCACTTTATTAGGTACAACATAGCTAGTACCGGGTTGGACCCTCTTTTGCCTTCAGAACTGCCTTAATTCTTTATGGCATAGATTCAACAAGGTGTTGGAAACATTCCTCAGAGATTTTGGTCCATATTGACATGAGAGCATCACGCAGTTGCTGCAGATTTGTCGGCTGCACATCCATGATGCGAATCCACCGGGTGCTCTATTGACTCCCCGTTCCACCTCATGGTGCCATTTGAGTAAAGTGAACTCATTGCCAAAGAAACCAGTCTGAGATGATTTGAGCTTTGTGACATGATGCATATCCTGCTGGAAGTAGCCATCAGAAGATGGGTACACTGTAGTTAAAAGGGATGGACATTCAAACAATACTCAGTAGGCATTTAGGTACATAAAGGGATGCTCAATACACCACCAACAGCAGTGGCCAATGGATCCAAATTCTGACCCTTCTGAATGTTGCAGCAGAAAATCGAGACTTCAGACCAGGCAACGTTTTTTCCAATCTTCCAATTCTTCTTCATAATGCATTTTGTCATAATACTCTTTTTTTGCATTTAAAATACTTCACTAAGAAATAATGTTGTTGTAAATGTATACTGGGATTGAAGTGATGTGGCTTGGTAAACGTTTTATTGTCAGTAAAAAGACTGATAATGGCTGAATAAAAACAAAAGAATAAATATAAAAGAATAATAAAGTGTCTTATAATTATGTCTCATACCTGGCAGAGGTGTGAACGGTTCTCTTTCCTTAAACTAGTTTGTCAGGAATTTCTTTATTTCAACATATTTAAATTTACTAGGTAAATCCTAGTATTTTAAATTTGTGATTAATAATGATTAACGCAATAAAAAAATTTAGTCGATTGAAAGCACAAATATTATATATATATATATAAATATGAGCAAAGGCGGCTGTGAAAATAAATCTGCATAATTTATCTCTTTGATCTTTCATTAAAAAAAAATCACAAAATTCTAAACATTCATTGAAGTAAAACTATTTAAAGTGTGTGGGGGGGTCTCATTATGAAATAAATATTTTTTTCCAATGCATGTCAGCTACCATTATTGGCCCACCTAGACATTATGAGTAAAATATCTTTGAAGTATATTCCTATTCACATTTACATTTTTTAGCACACCAGGGTGAGATTATGAACACGAAATAGTCCAGCCATGACTTCCTGTTCAATAGGATTATAAATATGAGGAGCACAAAGTCCACATTGTTTTATTCCCTTAATCATGCATCACAAGGAGTAAAATCAAAGAATATAGTTCTGATGTACAGGACAAGATTGTTGAGCTTCACATAATAGAAAGTGGCTGTAAGAAAAGAGCTAGAGCATTGAAAATACCCATTTCCACCAACAGGGTAATAATTAAGAGGATCCAATCAACTAAAGATGTTACAAATCTGCCTGGAAGATGACGTGTGTCTATATCGTCCTAATGCACGCTGAGGAGGAGAGTTTGAGTGGCCAAAGACTCTCCAAGGATCACGGCTGGAGAATTGCAGAGATTAATTGGGGTCAGAAAGCCTAAGAAATATATATCAAACAGGCCCTACATCACCACATGTTGTTCATATGGGTTTTCAAGAAAAAAACTCCTGGCGCATCCAAAAACAAACTCCAGCATTTTCAATTGTCAGACACGACTGGAACTTCAAATGGCACTGGCTGGTCAGATGAAACAAAAAAAGGCGTTTTGGCAGCAAACCCACCAGATGAGTTTAGTACAAACAGGGATAAAAAGTACCACGTGTCCACGTTTAAATATACTGCTGGATCTATAATGTTGTGGGCCTGTTTCCATGGCATCAAGGATTCTATCAAATACCAACAGATAAAACATCTAAACCTGACTGCCTCTGTTAGAAATCTTATAATGGACCATGTTTGGATCTTCCATCAAGACAATGATAAAAAAAAATCAACACAAAAATGTGTCACTGAGCACAAACTGAAGCTTCTGCCATGTCTGTCTCAGTTCCCTGATCTGAACCCTATAGAAAATGAGTGGTGTGAACTGAAGAACTACCAACATGTTATAATTATAATAATATAATTATGTCAGTTTATGTGTATTAAATTGATTCCAGTAATGTTTTAAGAACATTCTTACATTAACATTCTTTAACATTAAGAATTTTCATATATAACCTAGGCTACTGTATAAAAGTAAAAGCATAAAGAAAGAGCAAAAATGCAAAACTTGAAGAATTATTATTGCTAAATAGAGCTATTCATGAAGTTAAAAGACATTGTGATTAAATGATTGTAATAAAGTCATTATTAGAGCGGCGCAACTTTGACCGTCTCATTATTTATGTCATATAGGTTTCATTGCAGCACTGCCAGCTGGACAGTGGGCATGCTAAATGTGAAGTTTACAGTTTTACCAAGGTTTTCAATGGTATGTGGGCTATGTATTTAAAAATTGTATGTGAGCGAGGTAAAGTGTAAGGATTCTCATACTCACTGTAAAGATCACTGTAAATACCGATTTTGGTCATCAATGCCTGAGTAAACATTACCTGTGTAAAATAACTTCAAATTAAAATAATCGCTTTAAGTTAAGAAACAAAAGTTAGGACCAAGTGACCAGTTCCAATTAATCTGATAACTCTCACTGACTGATTTTAGGTTTAAAATCTAAAGAAAAACCAGATTCTTCATTTATGATGCATCATGCCCTCAATGTGAATTATAACACTCATCCAATGCTTTCCTCGTGTCCTTTGCGTGTTTGTTAGAAGTTGAATTCAAATAATATACTGACACTCTGCCCAAACTATTTCTAATGTTGACTTAATAAATATTAAATATTAAACACTGCAAACAGTTTGAAAATATTTGATTCAGAATGCTCAAGTCATACATGTATTATATGTGTGTCCTTTTATGGACCAATGTTTGGCACTGTGCCCAAACAATACAAACAATAGAGCTCGTTCTTTAAACTTGGAACACAACTTGTTAGATCGTTTAGAATTAGATTTTCTAAAGTTTTGATCACACATGCCTATTATGTAAACAATATATTATATAAACATATAAAATGTAGTTCAGAATATTCTACATTTTCATCAAATTAAACTTCTATAAATACTTTTCCATTTAACTTTAACTTTTAATTTGTATTTTATTTTATTTTTTATGTAGTTTTGTGCAAATATTTCAATTTTTTTTAAGGTGCACGTGTCATTTTCAGGTCAGTGCTCAAGAAGTGGGACTGACAGTTAGTGATATCTGATGATCACACCCATTTAAAAAGAACTGTTAAACAAGTTTACTCATAATTCATATACTACTAATTTTCCCTCTCAATGAAACGTGCGTAGTAAAAAAACAGAAAAGTTAAGCAGGAAGGACCTGATTAAAAACGCCAGCTTAATTGCTTTAAATTAAAAAGGTTCCAATTATTCAAATACTCCATTAAGACAACAAAATACTACACTTAATAGTTACAAAGTGTATAAAAATACTATACAAAATACTACACAAAATATTACACTTTTAATAATGTGAATGATAATGTAAAGAATGTAGTAGTCATTTGGTTAAGGAAGGAAATAAGTTATAGACTTGGACACTTGATAATTTGCATTTTATTTGGTGATTTTACTGACCTACATATCCTGTAGAGTATGCCGCTATTGACATAAATTCCATTCCTCTAACACGTTTGTCCTCTAGTAATAAATAAATAAATACATAAAGGTTCCAGAAGGGAGTTTTAACATTGATGCCACCATTCCCAAGGAACCTATCATTAAAACATTCTTTGAAGGACCATTTTTGCTTGTGGTGTGTGATGAACATAAAACAACTTTTTCAACTATAAAGAACCTGTTGTGGAATGCAAATGTTAAATGGATGTTAAAGGTTATTTCTGATGGGAATCAGGACAGATATATTTCAACAGAAGTGTGATGGGGCTGAAGGGAATGGAGTTTTGTAGAGAATGAAAATGAAGAGCAGATTGAATCCTGTAAAACAGGTTGTGAATGACCTGTAGCAATCTTGTGTGCAGGAAATACTGTCAGTGGTCCGTCGCCTTTGCTATCGGTCACTGTGAAAAAAGTATTGCCTGCCTTTTGGAAAGTTGTCTAAATTCAGTAGACTGTTGAGTTGAGTATACAAACTAATGAGGTTTGTTTTTGAGGCAGTTGCTCAAGGAAAAAAAGTTACACCGAGTGGAATAAATAAGAATTTTCATTGAATATTGGGTTTAGCTTTGTATGGTAAGTATTTGTTTCTTTTTGTCAGATAATTAATTATAATTAAGTTTAAATATGATGTACTCAACAGACAATACAAGTTTGACAATGATATGTTAAAGGAATAAACATTTTAATCATGATTCTTTGAAATGGAACAAAAACATGATAAAGATATGAAACTGTATTTGGTTCCTAAGGTTAACACAACCTTTAATGTGAGCAAATGACACTTTTTAAGATGAGGAAAAATTAAATATTCAAATATATAAATGATAATGCAAATGAATCTTATCAAATTATATTAAAATGAGGTTATTAAATGCATAAATAATAAAAGGAAAATTTAACTTTCTAATCTTTATCATGTTTTTTCTTAATTTTCATTATATTTAATTAATATTTTTTAAATTTTCTTTTGAAATTTCGTTGTCGTTCTATAGCATTAATAAGCAGGGATTATGAATGAATGACTTTCTGACTCCTTCTCTTGACTGCAGCTGCATACTTCTGCATTAGCGACGTAAACAAGACTTCTGTCTTTTAAAGACACATGGAAAAACTTAATTAGTTCAAAACATTACACCACTACACCCCCACAATTGTGTTGCTTTGATACAGGGACGTATGTCACACATAATACATATGTGTAAGATGTAAGTAAACCTTTTTCATTGATCTGTTTTGTGAATGCAACATAACACTCTGTGCTGTATTATAGGTTACATTTCTTAACAAGAGCCTTTATTTCTCCCTATAGAATGAAAAACGTGTGGCTCCATCGCAAAACCAAAAACATCATATTTTTTTTTTTTTGCACTGACGCTTCTTATTTGTTGTTTTGTCATATTTTTTACTGAAATGAAAGAGGAAGACAGAAAACAAGAGTGTTTGAGAGGTCACGTCTTACAATACAATATGAAATTAATTGCACAGCGATATATGAAATGGAACCAATGGAACTGGGCAAAACTTTAGTCATTCGCAAGCAAAAAAGCTACGTAGGGCAAACCGATGAGGCTGTTGTGAATTCCACCTCTGATTGTGATCGATTTGTGTCTCAAGGTTATGATGGGATTCAAGGCTCTGAGTTTGAGCGTGAATTTCCCCTTGCATACTCTTTGGTTGTTCACCAGGATGCGGCTCTTGTGGAGAGGTTGCTAAGAGCCATTTACATGCCGCATAACATATACTGCATACATTACGATCTGAAGTCCACAGATGACTTTATTTCAGCAATGAAAGGTCTGGCCCGCTGCATCCCCAACGTCTTCATTGCCTCAAAGCTGGAGAGGGTCCAGTACGCAGGCTTCTCACGACTCAAAGCAGATCTTAATTGTCTGTCTGACCTCCTAGATTCTGAGGTCAAGTGGAAGTATGTCATCAACCTGTGTGGTCAGGACTTTCCACTGCGAACAAACGCTGAGCTGGTGTCGGATCTAAAAGAGCTGAATGGAAAGAACATGGTGGAGAGCAAGTGGCCTGGAGGAAAACAATGGCGTTGGACGTATCATCATTTACTGAAAGATAGTAATTCAGAGTACTACAGCTCACCTGTCACCACTTCTGAGATGAAATCTCCACCTCCTCACAATATAGCCATGTTTGTGGGCAGCGCATACTTTACACTCTCAAGGGAATTTGTGGTTTTTGTTAACCAGAGTCCCATAGCCAGTGATTTCTTGGCTTGGACTGAGGATACATACTCACCTGATGAACATTTCTGGGCAACTCTGGTTCGTGTGCCTGGAGTACCAGGAGAAGTGCCAAGTTCTGATCCTGAGATCTCAGAACTAAAAAGTAAAACCCGTCTGGTGAAGTGGTCTTATCATGAAAGGATTCTTTACCCACCATGCACCGGAGTCCAGTGTGAGAGAAGTGTGTATTTATGGTGCTGCTGAGCTCAGATGGCTCCTAAATTATGGCCACTGGTTTGCTAATAAAGTGGATCCAAAAGTGGATCCTGTTCTTATGGAATGTTTAGAAGAAAAACTTGCAGAAAGACTTGTGCAGAGAGAAGTATAAATAATGCATTCTCATTCTGGAGCTCTGGTTGTATGTTGTAAGTCATTCTCTGTCGCCCTCTGCTGTGTACAAAAGAATGGAGCATGAGTTGGTTCATCAATGAATTATTGCACTGTTTACCATATTACCTGTGCAAAATAGCTACACATTCAAATAATGGTTTATAAAAACTAAAAAACTAATAAAAACAACGAATTAATACATGTGGTGCTCATTGCAGATTAAGTTCCAATTTTAAGATGATTTATTTGTATGTTTGAACGATACTTTGTAAATTATTTAAAAGTATTATTATCATTGTTATGAGTTGTGTTTTGATATTGAAATTTTCTAGCAAAATAACAACATTAATAAATTAACTATCATGGCTTTAAGATTTCCAGATGGAAAAAAGAAGTGCACTTAAGTCGATAGTCCTCTGCTACCATCTACATGCATATGCATTGTTTTATCTTCATGCAGCAGCGTTAAACAACTTTTGTAGCATGAGTTTACAAATATTTGTCATGCCAATAAAGTATCTTAAACTAATGCTTGTAACTTGCTTATTATTAGGGATGAATAAACTTAAGACATCCAGTTAAGACTGTCATTATATGCAGAAAGAACTAAAAATTAAGTGTGCTACTTACACTTTTTAAGCACATTATTATTTCTTATATGTGTAATTATAGTATTATTTATATTAGAATATACAGTATTATAGTATTATTTTTCAATTTTCATTTGAATTTCAGTAAAATGGTTGTCATTTTTATGTTTTAGTTGAACTATTTTACTTCTGTTTTACTTTTTATTTCAGTTTTGATTTTAATAATGGTAACCATATTCTAGTTTTCCAGTCTTCATTTGTCTCTACTCAAGCTTACAGAAATCTTAACAGGCCTACCCATCATACACATAACCTTAACATTAATCTAGGCGATAATTAAAATATGGACCAATAGAAAAAAATCTACAGCTTGTTTGAACTAAATATGTTACATCTTTATTATTATTATTTGTACAGCTTGACTCCATGTTTCTTTAGCAATTGATCCTTTATTTTACTGTCTAGTGATGTCTAGTGGTTGCTCTTTATGCTCTTTGTTAACGCATTTATTTGAATAATCAATTTCTCAATCTGCAAACCAGCTATATTTATACAAATTAACAGCTTTTAGCCTGATATAGCCAATGAAAGACTTAAGTCTATTTTTACACCTCCACTGACAAAGTTATCCTCTTGCTCCTATACGTCACATTCTACACATGACACCTTTTCCTTATGCACTACTGCCTTCAAAGATTGCCTTTCGTCACAATTTCATCAATCACTTTATGGAATTTTGATTGATTGGAGTATAGTTTGCCTCTCATGACACGTAAACCTCCTCAAATCCTGTACTTCAGAGATATTTGAGACCTCTCACATCCCGTAGAAAGCAGCTCCACGTGCGCGCGCGAGCTGACCGCGTCCCCGAGCTGACGCTATTAACAACAAGCGGAGAATCCATGTTAATATCGGCTGTTGGTTAAACCTGTTCAACGGAAAATATAAAACGCATAAAACCACACCGTGAGCAGGGTTAAGGTGAGTCGACAGTTTTCCTTCAGTCGCGTGCATGGTTTCTCGCTTGTTGCGAAAGCGAACTGGACTGGCACGGCCCAGTATTGGGGGGATGCAGTTTATTTAGATGTCTGAGATGAAATATACTTAGTAATAATCGATTATTTAAGATTACATTTTTCATAACGTGTTAGGAGTGGTCGTATTTGAGACGTTGCGCTGAAATGTTACATTACATTTCTGGATTGAGATGTGCATGCGACTTCAGGTGAGGCGCACAATATATATTTATTGGGTAAAATATGAGCGTGCGCACTCACGCGCTTTACGAAACTCGTTTTTACTTTCTGATTCATTTTCGTTTTCAATAATGATGCCATTAAGTGATTGACAGGACATTTATTTCGTCGTATTATTATTTAGAATTGTTTTACTTTTGGGTTTATTTAGATAGTTTGGATTCTTCGGTCTTTACCTTCTTGCTTAATGTTATAGTGATACAAATATCTTAAAGCAGTAATTGTATTAATGCTTTAGTTGAGTCAGAGCGAGTTTTTTGTTGATGAGCATGATAGAGCAGCATGATGTGGAAACGTTTTCGGAGTTCAATTTGTCAGTGGATTTCACAAGCTGGCAGCTAGCGGTGTCCAATTCGTGAACGAGTCGTCACTTAAGACGGATCTTTTCGATGATTCAGTTGAAGAAGCGGCGCAATAATAAAGATGTGTTCACGAAGCTGTCGGATCTTCAAATCAACTTTATTATTAAACCGATCAAACTCGAGAACTGATAAGTGAGCCAAATTGACTAATTCGACGAAAAAGTGTTTACTTTAATACAAAATGTTAACATAAACACTCTGGGCTCAATGAATCCGTTTTAGAGCCGGTTCTTTTAAAATGAACTGTTTGAAAGAACCGATTCGTGACTTCGCATAAGTTGAGCTTGATGTGAGGGGTTTCGTGTCATATATATCCTCCTTTCATGGAAAGAGAACACGGTGTTCTTTTTGAACGAGAGATTGAGAGGGTTTCTGTCAAAAGTTTCAGATATTAGTTTTGAAATTCAGACCATAAACTGAGAATTACATGATTTTGCTGACATCAAATGATGCAGACAATTTGTATTCTACCTCCAGAATAGAAAGAACACCGTTTAATATAGTTTGATTTGTTAACAATAGCTGTGTGTATATATTTGTTATCAACACGTGATCACTAATTAGTCTCTATAAAATCTGTAAAATGTTTATTTTGCATTTTAACCTTCAGAGTTAAACCAAGTTATTGTGTAGTTTGCTTTCTTGTCATGTCCTGTTAGACCAAACCAGTTCAATCCAGCACCAGAATTCAACCAACTCGCCCTCCCCTCAGAAACCTCTCAATCTCACACACACCCTCTTTGTTTTTATGAGCACAGCGTCTCTCCGCCGCCTGTGATGTGTTTCTCTTGTAAATTGTTATCTTTCACTCTAGATTGAGTTGTCATATTTCACTGCCAGTTTTTAATTAAATTGCCCAACAAGTTGGAATGTTGCATTTTAGGAACTTAGGCATTTTTTTTGCATTTTCTTGATAGCCTTCCACCTTAATTGTGCCGAGTCAACATTAGTGTTGATTAACTATGAGAGAGAGGCATTGCCTCCAGAATTTCTTTTTGTGCTTGACTGCTAATTCAGTCTGACAGTGTGTGACTATGAGAGAATGAGGGAACTGGCTCGTTATGTAACGATAGCACTGGTGACTACATTCATGTTCACACAGGCATACTGTCCGCTTGTGAGAGTGTTACGGCCGGGCCAACTGTTCCCTTTTCAGGCCAGGTGACTAGGCCTCTGTACTGTCTTGGCAGTGTTTATATAAAAGAGACTAGGGCTAGTTGTCTCAAAGGTTATATATCAATAACTGTAAGGTTTTTAATCTGAGCCTTTGACCAACCTGTCTTCACTTCCACATGCAGTGGATGTAATGCAAGAATAATACCCCCTGCTGATTTTGGCCTTGGATTTATTAAGTTAATTGGCTTTATCTGCTCTTGCTTGCGTGATACTACAGCAGAGACTAGAATAGATTCAAAAGCCCTCAGTGAACCATGGCTTTGGACCCAGAATAGGGGGTTTCAGATCACTAGCTTAACTCAGAGTGGGGGTTGCCTTTGTTTTGGCCAGAGCAATACCACTGACATATGTGCTTATTTGAAGACATTAATTGTGTATTGTAAAGAGAATGACATATTAGAATGATTTCTAAGTGATCATGAGGCACTGAAGACTGGAGTAGGCGGCTAATTCAGCTTTGCCAACACAGAAATTAATTCAAATTTAAAATAGAATGAAGTAAAGGGAACTGGGAAATCTTACATTTTGGAAGAACTGAGATTTATATTAAAAGACAAGTTATCCAATTTTCATCAAGATCTGAAAACCAATAAGACTGTAACTTCTTACAGGCAGACTGAATATATTGGATTCATCTCTTTTAATCAAACTGTCTGAAACTCTGAATATACACTATTTGGATAGCTGTTGTTGCCGTCCATTAGGGTAAAAGATAGCATATTTACACTGTTGCTCATGTACAACATTCCTGATTGTAAAGCATTTGAAGTAACCTTCTACACCTTTTTTTTGGGGGGGGGGTAATATAAAGCTTTAATGTTCTTGGCTCCAAAGTTTCAATTAATAGCTTTACACTGTTCTTGGCTCCAAAGAGTATATGTTTTATGTGGTGGCTTTGTGTTGTGTTTTTGTGTGTGTATACGTTATTTTTGTGACGTTGTGTGTGTGTGTGTGTGTGTTGTTTCAAGAAAATTAAAATAAAGAGATGAAAAAAAATAAAGAATGAAGTTGAAATTAGAGTTGATATAGTTGAGAGAATTTCACAGTATTACTGTTTTATTATTGATCATAGATGCTGAGCATAAAGGTGTGGACAAACAAATTCAGTTTACCTGCAGGTTCAATAATTTCACTACAACTACAGTGTTGATAATAAACAATGAACCCTTTTTACCTGCGATATTTCACAGAAAATTTGCTAAGGTGACCACACCATGAGACCACACCTCTTAATAAACATAAAAAAAATATCACCTACATCTTTTGCTTAGTGTACCCTGAATTATTATGCATATATATATATATAAGGTTCTAGAGATGGATACAGGTATTAGGTTCCAGCTCACAAATCTCTCTCGGTCTCAATTGCTCAGAGCAGAGAGTGTTGGGATCCCAGACGTTTGTTTCCGGCTTTTCCTGTAGACAGCTGTTACGCAACATGTGCCACTGCACAACATGCTATTGATGTTTTTGCCTTCAGCTATAGCACGCTCATGAAGCTTCATGTGGACTCATGCTAAAGTTTCATATAACAGCAAGCAAATTAAAAGGAATAGCATTTTAAAAATCAGTCTTTTATATGATATTCGTTGGATAATGCATGTATATTATATTACATTAAAAAACATGCAGTAAGCAAGCAAAGTGTCTAAAACAAATTCTGTCTCTAGTTTTATTTAAAGACGTAGAGCGAAATTTCTCCACCTTTAATGTAAATACTAAATATTCTTGTGCGTTCTGCCTTGCTATGATCCTTGTTATTTTCGCACCAAATATAAGCTGATTTCTCTGATAGTTTGCAGGCCACTCTGAGCCTCAGGTCCTGTGGTGCGGCACTCTGGCACATGTAAAGAGACCATGCATTCCTCTGGAAGAATGCAGGATGCCATGGGGGTGTTTTGGGGGCTGGTTGGGTTTTTGTGGCTCACGGCTGTGAGTGTGCTTGTATGGACAGTCGTAATATTGATTTCTTGTGTGTGCCGTGTCCAGCTGTAGAATCTACAACAATTTAACAAGGCAAGAACAATGCAGTGTTAGCGGTCATAATTTCAATGGCAACCATCAATAGATTGATTCAGTTTCAAAGATCACATCACATATAAGTTTTGAAGGACTTTTAATTGTTACTCTGTTAACCCCCCCCCCCCCCCAAAAAAAAACCTTACTTGCCCTGGACGCTAAAAAAGTTGTGATCTGTTGGACTCCTATACTCATTCCAGCCTTTTTAGATTTGTTAAAGCAGCGAGGCTTGGCTGTGTGTATATATGTGAGCAAGCATTTGTGTGTGTGCTACTGTTCGGTCTGATTGTCAGCATGACACAGATAGTCGTTGACAGTCGGGGATTCATTGAGGCCAGCTGAGGACGGACAGCAGCCAACTATGATGTTCAGGAACAGTTGGAACAGAGAATGTGTATTTATAAATTTGTGTTGTGTTTCCGCTTAGTTTGCATATAATATATTTGTTTGGTCCAAATTGCATGTGCAGGAACTTTTGAGTTAGTGTGAGAACCGTTTTCTTATTAGAGTTGAAGTGTCAAAATGAAACCTTGGCTCCAATATTAGTTAATTAATAGAGATCTTAGGTCATGCACACATACAAATGTGTAAACATCCCTTATGAATATTTCAATTTTTCTGTACCCAAACTGATTCTTGAGATTTCATTTTGAAAAGTCCAATATTTTTATACTTACTTACACTAAACAAAGCTCAATGTTCAACTTTATTTTAATGCTCAACTTCAATTTTAATGAAAAACAACAAAGTAAAAATATATAATCATGATCTAAAACAAAAATACCATTATAAACTAGGTTAGTGGATAATTCAGCAGCAAAAGTTATTCTAGAAAAATGTAACATTTAGAGAAATAACATTATTTAGTGGGGAACTAATAAAAGAGAATAAGTGTAGGACTAAGTTACACATTTCTATTTGTATTGTTGTAAAATACATTAATTAAAAACAAGTACTGCAGAGGAGAGAGTTTGCATGAACTCGACTTAAATATTCCCCAAATTAAACTATGGAACGACTTCAGAACACTTGAAAAATAGTGCTCAAAAACTTTATGGTGCTTTATAATGATTTTGTGCCTTTCGTGGGGCTTAACAATAACACAGAATAGTATATGCACAATATCGGATTTAGATCTGATTTAGTCTCGTCTACCCGATACCTGATCTGGCAGGAAATGCTAGTATCAGAGCCGATACTGAATATCAGATCGATGCATCCCTAAAAATTACAGTTGAACCACTGATGTCACATGGACTATTTTAATGATATCCTTGCTACCTTTCTGGGGCTTGAACATGTCCGTTGTTTTGCCATCTATGGCAGGTCAGAAAGCTGTCAGATTTCATAAAAAATATTTTAATTTGTGTTCCAAAGATAAATGAAGATGTTATGGGTTTGGAACAACATGAAGGTGAGTAATTAATGATAGAATTTTTCATTTTTGGGTGAACTATCCCTTTAAGTGACAATATTCTGAAGTATCTGTACAACCCCATGGAACAATGATGCTGAATGACCCAAAGAAGGATATGAAGAACCCAAAAATAAAAAAGATTTTAACAATATGGGTTTTATACAGTGATCACAAGAACAAAATTAAATTTTGTTAACTAGTAACTGCTCAACAAACTGGTAGCTCAATGATGAAAAGCCCATTTTCATATGAAATAAGCATTTGAAATTGAAATTGTTGTCTAATGTCAATTTTTCGAAAATTTTTCGTTGAAAGCTGACAAAATAAGCTTTCCTTTGATATGTACGGTTTGCTAGAATAGGACAATATTTGGCTGAGATGCAACTATTTGAAAATCTGGAACTTGAGGGTTCAAAAAATTTTTTTTTTTGAGAAAATCACCTTTAAAGTTGTCCAAATGAAGTTCTTAGCTATGCATATTACTAATAAAAAATGAAGTTTTGATATATTTACGGTAAGAATTGTACAAAATATCTTCATGGAACATGATCTTTACTAATATCCTAATGATTTTTGGTATAAAAGTAAAAATTATCATTTTGACCCATGTAATGTATTTTTGGCTATTGCAAATATTCCCCAGCGACTTAAGACTGGTTTTGTGGTCCAGGGTCACATTTGGTCATGCAAAGATGACGTAAGAGGCCATGGCAAGATTTTATTTTTCTAAGAATAAATTGTTGCTTTAAATAAAAGTGGTTTCTCACTCATCAATGTTTTAATGTAGAAAGCATTTTGAAAGAAATTGGTCATTAATTAATTCTGATACAATTTGACAGAATAAATGATTAAAAACAAAAACAATTGAATTCATATGACCGAGCACTGAAGTTGCCATTTTTGTGACCTCTGACCCCTGCAGGGATGGAGTTCCCTGTAGATGTATTGCTGTCTGGCAGACATGAGGACTTGGAAAGTTCAGCCCAGAGCTACATGAACCAACTGCTCTACAGCAACCCAGATAACACACAATACCTTACCCTGCCCAGCATGAGAAAGGTAAAACACACACACACACACAACAGAGCTCAGATAATGTGGAGAATATCAGATCATACTGAAAAAGAAACTTTTCTGTGCAAAGTTAAAGGCCTATCCAATTAAAAAAAATTGGCATATGTAATGTATCTCCTAAAATGATCATAATGTGTTGAGAACAATATTATAGCTTAAATTATACACCAAGTATACAATAATTATACAAGTTTATACAAGTTTTAAAAAATATGTAAGTTTTTATTGGGGGGGGAGGGTTAAACCCTTTAAAAATTGCCCCATTCACTTCCTTTGTGCCTCACCAACAATTCAATTGTTGCCTGGCATATTCCTTTAAGAATACTGTTCTGGCTCTTTTAGATCCAGATCAGTCCTGCCAATGTTGGGTTTGTTCCTCTTTATGGAGCCAATCTCAAACACAAAGTGCTGGCTCTGTTTGCTCCTGAGGACCAGTTCACAGGTAGCCCACTTTCCTGCCCCTTTTACCCATCACAATAACATCATGAATGGATTTTATCACAATAACATCATGGATAAACTTCTAGGAAACTCATATTTGAATTTCTTTAGCATCTTATTTACCTTTATTCTGCTTTATCTCCCTTTTTTATTCAAGCTGTGGCATTGTTCTTGGCTGATCAGTGGTCCGCAGTGGAAGATATTCTCAGAACGTCAAATCCTGCAAGAGAAGGCCTTGTAAAGGTAGTATTTCATATTTTTTGGAAAGCTTAAGCATTGAACTTTTTAAAGAAATTATTCAGACACATTTTTGTACTTTGAAGGTCTATTCAGAATGTCACTTCTTTGCCAAGTCAATAAAAAGCAGAAATCTGGCATTTTCTTCGATGCTTTTTAAGGACTTGCAAATTTTCTCAAGCACTCCTACGATGAACTTGTTTTTTTTTTTATATAAAATTTATTTTAGTATGTGTGGCCCGGATTAACACAGTGTAGTACGCCTAGGGTGACCACATTTGAAGTGCCCCCCCCATCCCCATCTAAAAAAATTAAGAGGACTGTCAAAAATTCAGGAGCACCTTCTGATCAATAACAAAAATTAGCCTTCCCATTACAAGGTAATATTTGACTCCTTAAAGTGATTTACATGGGCATTTTTTTTGTAATTTTATCTTTTTGTATTTTATTAAAAGTATGTCATTGTCAAATTCAAAAATCTATATTTATAAGCTTTTACAAAATTTCTAATAAAAAATAGAATAAGGACAGGTAGAATAAGAAGAATAAGTTACCAATCAAAATAAATAAATATTAACAAAATTAGTTTCCACTACAAAGGTGGCACAGAAGAACACAAAAGTGGCATGTAGGTAAATTTATAGACATTTACAGAGGCTCAGAGGTGGCATGGATATTTTAAATTATTAACAATGTTGTGAGATTAATGTTTTAAATATAATTTTTTTATATAGAACTATTGTTTGCTTTAAAGGATTTAAATAACAGAAATTACACTTTAAAAATAAAAATTTAACTGGCAGCAGGTGGCGGTCTGATTTTATCACTGAATCATTCATTCAATTGATTCGTTTGAACGGCTGATTCATTCAGGAACGAAGCAAGTGACTGTCTTTATGAATGGGTAATTGAATCATTGACTCACTAGATTCGTTTAAAAACAGGTTAATTCAAAAATGAAATAAAGATGCGGCTCAGCTGTGACTGTTTGAAACTATATTCCTTGACAAAATCAAATTTCCTTGTGCAAAATCAGGCAATATTTTTAAAGTCGTACAATGTACATCACTTAATATTAACTTATTGTTTATTGAACTGTTGTATTAATTTAATGACATTTGCAAACTCCCTTAATAATCTTTAAAAGCGGTCACTCACTTCAGTTCATTGCGATCTCACAAAGCTCCATTATAATCAATGAAGCTCTCTACACTGCACAACGAATCTCTTATTTACACCCTGTCTACACTTTATGCATAACTCGGCAATGAACAAAACTCCAGCATTTTGAGCAGTGAGTGGATTCTGATTAACATTGCATTCAAGGAATCAACATATGTCTGCGATACGTCAGCGCAAACACAAATGCTGATCGGGTTAGTCGCACTGGTGATCCTAAATATTTTTTGATACCTTTCAGTCGCATTGTAGAGCTCTGGCTATGTGTCATGACTGATATGTGACCTATCCATTTTTATTGCTCTTATTGAACTGTATCATCCATTTAATGTTGCTCTACTGAATGTTCTATCATTAAAACACACACAAAACATGAAAAAAACTATTTTAAATTCTCTCTGAATATAGTCTAGTTATTATTTCTAATCTGCATCTCTTCAAAAAAAAAAAAAAAATAATATATATATACAAACAAAACATTGGTGTTATTATTTTAATAACTTGGTGCCCCCCTATTGGCTGGTGCCCCAGGGCACTCGCCCAATCCCGTCAATGGGTAATCCGGCCCTGTCAGTGAGAGGTGTTTTTGTCTCCGTCTCCACACTTTGCATACATAGGCTTGCTTTAGAAAATATTTAGAAATTTTAAATGTACACAGGCATTGTCTCACTCACTTAAAAATACACAATGCACCCGTATTCTTTATGCTTGTATTTGTTCATTCCACTGTATTGTGGAGCATAACACACTCCATATGTTATAATATCCTGTATTATCCAGTTTGGATTTCCTTTGCTGAATATCATCTTTTATAACTTAACTGTTACATCATGTTGTACACCTGTTTGAACTTGGCATGAAATGAAGATTTACCCTACTTATTTTCTAAATCTTGTTTTAAATTAAAAATTTTTTTTACCTGTAGTTTTAAACAAAACATTACTCGATTTCCCAGTGAAACTTCAGATACAATTTATAAAACACAATTTAATATCTTTTGTGAATAATTGCATTTGGACAGGTAAGCTCTGTGGGCGAGAAGATTGTCTTATATGTGCTAAACCGCATCATTTACCGGACGGTGGAAATGGGTTCTAACGAGGTGCCGTTCCTGTGCCACGGAGAAGACGTCTTTGCCAAAATCCTCTGGAAGAATGGAGAAGCGGTGGGCTTCTACTCTGTCAAATCTAAAGGTCAGTCCTTCTCCCTGGAGAGTCTGGCAGTGCTCATTCTGCCCAATGTATGAGTAAGTGTACTTCATAAAATAATCTACAGTGTCTTCATTAAAGGACGAGTGAGAGATGGAACTAGGCCTTGCCTAGTTTATAAGAAGGAAAGCTCAAAAGCTTCTGTGTTGTGGCTTAGTAATAATCTTGGTTTGTACAAATAGATTATAGATTCAAAGGCAAAAATATTAAACATATAATTTTTTATTATTATACAGAGAAAGGATTGATAGACCTAGAAAGCTGTAACTATAAATCATGCTTTGGTAAATAAAAGTTATGATATAATATCAGTCAATCTTAAGAGAAGTAGTCAGTTATAACAAACTCATAATTATTGTGAAAAATTTGAAAACAGAAGTGGCACCTCATTAAAATGAGGATCTGTTTTGTCATAATTATGACTTGGTATGTTGTAATTATGACTGTTATTCAGACATTTTATATCATAATTATGACTCCTAATTTAGATTTTTAACTAAAGTATGCTGTCATAATTTAGATTTTTTTCATCATTATGACTTATCTCAGTTTCTAATGTCATATTTATGACCAAATCATAAATCTGATTTTTTTTAATGTCAAGAATTTGGCTTTATTATTTACTGAAACAGCTCAAATTGTCTGTAGGTAATTATATTGGATATGATGAAGATATCATCATTATTATTATAATATTATCCAATATAGTTGAACTGTTCTTGAAAACAAGTATCACTGTTCAAGACAAACTGTATTTGTGATAGTATGGCAGATGGAAACCAGTGTAACGCAGTGATTTTGCACCAGACATTTCTTCCATCTGCTGTGTTTGTTCTCCCGTACAGGTAGCTTGTGTAATAGCTTTGTGAGCCAGTGCTACCTACTTCCAGTCATGGACTCTATATTTGTGCGGAAGGATCACCGTGGTAACGGTCATGGCTTGCAGATGTTGGAGGACTTTGTGGACTCCTTTAAAGATGACGAACTGGGCTTGAAATACCCCTTAACACCAGTAATGCAAAAGGGTCAGAAATCTTCTTCACTACTTTGCACTAGTTTTAAATGCCCCCTTACTAGTTTGTAACCTTATACTCTACAAGTCAAGGGAAACGATTTGAATAAGGTGACTGACAGTGTAGAACTTTAGTAAGCAAATGACTTGCAAATACCTGTCCTGCACTGTTATTCTATAGAGGATTTGTTTTGAGACTTGCTCATAGCTGTAAATAGAAAAGCTGTATTAAATATTAAGCAACTGTAAAAAATGTAATATTAAAACAACTGTTTCAGCATTGATAATAACACCAAACCAGGTATTTCTTGAGCACCAAATCAGCGTATCAGAATGATTTCTGAAGGATCATGGGACTCTGAAGACGGGAGTAAGGGCTGCTGAAAATTTTACTTTGCCATCACAGGAATATATTACATTTTAAAAACTATTAAAATATAAACATTTTTAAATTCTATATCACAGTACTACTGTTGTTTTTTTTTTCTATTGCTGTCAAACGATTTATCACATCCAAAATATTTTTTGTTTACATAATGTGTGTGTACTGTATTTATATATAAATACACACAAATTCATGTATATGTATTTAAGAAAAATTGTATGTTTATACATTTAAATATTTATATATAATATAATTAAATGAATCTAAATATATACATGGAAATATTTTCAAAATATATACTGTATGTGTGTGTATTTATACATACATAATAAATATACACAGTACACACACAAATATTATGTAAACAAAAACTTTTATTTTGGATGTGATTAATCGTCTGATAGCACTATTTTTTTCTGTATTTTTCATCAAATAAATGCAGCCTTGGTAAAGCATAAGAGACTTCTTCCAAACATGTTTTTAAAAATCAAATGATCCCCAAACTATATTGTATCTAAAACTTGTCTATTCACATGCAGTATATATTTCATTATTTAATTGTTTACTTTTACTATATATATATATTGTGCAATTAGATGGTAAATAAATATAAAGAGCTACATTTCTTTATGTTTTACTAAATGAGTATATAAAGATTGAATAATAAAAAATATGTTCCAGTATGCAGACAGTATCTGAACACATACCCGGCCGATGTGGACCTGCTTTGGGAGGTGGAAGGAGTTGGAGGTCCCTACCAGAAAGTGAAAGTGGCAAGCAAACTTGGCTCCATTACACTACAATGTAAGTACCTTTTCCTGGGTCATATCTGCCACTGAACCCTCTGTTGAAACTCCTAACAGTTGTGGGGTTGTTTCTCAAAATGGCAGCTTTTACCAGTATATCTCGTTGTTCATTGCAAGTGGCATCACACTATCAGCTCACTTTCACATCATCACTTGATTTATAGGTTAGAGTTTAGAGTTGTTGTGTCCATCTCCATACAGGCAACCACAGCTCATCGACAGCAGAAGAAAACAAAAATGGAGAGGTTGCGGTTAATGAGGTGGAGATGACTGAGGAGAGCTGCCTGGACATCACGGTACATATGATCCTATCTTTATGTAGTATATCTAGATGCTTTTCTTAGTGTTTTTTAGCTTTAGTAGCAGTAGGGCTAAAGGGGATGAATTTAGAGACACTTCTCAGAACAGTTACTGTAACCTTAATTTCCCTTTATTGTGTATAATATTTGTGTGTATGTTTTTTTATAGCACTATGATAGGTTTTGCATTAAAATATTAGTCAACCTAATTTGTTTGAGTATCTGCAACTCAACTGAAGGTTTGTTTAGCTTCAGTACAAGAAACTCATTTGAATAGTTTCTGGTGGACATGAACCTATTATACAGGGCTTCTTTTAGTCAGACATCCCACAGACTAGTTTATTTGGGATATGTTAAGTTTTGCACATGCTTGCTTCATTGTTGAGCTTTTCTCTGAATTTGAGATATTTGTATGTATTTATAGAAACTCTTAACCCTTGACCGAGTAGAGTGAATTGTTTCATTTGTTTTACAGGAGGATGTGGTGGTAGTCAACAAACATCTCAAAGTAGCAGAAGGTTTGGATTTGTGTACAATTTATCATTCTAAAACACCCTTTTCTGCCAATTCAGACAGTTTAAGTGGGTGTTAAAATCTTTTTGTTTTTTCATCTCTTGCTGTAGAAATTAGTACCTTGCCCATTTGCACACGCACACGGAGCAGCGAACACAAACAAAAGAAAAGGCCACGGGAAGAACCAGAAGATAGTGCCGTGGAGAACCGACCTGAAAAAATCAACAGGTCTCTAAAACGGCTTGCATACGACACCTCATTGACTGGTTGCTTTCAGAGGTTATCCTTAAGATTACAGTAATGGGGGATTTACTCGTGTGCCACTGAGATAAAATGTGTAATATCATAATGCAGCGGATGGGCTTTTAAAATGACCCTCCACCATGGGTCTAAAAGAAAACTGTTGATATTAAATCCTGACTGTAATAAAATGTTACACATGTAAAGTGCATTAAATGTGGGAAAAATCCCAAACTGTTTGGGGAGAGACCCAAACCATAGCTAAGGACAGAAAAGCCTAAAATCCACATAGAAACATTTAAAGAGCTTTCATTTATTATAGATGCATGTTTTTTTATAATACATTAACTAATGACATTATGCAAATTGAAATAGTTTTGTATTAGTACATTTAAAAATGATTAAAATTAAACCTAGATTAATAAATTATTTAGTTCATGATACATTACCATTCAAAGTTTGGGGTCTGTAAGATGTTTTTTAAATGTTAAATAAAAATTTTTAACAGTTTGAATGTTAAATTGTTTCAAATAAGTCTCATGCACACAGGCTGTGTTTAAAAAAAATACAGTGAAATGTTAACGTTGTAAAAAATATATATATTTAAACTATTTTAATTATTTTTTTTAAACAATCCTGTGATGGCAAAGCTGAATTTTCTGTCATAAGTGTCGCATGATACTTTAGAAATCATTATTATGCAGATATAGTGCTCAGTTTGTTATTATCAATTTTGAAAACAGTTGTACCAGAAAATGTAATGTGTAATTCTAAAAAGATGGAATTACTGCATTGTCCTCTTTGTCATCTATTACCTGTATATTGAATTTAGAGTGGTCGAACCAGAAACGGAGACCGAACCTGATGTTGTTGTGCCAGAGGCTAAAGAACACATGGAGGGAGAAAGTGGAGGAGAAGATGGAGCAGCAACCTCTTTCCAGGCGGAGGAGGCTGCATCCAATGAGGGCCCTGCAGAAACAGACATTCTGGTGAGGGACAGCAGCGTCCTTTGTTAGTTGTCTTATCTGGTGCACTATTTCATCACTGGTTTCATATGAGGCCAAATAAGTTGGCTTACAACAGTTGCCAAAAATGCCAATGCAAATTATGTTTGTGGTTCATAAAACAGTATGTTCTCTGTGCCAGAGGTGCACATACAAATGTGTACCCAAATCCGGTATTGAGTTCTCAGTTTCTCTGTGAAGGTGGCAGAAGTCAATGGAGAAATGACTGACAGTCAAGAAGAGGAGAATGAGGGGTCAGCAGTCACAACAGAGGATGCTCAGGCCACCCAAGAGCTCCCTCTAGAGGCTGAACCTGTCATCCAAAGTGGCACTGCTGAGGAGATGGAGGCAGAGGGAGAAGCACAGGTAAACTATTTAATTCAGGTAAAGGTCTGTTACATGATTTGAGCAGTGTGTATACACTATTTGGGTCATTTTAAATATTTTTAAAAGATATGTCTCTTATGCATATATATTTGAGAAAATACTGTAAAAACATCAATAGTATGAAAATATATTTACAATTTAAAATAACTGTTTTCTGTTGTAATATATTTTAGAATAAGACATTTATTCCTGTGTTGGCAAAGCTTAATATTCAGCAGCCATTACTCCAGGCTTGAGTGTCACATGATCCTTCTGAATTTTTTTGGAAACCATTTTTGTGGAAATACATTTTTTTTCAGGATTCTAAGAGTTCAAAAGAAGAGCATTTTTAAAAAATCAGATTTTTTTTTACTATTTTAATGCATTTTTGCTGAATAAAAATATTAATGTCTTCTAAAAAACTTACTGACATCAAATTTTTAATGGTATTGGGTATATATAATATATTATAATATAACAACTTGCACCCAAAGTAAAATTTGAAATAGTCTATTTTTAATTTTAACAAAGAATACTGTTAACATTGTCACAATCATGTCAGATCTGTGGCATAGCGGTCAGCGTGCGCTAATATGTTGAGCTGTGGTGCTAACATGAGCACTACAAATTCAAACCCTACTCACAACTTTTTCTAATCTCTTCCTGAATATTTGGGAAGTTTTAGGACAAATTGAATGCATAGTGTTTTTTTAACTAAGAGCATCAGTGTCACTACTTTTCAGACTATAACAAAATAGATTAATTATCTGGTTTGTCTTGTTAAGGATGGCATCATTAACACCCCTGAAGAATCTGAACTAGTTGAGCAGATCGACCAAGAACTTGTTACGGAGGAGAAACAGGGCACAGAGGCAGACGTTCCTTCTCCAGTTGAGGAGGAAGAGGAAGTTCAGCAGGAACAGGAAGAGGAAGTAGCTCCTTCAGTTGAGGATGTAGCTCCTGCAGTTGAGGAAACCGAAGACACTGATCATCCACCAGCTGTTCCTGAGGCGCCAGTCATTCTGGCCGACCTGGTTGAGTGTGTTTCCTCTGTGCAGGACAGTGATGCAGTAGAGGAACCATCTGCTCCTGAGCTAGAAGCTCCACAGGAGGAGACATCTGTTTCTCCTAGTGCAGCAGGTGAAGAAGAGGTCATTATAGAGACAGTGGAGCCAGCTGTGAACCAAGAAGAAGAGACTGCCTCCGATGAGCCAGTTGAGACGGAGGAAAGCCAACCTGCAACGGAGGACTCTGAAAAAGAGGAGCCAGAGGAAGAGAAATTACCTGAGAGATGACAAAGATCAACGGAAAGAAGAGGAGGACACTGCGACCACTGAAGATGATGATGATGATGATGATGATTATGAGTGGAAAAGCTCAGATGAAACTCCCGATTCTCCTCCTGGGGTTCGAGTTCTTCGAGGAGGCAGGATCAAACCGGTCCCGCCAACACCCAAGCGTACATCCAGTAGACTGAGCAAAGCTGTGATCATACAGGTGGTGGATGAGGAGTTTGATGAAGAAGAGGAGGAGGAGGAGGAAGAAAAGCTCACAAGCACCGAGAAGGGTACCACAGAGGAAGATGGAGCTGCCGAACACAACTCGGGAGAAGAGGAGGAGCCTCCGGTGATTGACAGGAGAGTCTTGCGGAGGAAAACCAAAGTGATCCAGTCCACACCCACAAAAGCAAAAAGACGCAGTAAAAACTGATTTAATTCATTCTCCATGACACTCAGTACACTCCATTAAAAAAACATAGTAAGTTAGTAGGCACTACTTAGTACACACATATACCACGATCTGTACTAGAGAGGATTGAGCATCTTTTATACTTGGGTTTATAAGAGGCGGTGTTTACAACATCTAGTTTTTGGTTCAGGTTTTGTTTTATGACTAAAAGAGAAAATTCAAACAAAATTGGCAGTATGTCATATTAATAAGTCTTAAGCACAGTCCTTGATTTACAATGCTGCCTGCTCACAATCATAACTGTGATTTTAATCTCCTTTACTTTTGATTTACCTGATGCTTATTGAATGCAGCTTAAACTGCTTATAAAAAGCAGCTATAAGCTTGCAAATGTACAATGTGAAGATCTTATATTAGGCGTGCTGCTCTACTGAGTTTCACCGTTATCGTTTCAGATTTTGTTCTCACAAATGGTTTGATTTCCATTTTGTTTCACCTCACACAATGTTTTAAGGAGGTCCTTTTACATTTGTAACTACCTTTCAGATGATTATGATAGGTTATTAAATTTATTCTCAAAATTACGTGAATTAAGGCATTGCTGTGCACGCCCATACATACACACGTACATATGTACATGTGTTCACACATAAACATGCAAGTACTTTAATACCTGAGGAAAGTGCAGGTTTATATATAGTTTACATGAAGGCTAAATGTTAACTGTATGTGGCGCGTGTTTAGCATCCAAAACAGATTTGCGTTTAAATATCTTAATGTCTTATTTTAAATACCAACTATAGATTATATATTAAGCTGAAAACTAATACATAAAATAAGAGGTGAATCTGTATAATTTTGGCTTTAAGTAATGTAATATTAAGACTAGTTGACACCCGTTATTTTACTCATGTTTTTTTTTCGTTGACATTTTTCGTTCTGCGTATTTTTCTATTTTTACCCCAAAAAACAAAACCCACGTGTTATTAAATAACGCATTATGGTCTAATATTTTGTTAAAGCTGTGAAAGAAACGCGCTCACATTTCAGGTTTTGAGTTTTAATATGGGTGACCTCATGAGGGCGCACTTGGATGTTAAAAAAGCCATTGCGGGAGTCTCCTCACACTCTTTCAAGACTCTTGTTTGTCTTCGCCGTTATCTCATTGTTGACACCTGAGGTCAGTTGCTTGCATTTTTATATCAGGTGAAAATATGGAAAAGAAAACCTCTAGAAATGACCTGTGAAATATTCTTAAAGATTTCCTCTTAACTTAAAGGAGTCAAAGGTCATGCTTTATGTTGACAGGAAATCAAATAAAAGTAGAATTTTTGATCACAATCTTGAGTGCTTTAAACTTTATTTTCTTGTATTAGATGTTTGAGCAATATTTTTCTGGATTAGTTTTCTCAAACTGTGATTTTCCTGTAGTAAATAAATACCTTTCTTGTATATTTCATGTCCTCATCAGTTTTTTTTTCAACCCAGGTTCTTTCACATGAATGTGTAAATATTAATCTGTGCTCTGAGCTGTGTAAACATACACATATGGATGAGGCGGAGTGATTTTGTACAGCTGGGGTTGAATGATATTTCGGTGCCAATCATTTGCTAAGCAAAGGTGTGTCAGAGAGTGCATGTGCCGCCTCTTTTGTGTTTTCTAACAAAAGCCGCCCAGCTGGTTTTCTCTGCCTTACCTACCTTGTTCTTCCAGCTTTTATCCATTTTAGCTAATTTTAGTCAATTTCCACATCTTTTGAATTTTATGTTTCATTGACTATATGTGTGTAACTGCTAATCTTAAAAGAGAATTGGTTAAGGGATATTTTGATAGGGTTTTCAAGGAAATAGATGGAAACCAAACAAAAAGATGTCTCTATGTATATTTCGCACCTTTTGAATTGTGCATGGTATTTCTCTGCATGTGTGTGTGTGTACCTGCATGTACGTTTGTGTGTTAGTGGTGTGGGTGCACTAGCTGCGCTGTGTGTGTGTGTGTGTGTGTGTGTGTGTGTATGGTCCTGGCTGATTAAGCTTGGCACTGTCAGGAGTGGGTTTGTGTGTGTAATTAATGATGTGTCTCCTGCTCTCTCCCATGGTAAAGGCTAATAGGATTTCCCAGCCCCAGGCTACAGCGAGGAGAGGCTGGGTGCGTGAGGAAGTGTGTAAGAGAGGAGAGGGGAGGCAGATTGCGAGAGGTGATAGGAGAGGTGACAACGCAGGAGGTTTGAGCAGGTTGAGGTGAGAGGTTACAGAGGATTCTGGATGGTCTGGCCACGCTTAAGAGGAGAATTTGGGCTGCTGTGGGAAAAGGAGAATGTGTTCAAACTGTAAAACCTCTGGAGAAAGAAACTGCTAAAAAAGGAACATGTAATTTAACATTTTATGGAAAAAAAAGATATTCTAGTTGTTTTATATATTTTTTTTATATAGGAAAAGGTATTTATTAAACAGTTAATATTATTTTAATGTATTAAAGTATTTACAAATATTTTGAAAAATAGAAATGTATTAATTTTAGTTCATTTTCAGTCATTAAATTTATATTCGGCTAAAATAGATGCAATTTAAACCTATTATATTGCTATTTTATAATACTTGAAGCAATATTAAAAATTTCTAAAAAATATTAACAAAAAATAATAGCATTAAATAATTTAATTTAAACCACTTTAAACTATTTAAAATTAATAGTATGTATCATTTGCATCAATTTATTTCTTTGTTTTCTGTCTTGTTTATTTTTATCTATAACACATTATTACATTTAATAATAAAGTATTTAAATATTTACAGATATAATTACTAGAATAATGCATCATAGTTTATTTTCATTCAGCTTTAAAGTAAGTTACAGCTGAAATAAAATGCAACCAGACACATTTTAAACCATTTAATATCACTATTGTGTATATACTATATGCACAGAATAGAAAACAATGTAATAACAACCCTTAAACTAGTGTTACCAAAGAGGTTTATAATGTGCAATTGGGACATTTTGAGCTGAACTAAAAATACACAAGAAAAAACCTAATTGTAATTTTCCATCTAACCCCCCCCACACACAATCAATAGTTGATTGAACATTTGTTTAAAGCAAAAACAACTTTTATTTGTTCAATTTCCTCAGCTACATTCGAGTTTACTCAAATAAATCTGTTCACGGTTATGCTTAAACGTTTGACCTTCGAAGAGTCTGAAATCAAAAACAAAATGTGATATATAACCGTAATCTCTAAAGAGAAGAGAAAAGGTGACGAGAGTGATAATAAAACCTTGGCTGAAGAGTGCGATAGAGTAAGCAAACCGAAGTGAGGAGGGATGCTGAGAGGCTTTGCAGTGAAAGAGACTTTCTAGGGGTTCCTGTGCTGTGGGGCTGATTGTGTGCCGGGTGGAGGGGGCATTGTGGGATAGCATGGGAGGGAGAGAGGTGTGAGAGAACGAGCAGGTGATTTATAACAACAACAGAAGGCTTCTCTCCCCTCCACCACCACCTCTTCCCTCTCACTGAAGCAAAACAAGGAAATCCATTACAAAAAGGCTTGTGTGATAATGGACTTTGCTCTGTGTGTGTATGTGTGTGTGTAGAACCAAGACATCGGATATATTTGGGTAATAAAAGTGTAAAGATTTTTTTCTGAGATATACAAGTGTGCCCATGAAGCTCTGGTTTGTATGTGCATACAGACACATTTTCAGTCCCCGAGCACCTTGCCTTCTCGTCCTCACCTCCCTGAGATAAAGACCTCTATTCTGCCTCGCAGAACGAGGGATGGTGCTGGCAGGCTCCAGGGAGCAAACAGAGAGAAGGAGAAGTAAATAATAGAGGGATATGGCAGGCAGTAATGGTATGGTGGCACTGAAGACCACGTTCTCCACGGCAGGAGGGGCTGCATGCAGGATCTAGCCCGGCTCAGAGTCTCCCTCTGGGGGAGGAGATGGTGTGGAAGAGCCCGTGCCTGCTCCTCTCACATTACCCCTTATGTTAAAACCAGTCAGGGGGAAAATTGGGGCCTGCGTGGTCCTCCGCAGGCCCACCTGAGCCCACTGAGACAAGGAATGGGGAAGGAGGGGGGACCTACAAGTCTCTAAATGCATGAGTAATAAGAGTCATAACCTTGAAAACATGTTGGGCATGAAAGCAGATACATGTTTGTTGTTTGAATGTGATCGCTGTCAGCACCGACGTAAGAGAGAGTAGGAAAACTTTACCGGTACGTTTGAATGGATTTATAGGAATGACTTAATTACTTATTTATATTAAATATAATAAAAGACCTTGCAGTTCTTAATCTTTTTTTAACATTGAATCACTTTTACTGAGATGTTTTATTTTTAAAAAGATTTATTCTTTTTGTTTATAAAATGCAGATATTTATTTATTTATTAACAAAACTAATATCAGTTTCTTTTTGCATTCATTTTAAATCTTTTTTATTAACAGTAAAAAAAACTGTTTCAATGAAACTGTACTTTGAGTGCTTATTTGGTTTAGCAAAATTTAACATTTATTTAACATTTGGTTTAACAGTTAGCAAACAATGAGATGTCTTAAGAAATTAAATTAAATGTAACCCAATTTATATACTCCCTTTTGAGTACCTTGAATCCTTTTAAACCTAAATATTGTAATACCAGTTTCTAAATTCTACAGTGTCAAAACTAGTTCATTAAATTCTTCCAAGATGATTATGCCCCCTGTGTCCAGGTGACATGTCTAGACAATTGTTTTTCTTCACTAGCCCATCAGATGGCGCTTGCTTTCAGTCTGGAGGCTGTTCAGGGTGCAGTGGTAAATCACAGATGTTGCCTGTCCCGTCCTTTTGTTTTCCCCCATTGAGAAGAGAGACCTCAGCTGTTAAAGGAGATTCTTCATTATGGCTTCAATGTTCTTTTGAAAATCATTTCCATTAAAACCATTTTTTTCAAAGCAAGGTACTAAAGCGAAGGTTAAATGAAGTTGAACAACGCGCAGGCTCGTCAGGCGTTTCTGTGAGCTTCTCAATGACAGATCACTGTGTGGGCAAAGGCCTCTGTGTATAAGATGGGGGATGGGAAGCGATTTGGGTAAGGCAGGTGTCTTCATGTGTTGCAGGTGCATATGTTTGTTTTAAAGTGTGAATACTGAAGAGAGAAAACAAAAAGCCCATAGTTGTTACACATTTTGTCCTTTTTTTTTTTTTTAAGTTGGCGACTTCCTCTTTTGTGATGTCACAAAAGCTAATGGTGATGGAACTTTAATTAATAAAAAAATTGAATTGTTAAACTATTACTGGAAAAACTACTTACTGAAACAACCAAAAGTGTATATATTCAGCTTCATATATTCGTACTCGACGCTACGTGTTATTGTCCCAAGGTGTTTTCAAACCCAAATTAATTTACGTCTTATAGTCAGTCTAATGTTTAGTTAACACTTTGCTGTTTGAGGGTCATTTAACCCTGGTAGCTTTAACAGAGATTTACAGCAACTTAACATCAACATTTCTATGTAGAACTTAATGATATAGTATACTAAAATTAGAAAATGTTTAGAATAAATTAGCAATTAGCTGTTGGATATTTAAGGTTAGTTGTTGGATTGCAAATTGTAACTCTTGGGTCAGTTTGACCATAGTAGGGGTAACAGTTCTACTCTGAAACATATTGTGATTTTTGATTCAGTGAACCGGAGTCAAATTACGTATCAGATATTTGATTAGCACAAAGTGTGTTTTGACAGGCATAAATTCATCAGAACACAGGTATAACTGAGTGTTCATCGAAATGTTTAATGAACCAATTCAGCAGTTAATGAATGAACCAAATATGTTACAAATGGACCAGTTTTAAGACAGAAAATAAAATTTTTTTTTTTAAATGTGAACGAACTGAGCCTCAGTATCTCAGAAAAGGAAGAAACTAAAGCCAACAAAAGGATGAAAATGGTGTTACCTTTAAGTATTAGCTCACTTCTGACCATCAAATGCATTTTGACAGCTTTTACTAATCAGTAAGTCAAAGCAGTAGAAAACCCCATGGACGAACATCTGCACTATCGTCACAATCGTAATATTGAACTCCGGAAACCATATCAACGGAATCAAACCAATGTGATTGGTCAAGATGACCACTGACGATACATATCCTTTGACAGTAGAAAATAAACTGCAAGAGAAGGTCATTTGCACGATGTCTTTCCACCTTTCATGTCCAAATATTGGTTTGTTCTGGTCCATGACCAGCCGATAAACCCTCCCTCAGTAACCTATAGCACTAAGGCAGACCAGTTAGGGTGGAATTCCCTTTTGTGTTCATAGCTCAGAGTCTTTGCCATCTCTCTGTCCTACCAAACAGTGTTCTCCCCCATCTCTTGACCAGGATGGGACATGGGGCCGCTGTAACTGGTGTTGTTGGCCAGGGGGAAGGGTGGACTCGGACCCCCTGTGAAGCCACCCTCCCCCTGTGGATTGGGATGGAGAGGTCCAGTCATGCCTGGCTCGGGACTGGGGGTATCTGCGTGGGAGATCATGTCCGTGAACCTTTGGTCGTCTGAGGGGTGATGAGCGGAGATCGGGCCGCCCTCCATGGCTCCTGAACCCGAGCTGAGGAGGTAAGGGGACTCGGCTGGAGAATGCGCCTGTGAGGAAGGGGGTCCATGAGGGAAGAAATCGTAGTTGACCACTGGCCCGTAGTAGTCGCCTTGGTATTCTGCGGAAAAAAAAAGAAGAGTAATCAGTAATGCTTCTGATATTTAAAAGAAAAACGCTTTTTAGGTTAAGTACACTGGAAAAAAAACAGTGTAGAATCAGTTCAACTGCTAGCCAATTTCACAAAGAATTAAAACTAACTGACAAATTTATTTAAACTGTTAAATTTTAAAGTAGCAAAACTAAGTATATTCTTGTAAAATATACTCGGATCTGTTTTGTTTACCATTTTGAAAAATCAGTGTACATGACATATAATTAACTCGCAATGAGTAATACTTTTATTTGATGTCCAATTTCATGGTTTTCTCATTCTCCAAGACAATGTGTCAGAATAGTTTGGCAGCGACCAAAAAAATGTATTACGAGAATGTAACAAAGACAACACTAATGAATGAAAATACTCTAATGGAAGGTGAGGAAAGAGGATATAAATAAATGTGGAAATCATAGGAGAGTGCAGAGGCATGTTTCTTCATTTTTACGCTCATATCCATCCTCTCGCTCCGTCATACCTTTGCGATTTGGCCTATATAATTAGTGCTACAGAAAGTCATTAACATTCCTCCCCAATTCCATTATTTTTTTCCTGCAGTTGTGATACTTTAATGTGCTAATCAATCATCAAAAGGCATTTTACTATAAAGAAACGCCACTTAGATGGATAGTCGAATCACCAATGCCAGACCTCGTGAGATCAGTATATCTATCCGTTTCCATGTCTTCAAAGCTGAAAATGTATGTTTTTGAGGGATTTGAAATATGCACTTTGTCTTTTTCAATTAATTGTAGAATGGTTGGTGCTGTATTCCGATTGTATTGCTATATTCACTCATTACAGAAATGAAAACCGCTCGCATCTCTGCCAAACACCTGTTAGTATGTCACATACCAGGAGTGTGCATGTGCAAATCCAATCAAAGTGACCAAGCTGGAATGTTGCACAACAGGTAACGCACACAGTTTATTGCTTTCAGGGTCTTGTTAATCAGATTTCTCTGCAGAGTTCTCCAATGAACTCCATTGGATGCCTGTGTTATATTTCTTATGTTATGCTCTGATGACATAATCGTAGTTTTTGGATTCTGTCTTAAATCTCTGAGGGTGATACTGAAGCACCTTAATACCAAAGAGAAACTACTTGTAAGAGTCTTTGTGCTTTCAAGGTAAGAGGAAAGCCTTGAAGATACAGGTTATGTGTGTGAAAGACAGCTCGTGTTATTGTGTGTAAATGTGTGTGTTGACAAAAAGAACATTCTTTGTGTTTATGTACCTCCATAGTAGCTGTATACTCCGGGGCCCATTATGTCAGGGTCCTCTAGTCTTCCTCCGAGTGGCCTCATTCTGCGTGGTCCCCTGAAGAAAGCGTGTCGTCGAGCACCGAGAGTGCTGAGCTGCTTCATTCTGCGTTCTTTAGACCGCCGATTTTGAAACCACACCTACAAGGCAAAGCCACAATTATATACTATGTAATTACAAGACGGAGGTAAGTGAGATGAGATGCACCTCACATGTTTATACATTTCACATTACTCTCCAATTAGTATATGGGTCATTTTCTACACTTGTCCAGGAGACCTGACGGTTTAGATGAGTGGTGTAAGTAATAACATCACATAAAACAAATAAACGATATGTTAACTTTCATCATGACTTGTCTAATATTGGTTAAAGAGACTTTGTTTCTTCACAAAAGAAAATTGTGAGGAACAGTTTTTTTTTTTTTTTTTTTTAAGTAAATGGGGTCCAAACAACTTTGAACCTGTGAATAGACAAAAAAATTTTTTCAAAATATCTTAAATCTTATACAGGTTTGGAATGAAATTAAGGTGACTTTTCCTTATTTCATTTCAGGAGGAGAATAATACTCTTAGTGATGTACTAGCTACACTCCTGTTGGTTTAATGGTATTAGCAGCACATCTGCTTGAAGAAACACATAAACAACTTAATGAAGGAAATTAACACTGCAAATGTTACCGGTCAATGTTCATCGAAACATTGTAACAGTGCTATCTAAGCTTTGCAATGTCATTTTATATCTATAATAATGTGACCAAATACCAAGAGGATGTATGGAGAAGTACAAAATATTTACTAAATTTGGCCTTATTATGACCATCAAAATTACACACACTGTGTGTATGCATACATACATGAACAAATGTGACCCTCTCTGTGAAATCCAGGCTTGTCTCAATCTAATTATGAGATAACAAGCATCAAAGTTTGATTTCTGCCATTAATTTCACTATAATTTAAATCTTTGACATGACCTTACTCAGTTAATATTAAAGATATAAAGGTTAAATTTTCACAGAATGTTCTTTATATGAAGGATGATTTTTTGTAGAATACAGCAAATCACAAAAAAATTACTTTAGCTGGGTTTTCACAGAGAGGATCACAAACGTTCTCTTGTTTCATGTTTATATTGCAGGTCGACCTATTAATGAAAGAAACTAACACGTACTGGTCCTGCCCTGCTTGTTAAATAAGTCTACCGAACTACAATGCAATAGATTCTCAAGATTTATATTCCTGCAAAAATTAATATGCTGTGATGATTTCACCAGTCCCTCATCTTAGTGCACGCATGCACATAATTTCTGAGACACTGCGGTGCTGACAAGTAACGTTTGATCATGGCGCCGCCAGCTCATTACAAATAGACCTGATATAACAGTGTGTGACAGATGCAATATCAGACTCATCACTGTCGAACATTGTTTCAATCTTTTAGTAAGACCAAGGCAATTTGACACACCACTGTGCTGGTGGAACTCAAATATAACCTTTTAGTCAAAAGAATCACAGCCGTGTGCTTCAACAAACACCGCGAGGGCCGTTTTTCACACTGTTGTCATATAAACTGCTTGCGCAGGAACAAAGAGCAGAGGATGATGTGAAAATGTCTGACATAAGGTGACATTGTTATGCATGATGATACAATGTAACACATTCATGCTTGAATCTGCATTGCCACTGCATAATATATGCTAACAACAGTTAGTCTGCTCTGGAGGTACAATCCTGCCATGTACGAAAGAGAAAAAGAGAGTGAGAGAGACTGTATTAGAGAGACAAAACATGTTCTCTACCTAAAACCACTTAAGCATTCCTCTCCATGCTCAGCAAAGGCAACACCTGCTTATTGAGAACAATCGGCTAACTGTTTGGTACATTTTTATGGAAATGTTTTGCCTCCTCCCGAGTGAGCGTTGCTTAGGGATTACACACACATGCTGCTGAACCGGCATGGCTCCGGAGGGCTCCCTGCGCAGAGCGCAATCCACATTTAACACATAACAAATGAACGGAGACGTGTGGCAAAGGCCGTCTCCATTTTGGCTCAGAAACAAAGCACTGGGCCTTGCTGGGATTCAGAGAGGGTTGCGATTTCTTGATGACAGTGACACGTGAAGATGAGCTGTGTGCTTGGGTACACAGATATAACCCAGGATAACTTTAGTCATCAGAGATCAAGATTACTTTTTTACTTTTATGTGGACTTCATATGAACATGGCGGAACATCCATGTTAAGATGTTGTATTTTCAACTGAATTTGATAAATTCTTTAGATTTATATTCAAGTTATCCTTGTAATTATTAAATGAGTAAATGTGTCAGGGCTAAATACTATGTTTCACTGACAACTGGTGGAAAACTCTCGTCCTCACTAATGGTGTTGACCTTTACCTGCACTTTACAGCATGGTTGTGTTTGTCAGCCAACACCGTTTCAGTTAAATCTCACCTCATCAATTATTTGAGCATTTTAAAAACAGAAAGTTCTTCAATTTAGTGGAAACCGTTGACTGTAATTGTTGTCAGAACAGATTGTCTTTCACATTCATATTTTCTCAGCAGGAACTGACAAGCCTATCATGTAGCTGACGCTATCTTGCTTTTTTATTATCAAGGCCTACTACCTGATAAAAATCCATTAACAACTTTAATTAACTGCTTTACAACTGTGAAAATTCCAACCGATATTTGTATTTTGTCATAATCTATATGTACCAGATCATTTGCTCATCACCTGTTATATTATTATTATAGGCCTACTATTATTAACTTGTGTACAATTACTTCAGATGAACTTCCTGAACAATTTAAATGTCTCGTTTTTTCATTTTATATTTTGTAAGGTTTGTCAGCAGGGCATGATCTTCAAATGTCAACCTTGTCAACCCAAGCTTTTGTACAATACAACTGATTAATTAAAACTTTGGAGAAATAGCCTATCAGCATAAAAATGTAATTATAATAAACATGTCTTATCTCTATGGCAGTAGTGGTTGTAGGCCTACTCTGTAACTGTTAAATAAATAAATGACCAAAAAGCACGTAGTAATATCCTATAAACATAGCCTATTTAATTTAGTTTGAAGCGAATGCTTGCATTATCTGATAGAATGTTTCCAATCTGAAAGATATGTAGATATAAAATGGCCGAAATAAATAAAAAAGTATCCTTACCTGTATGACTCGCATGTTGAGGCCTGTCTCCTGCGCGAGCTGCTCGCGGATGTGTCGCGTGGGCTTCGGCGTCGCCACGAACGCGGCTTTCAGAGTCTCGAGCTGTTTGGCCTTGATGGTGGTGCGCGGGCCCCGCCGCTTCGTGCTCGAGTTTTGCTCCTCGTTCTCGTTGTTGTTAGTGTCCTTATCTGAGGACGTGGAATTGTCTGTCTCCTTCGTGTCGTCCTGGATCGCATCCGGAAGATCGGGCGATAAACTCCGGTCCGTACATGATGACACTGAAGTATGATGAAGGACCAACGAGGAACATATTAGACTCATTGCAAAATATTTTAGTGTTCATTATATTATACGATCACCATCCTCTTGAGATAGGCCTAACAATAGAAGCTTCTATGTAATAATATAAATGTGCATCGTCACATCTTTCTTATAACCTAATGTGTTTTGTGAATATATATATTAATGGATGTTAAATAAATAAATATGTAGGCCTACTATAGACACTAATTTACACCGTTCTAACGTAATTTAATTTGATAGGCCTGTATTAATCCATTATTTGTGTGTAAAAGTTTGAAGCACGCACAATTACGCTGAAACTGATTGTGGGTTTCACGCAAGATCATCAAATATTGGGGCCTCCTTGCTTTAATATGACAGACAAAGAAAGAAAGGAGAAAATAAAACAGAGGTCTAAACGTGAATCACTTCTGCAAAATATCGGAGGAATTAAGTCTGGTTGTCTCTTGGGACTGGCTGCTGTGCTTGATAACAGCTTGTCATTGTCTGAGAAGCGGGGATAGACGACTACAGACGTTTATCTGACAAGAACGCATGGGCTGAGGAGAATGAGTTATGGACACTTCTCTATAGCTGGACAACACTGAACCAAAAGAGTCCTCAGCTTGCAATGAAAAATGGATTGACTGAATCATATTCACGTACATGGACTATCATGACATTTAAAAAAGGTCTGCATTCACTTTTATGCTAGAATTCTAAAATAAGTTATTTAATTTAACTTAATTTTGCTCAAATGTAAAAAAAATTGCACGATCAATTAAAAGATGTATCCTTATAGTGGCCTTGGATGGATTTTATTATTATTTTTCTTACAAATATGCATTTAGACAAGTAATTAAAAGTATAAATAGCAGCCCACAAACCACAAAAGACCATTTGCAGCATGCATCTGAGTGTTGAACGCCCCTTTAAAAGCGACTGGACGAAGCACTCAGTCGCTGTTATATTAATTGGACTAGCACTGACCCACAAGTGGAGGCGATAATGATGTCATCTGTGTGTTGGGAAACAAACAGCCTGTCCGTGATTCTGAACACTCGCGAGCGTCACGGTCACGGGGACACGCGTAAATAGTGAACAACACACCTCTGAATCGGGCTAGTCGTTTTCTCTGAATGGATTTTACATTTGAATACAACACACAGGCTCTGTTAATGTGCATTTAGATCTTAGAAAGATACGCAGAGCACGTGAGACAATATATAGCCTAATGAGAAGACGACAAACAAACACACCAATTCAAATGTTTTTAAAAATGTGTATTGATTCATTTATATGAAAAACGAATGCGCTTTCTTGAATGTTAACAAGATAAATATATTAATTTTAAGTAATCTCAATATCTAGTTTAAAACGTACCAAGTAAAAAAATACAATAGTCTGTATTCGTGTTAGTTAAAAAAAACATAGGCCAACAGTTTTGTACAAAAATATACAATATTTTACTTAACAAATGTCATATGATGTAACCAAGCAAAAATGTCTTGCCTAAATAATGTTCTTGGACACTTAATCCTTATTTTCAAATATTTTTTTCTTTATTAATTTCGAGTTTTAAGAATTTAATTTAAAGATCAATGGCCTTGACACAGTTATGAGGGTCTAAAGGTGTTATCTCTATTTTATAGATTTTATATCACATGACAACAAAATGGCTTCCTGCGTGCTGGTTATTTCATATTAACATCGATATAACTATTACTTATGTTTTAAAAATTATTGCTTCACTTGCTTTTTTTTAAATAACAAATAGAACAAATTACAAACTACTTGATCCAAACTTATTTTTCATAGACTTTTGACGTTTTTACTTTATACCATAAAAAAAAATCTAAATTAATTTCGAAACTGGAATCATTTTAATCAAGTCATTTAATATGAATTGCCGTTTCAATGTAATTTTGAAATAACTTAATAGATTCAGGTAAAAAATTAGCGCCAATCATTGACCCATAATTTACACAACTGAGTCAGACTCTTCCAGCCCATCTCTCTCTGTGACGCGCGCGCGCGCACAGCTCCAGTCGTGCTCACCTGAGTTTAAATTGACCTCTTTGATTGCGCTCGCGCTCGTGAAGTCCTCTTTACACACAAATTTGTTTTCGTCGATGACGTAGAGCTCCTCGCCCGTGGACAGCTGTTTGTTGCACACCATGCACGTGAAACAGTTCAGATGGAACACCTTGCTGCGCGCTCTTCTCACGAGGTCGCTGGGCGAAATGCCCTGCGAGCAGCCCGCGCATTTCGTACCAAAACGCCTGCAGAGGGACACAGAAATTAAATACATATTTTTTACATTTCATAGGCTATATAAAAAAGAATAACCGTCGCATGTTAAGCCTAATGGTCAACAAATATTACGTCATGGATATGATATTGCACTCCAGCTAGACTACATACTGTGCCAATAATTGTTTATTTTACAGACACTCAAACGGGGACTGTAAAGGACCTTACTTAATACCGAAAAGCATTCTGCAATTTATTTTCCATTCCAAGTAGGCTATACACTGTGTATTGTGTAGTATGTGTGTTTGCAATATATGCATATTATGTCACTAAAATTACTGCAAAACCGGTGGAAAACACACAATTTTCACTCACTTTGTCAGCTGACAGTGATTTGAAAATTATATTATTATACAATAATAATGTAGGATATACTTTTACATTATTTATATGGAAAGAATCATATTTATAACGGGCGTTAGTATTTTAATAAACCATAATTCTGAAGGAATTTGGCAGTAGGCAAAAAAGTTAGTGTTTGTGGGATTAGGCAAGAGACCAAAACCTAATTTTAGGTGTTAAACACAAACGCAAGTCTGTTCACCTATAATATTCATATCTTGACGAGTGTGAGTCGTCGTTAAAATAAAAATGGAACTACATTTTTGTATTTCTACAAATACAAAACCTGAGTTTCTTACATTTTTCCATTCATCCTCTATAATTTGAGAGATAATCCGCCAATTACAGTTTGTTGTTCCCTTTCTATTTGTTAATCTGCGCCTACAGTGTTTTCCTCGAAGGGAGAAATAAAACCGTTAGTGTAGTTTGTTCAATTCATATTTCAATGACAATGAGACGAGAAAGACCAGGTATACAGGCCGGTCTTGTTTGGGAGGCACGTCAAGCGCACTACTCCCTTCTGTGTCTCCCCTCGGGTTTATTTTAACACTAATGTACTAAATCTTCCCCCCATTTGTTATGGTATCGAGTCGCTCTCGCGCTTTTCAAATGCATCTCTCCCAGTGAAAGGCCGTAACACTACTTACACAACAAATGGACGCATTACGGGTGATTACTGTTTCGCCCCACTAATGGCTCCACATTCAACCGCAGGCCCCATAGAACGTGATGGTCAAGGCCGTTTGGGATAACAATGCCACATATGAAAGCTTAAACACTGGATGACGTTAAATAGCTCAGCGAAATGTAAACTAGAAGAAAACCTGACAGAACACATTTAGCGATATTAAGGACTAATATAAATAAATAAGCGGCCTGTTTTGAGACTACAACAATATAATTACAGGTACGCAACACAGGTGTTTTGAAAGCGTGTTGTTTGGTTCTAATCTTTTCAGGAATTTAGTGCATATTTTATTGATGTATTTTTATTTAAATACATGCATTTATGTTTGGGAATTTAGCTAGGCTGCTGTTTAGAATATTTCACCGAGACTAATATAATTATTTTTAAACGTTCATTTTATTAAATCGTTTCTGAATTATTAACATCACATTTAAATTATCTTTGTTATTTTATCTATCAATTTAGAAGTTATCTGGATTTAAAATATATATTTCCTGCATTTTAAAAATAAATCATACTTTCGTTTATATTTCTGTATAAATGTGAAAAAACACAGTAGTCAGTTATATATATATATATATATATATTAGTTATCCAATATGTGGCCTACCAGGGTTCAAATGCATAATAACGATTAGGCAAAATAATGTGTTTTCGGGTCAAATAAACAATTACTTCACGAATAGATATTTTTCCCACAATCATGTGCACAAAGGTCTTCAAGAGGAATTGTCACGCCGAAAGCGTGTGAGTACAATAAGCACTGAATGGCTCATCAATCAAACAGCTATTAACGAAGGACGGAGGATCAAAGGTTTAACAGTACATTACACATTTTAGGCAGGTTAATCCACAAAATGAGCCTCATCCGCATAAGAGGAAAACAAGGGTAGGTAAATCCTACATGACACATTCTTCAAATGAGGATTAGTCCAGAAGTTTGACGAGGTGAGGCAGCCCGAATGCAAGCAGCTTCAGATCTTACCTGAAAAAGTCAATTTTGCAATAGAGCTTTCCGTCCCTGGAGAAACATTTTTCGGTCAGGTTGCAGTTACACTCGCAGCACTGGACACACTTGGCGTGCCATGCGCGGTCGAGAACGTTCAAGAGGAACCGATCGAGAATGGGCCTCTCGCACCCCGCGCAGTGCACCATCATTCCGCCCTGGAGGGCACCGAGAGCCGACCTTCCCAAACGGGCACCGCGCCTCGGATTGGGGCCACACGAATCGGTGCGGAGCAACGTCTTGGCTTGAAGAGGGAGGCAACAGCAGAGCAAATGTTCCGTCTTGAGAACGTGTCTCCACCACGCCTAGAGGTAAACACTCCGGACGTGATTGTTATGCATTCTACCTGTCGGCATCCAGAAAATCCACGGAATCAGAAAATAGATCTAATCATTAACAAAAAAGCTTCTCCAAGTTTTCCTCCTGGTTTGTTTTTGTGCTCTTGATTCACCTACGTGTGTCCACTCACCTCACCAACACTTTTGCATCACTCTGTTCCAGTTCGCGGGAGCCTCTCGCATCCGTATTCAGATTCGATGACGTTTTTCTTGTACTAACGCCACGGTGGCCAATCATGGACAAGTTGCCATGGCAACGGGTTTAAATATTGGTACTCTCAGATTGCTTCCAAAGTTCTACCTTGGGTTTGGTAAAACGTCTATAAAGGCTGAGGGTGGTAAAGCTAATTATTTCTTCGACGTGATTTTTTTTTTTTGTTCCTACCGAATTTGGACTCGACCAGTAGGCTACAATCAGAAAATATGCTATGTGTATTTAGATAGAAGGTTTGCGTTTTGTCCTCACTTGGATTCTGGACAGCACATTTTGACTGGAAGACGCAGTTCGGTTTCTTCATAGACTTTTGAGATGATTTGACTCCATATTTCTGTGTAATTAATGCAGCATTTGAGACTTAAATCAAGTGGCGACCACAAGGTAGTTAATTGTTAAAATGGTCGATAAATAGAGACAAATTTATAGACGTAAAGTTTGCACGTCTTTCGCATGATGTCTAAAAAAATAAGTGTAGAGAATCCAAATAGCCATCGCTGCGTCTTAATTCTGAAGGAGTAAGCTGTGCGCGCGGTGGGGGATCTCGTTCTTTCTCATGCATAACGCTATTTACAGGGAAATGCACTGGATTAAGATACTGGCTCGCATCAATAGAGAGTACCGGATCGCCCAGCGGTTTGACAAAGTAGCCACAAATCGAAGGGATTTTAAATATTTACCCAGATAATCATTTTGCTAGCTGTGGAAATGCAAACATAACGTACACTCTAATTTATTCGAGTGAATTAGAGACTGAATTCGCAATCTTAAGCAGCTTTTTTACATTTAGCGGAAATTACTTATTAGCCTATACTGTTAATTTTTTTTTAACCAAATTTAAACTTTTACAGGGATTCTGCTACATTTCAAAACGGAATTCACAAGATATAATTGAATTCAATTAAAAGGAAAACACATAAAATGTCAGTGTACGATTAAAAAAAATATATAAATTATTATTGTTAGCCAATTAAATGTTTGCCCACATTTCCTTATGCATTAGCGTTACACATTGTGCTGTAATATCATTGCGGCACATTGTCAGAGAGCGGCGTTTTCACGGGTTCTGAAAGCCACAGGCATGTCTGATCACTGGAATAAACCCGGATCAGGCCACCCGTGGTCTGCCCACCCGCTTCCCTCTCTGCATGTAAACAATAGCACGTAGTTTACAGTTGTGTTAGTGTATCGGATTAGAACACGAACGTAAACACCATAACCAATGCTCTGCCAATTGTTAAATCAAATATGTTTGGCACTATTTAAAACAACACAACGAAATATAATAACACATTTAATATTTCAATTATTATTATGATTGTAAACATTTTAGAATTGGGTTTCACACAAAATATCTAAATAAGTCTAAGATAAAGGTTAAATTAATAAAGATCTATCTATCTATCTATCTATCTATCTATCTATCTATCTATCTATCTATCTATCTATCTATCTATCTATCTATCTATCTATCTATCTATCTATCTATCTATCTATCTATCTATCTATCTATCTATCTATCTATCTATCTATCTAAATTAATAATCCTTTTACAACATGCAGGGCTTAAGCAGTGACTAAATAGCGTTTGGTAATATTTGGAGTCAGGGGGTGCCGGTGGGCTGCATGCTGGAAAAAAGGAGAGCCAAGGGCGAGTTTCGGGACCCCCGCTGTTCTTGGCAGGCAACAACGGCTTCGCTTACATTTCTAATCCCTTCGCGATGCACGCTATTTATTTTCTCACTAAGTATTGTTTTGTTGACTTCCCATTTAAGAAATCCCCAGTTTTCCCCCTGACGTTACCCTCCGCGAATAAGCAAATATGAGTGAAATACACGCCTGGGCTACTTCCAGTCATTTGCATATTTTTAAATAGCTAAATGCTAAAATTAAAGGTGCCATCTGTTTACAATCGCCCTGACAGAAGAGCCATTAACAGGCTGGCCTAACCTTGTCGAGTCTTTTTGGTTAAATAGTGAATCAGCCCACAGCTTGTGCGTACACACATATGTATCCAAAACTATGTGAACAACTCATTAAAAGCTGTTTTTAAATGACACAGAACCTTCCCACTTGCATCATACCAACGCGTTATCATTTGATGCATGGGAAAGCTAACTTTTTCGACTGGAAACTGTTATTGAGAGCCTTCTTCTACGTCTTATCAATAGGCTACAGTGCCACGAAGCTCCAGAGAAAAGGCCCAATGTCTGCAATACAAACAAACGTTAGTGGAACGCGCAGAGACACCTGTGCAGACGCAGGAACTGTCCAGGGTGCTGAAAACAGCGCGAGGGATGTGTGCTCGCGCGCAGTGACTAATACATCCAAGTCAGTGTGTGAATTATACAATGACTTCCAGGAGGGATGGATATTAGAAACCAATTTCGATATTTTAAAAGCATATGTCATAAATAAATTTGTGTTAAATTAGATGTAGGCTAATTTTCAGAGCGCAATGTGTTCATATATATATATATATATATAGAGATATATATATACCATATATGTACATTTATAATTAGCCTAAAATGAAGCGCAATGAGTTTATTGATGCACCGCCTCGTAATGAAAAGTGTATAAATGGCGCACTGTTTCTATAGTTACCTCTGGGAATGGGTCTTCTGTTGCTTTGCATCAATAGAATACTCGTGAGAGTTACTGCAACGTTTGGAAATGCTGTCGAAACATAATGTGTATATTTATGTTTGAAAAAAGAACGCGCGGAAAAAACTATGTACCACCCCCCGTTGATGCACATTGTTCCTAGAAAAATGTTTAATTAATATTTGGTCATTATTATGGCATATATGAACACAAGTAGATTGTAATTATAAAATATTATTATATATTAACATAGTAGCCACTTCCCTAAACATCTGGTAAGCCATTCATTTAATCCACTTTAAGATGCACTAAGACCTAAATCATTCAACACCTGACTCCAAGTTAAATAAAAATTGTTATTATGGATTATTCAATGAGTGGATAGTGATTATTGTATTTACTTCTGTCTCATTTTCTTAATCATGTTCAACTTTAAATTCACCTAACTGTTTAAAATTTAAGAGGCAGAGTCAGAAAACTCGACACAAAAAGCCGGTTTTTATTACTGTTCAATTCAGTGTCAACATAATTGCATTAAATTATCAGTATTTTGATTATCAGCATCAACTCTACAATTTTTGGCTGGCAATGCATATTGGCATAACATTATGTACAAAAGAAGAAAGAACAAATTAAATATTTAATGTATTTACACTTAGTTAAATGCAACAAGCTTTGCAAAGCTCCATAAACTGAAAGAGCAGATCATATGCGATTCATTTAAAGGCAAATGTCCTTATAATATCGGTCTCAAAGGCTTTGGGTGTCTATCAAAGATATCATACAAGTGTGATCTCTCGGGTTTTGCATAAATAGGACATGAATACATGCATAGTAGATAAAACGCCTCAGTGTTCTTTGTGTAAATTACAGACAGAAGTGTTTAGAGGGCCTAATTTGTGCATGCTTTATTTACTGGACATTTCCACATATACACACAAACCATTAACATGAATGAAAACACACAGAAGGAGAAAGAGAGGGAACATAAACACACATTTCTCAATGTATTTATAAATATCAATACACTCTTAAAAATAAAGGTTCTTTATTGGCATCAGTGCTTCCATAACAAATTTTAACAACCATATTCCCATTCCACAAATGGTTGTTTATTCTTTAGGTTAAGAACAGTTCACTGAAAGTTTCATCGGGGAATAGTTCTTCTGACACTCCCTCGTGGAACATTTATTTTTAAAAGTGAATATTCCAAAACTGAAAATACACTGAATGTTCTAAATTATAATAATTATTTGATTTTAAATATTATTATTCTTAATAACAAAATTAAACATAAATACTAAATATTAAAAGTACTAAAACTTATGCAAAGCAAAACATACACAGAAGGAAAGGCATAAATGTGAATAGACAAAAGGACATGAGAGGCACGAACGTACACACTTTTAAATGAGCTCCACTCCAAACACGTCTCCCTGGAGACATTGCAGTGAGTGGCACACCTCCACTTCCCCTGCACAGACCTTCATTCTCACTGCCAGAACTAGCCTGGAGGGGCCAAGCCATCTCAGCATGTTTTCTCCGCCGCACCACAATCCACCCAGTCCACCACACACACAGGCAGGCAGACAGACAGACAGACACACTCTCGGCCCAAAGTGCCATTAGTCTTGAAAGGTAGGAGAAAGGAGAAGAGGTGAACAGGCATCTCAAGCATTCCGATTTGCGAACCCTCCCCTCCCGTATCCATCCACCAAAGGGGTACATGACTCCCCAGGGCTGAAGCAGCATGGCCGGGGTAGGCCTGGAGGGGGCTGCGAGCCGGGATGCGGTTGTGGGGGTCGGTCAGTGTGATGGATGGTTGATTGGTAGCTGTCCCAGGGGCCTCCCTCTCTCTCACCTCTGGCGCTGGGAATTAAAAGGCGGTTTGTCTCTAGCGAGTCCTCAGCTGCTGAAAGCAGCCCGGCAATTTCACAGAGATCAGAGAGGGCATTACTGCTGCCTGTCAGGGGAGCCGTCACACAGCCGGACACCACAGGGTGGGGTGGTGAAGGGGGGCCTACTCTTACAGGCATGCACATGCGTGCTAATTTTCACATTGAAAAACATGTGAATGTACATGAGGCTGTGTATCTGTGGAGTAAGACTTCTCTGAAGAGCTGATCTGTCTGAGTAGAGTAGGTGCACACACACATACACACTTGCATTCTCACAGGGCATTTTATCGACAGCCCTGTCCATCTCACTTATCTGTTCTAATCAAAGCTCTCTCCATTAACACCCAAACTACCCTCAGAACACCAAAGCGAGACCCCTGCCCTGATGAGTATAAATACACACAGACATTAACACATCCAACACTCTCTCACAGCCAATGAATCAAGAAACTTATTAACAGCCACCAAACAGTTAGAGTTTGGTGGAAACCAGCTGGTCAAAAACGCAGCTGAGCTGTCAGTTACTGCTATGACCATGGTCGACGGTCTAAAATGAGGCAAATGTCTTAACACAGAGGATCCACCTATTCGTTTTTTTTATATGCATTATATAAAAATAATGACAACAATGCTAAATTTAAGAAGCTGAGGTTCAGAGTTCATCTAAATGTTTTAAGCTTAAGAATGCACATTAATAATGATTAATGAATTTGCAATGTAAGCATCATAAAGTCAGCAAAAACATTAATATAAGTTATTATAAGCCAGGCTTACAATGCAAGACATGTATTTCACAGAAATAGTTCACCCAAATATTCAAATTCTGTTCTCATGTATTCATCTTCATGTCATATGAAAGCCATATTACTTTCTTTTTTCTGTGTAATAATATATAAGTTTAGCAGAATGTATGAGAAATTGAAACAGGCTTTACTTTGTAAAAACAGTAATATTGTGAAAACTTTTTTTTAATTTTTTTAAATGTTTTCTTTGAATGTATTTTAATATATTTTAAATTGTAATTTAATCATGTGTTTTCAGCAGCTGTTACTCCAGTGTCCTTCAGAAATCATTCTAATATGCATATTTTGTGCTCAAGAAACATTTATTGTAAATGTTGAATACAGCTGTGCAGCTTAATGTTTTTATGGAGACAATACATTTTTTTCTGAATTCTTATGAATAGAAAATGTAAAAGAAGCACTTTAAAAATTCCTTCCTTCCCGATTGATTGATTAGGAATGTCTTTAATGTCACTTCCGATCAAATTAAAGCATCCTTGCTGAATTACAGTATTTCTTAAAAAAATCTTACCGATATCAAATGCTTGACCAGTAGTGTTATCGAAATCAATGAATATGATTTTAAAGCATAGTGCCAGTATGAAAGCAGTGTGTGTGTGTTTATAAAAGTATTTGAATTGCATGCCTGCAGGATGTGTGTGTTTGTGTGTTTGTACCGGGTACAGACCCGGTCACTGAGGCATGATGAGAGAGATTACCTGCAGCCTTTGGTCCATCTTAATGAGGTAATGAGTGGAGAGGAGGGGGGCGCTCTGCCTCTGCCCTCATATACTCCATTAATCAGAGCAGGTTGGGGGGGTCAGTCACCACGGCCAGAGCCCCAACCACCCCATAACACACTAATGGACTGACTGAAGGTGCATTTAGTTAAATGGCTCTGACTGCTTAGCATGATGGAGAGGAGTAGGGTGAGAGACAGAGGACGAGGATGGCAGGATAACATACAGAGAGGGAATAAGAGTGAGATGATGGGAAAAATCAACAACAACTGCAAATAAAAAATAACGACAAGAAGAAAATGACACCTGCTAAGATCTGTTCTGTGAGACATGAGTTAAAATTAAAAGCAATTAAAATTACGTGGGAGGAACAATGAGCTACTAAGCTGAGCTTCAGCTTCTTGGTTGAAGTTTGTTGAATATTATATTTTGAACAAACACTTTTTATTCGCACAAAATTGATTGGAAATCAAACTATAATTGGTGGACCCCCTGAAGTTTGCAGCCCACATACCTCCATTTTAAATGATTCAGTATTACATGCTTCATCTTATAGTTTTTATTATATGTTATATTGATCACATGAATACTCTTCATATGAACACTTAATGCACCATCTAGCTGTAGTAAACCTCTTTGTCCATTGATGGCTATTCAAACATAAGTGTATTCTAACAAAATACTGACTGACTTTTTTTTGCAAGCAACACTGAAGTGCTAATGGATGAACCTCAAAACCTCTCTCTCTCTATATATATATATATATATATATACAGGTACATCTCAAAAAATTAAATATCATTAAAAAGGTCAATATTTTTTTGTCGCTCATTTCAGAGAGTGAAACCCATATATTATATAGATTCATTACACAGAGTGAAATATTTCAAGCCTTTATTTCTTGAAATTTTGATGATTGATTATTAGGTTGATTATGGCTTACAGATAATGAAAACCCCAAATTCAGTGTCTCAGAAAATTCAAATATAACATAAGATCAATAAAAAAGATATTTTAAACAGAAATGTCAAGACTTCTGAAAAGTATGTTCATTTCTATGCACTCAATACTTGGTTGGGCCTCCTTTTACATGAATTACTGCATCAATGCGGCGTGGCATGGAGGCAATCAGCCTGTGGCACTGCTCAGGTGTAATGAAGCCCAGGTTGCTTTGATAGCGGCCTTCAGGTCATCTGCATTGTTGGGTCTAGTGTCTCTCATCTTCCTCTTGACAATACCCCATATATTCTCTATGGGGTTCAGGTCAGGCGAGTTTGCTGGCCAATCAAGCACAGTAACACCATGGTCATTGAACCAGCTTTTGGTACCTTTGGCAGTGTGGGCAGGTGCCAAGTCCTGCTGGAAAATGAAATCAGCATCTCCATAAAGCTTGTCAGCAGAAAGAAGCATGAAGTGCTCTAAAATTTCCTGGTAGATGGCTGTGTTGACTGTGGACTTCAGAAAACACAGTGGACCAACACCAGCAGATGACATGGCAGCCCAAATCATCACTGACTGTGGAAACTTCACACTGGACTTCAAGCAACATGGATTCTGTGCCTCTCCACTCTTCCTCCAGACTCTGGGACCTTGATTTCCAAATTAAATGCAAATTTGACTTTCATCTGAAAAGAGGACTTTGGACCACTGAGCAACAATCCAGTTATTTTTCTCCTTAGCCCAGGTAAGATGCTTCTGACGATGTTTCTGTTTCAGAAGTGGCTTGGTAGCCCTTTTCCTGAAGATGTCTGAGCGTGGTGACTCTTGATGCACTGACTCCAGCTTCAGTTCACTCCTTGTGAAGCTCTCCCAAGTGTTTGAATCGGCTTTGCTTGACAGTATTCTCAAGCTTCAAGATTCCAGATTTTTATTTGTCACGTACACAATTATACAGAATATAATCAGCAGTGAAATGTAAGTCAGGTCTGCTCCATGGACAGTGCGATTATATGAAATACAAACACAAGAGAATATACATAAATATAGGTATGAAAAAATATAAAAAGAAAATAAAATGTGCAGAAAATAAAATAAAATAGAAAATAAAATGTGCAATAAAATAATGTGCAGGACAGTATACTGTAGACTTAATAAATAATTATATAAGCAGGAATGTGCAAGAAGAATGTACAAACAGGTTGTACCGGGTATATACACATAGCAGCAATACAGGGTATATACACATAGAATAATGAATATCTTACTGATTATTAAATGGAGTCATGTTGATGTTATGAGACCGAGTTTGAGTTTAGGATCCTGATGGCCTGAGGGAAGAAGCTCCTCCTAAGTCTTTCAGCTTTTGCCATTATGCTCCGGAAGCGCTTACCAGATGGCAGTAAAATGAATAAATGTTTACAAGGGTGATTTGAGTGTTTGATGATTTTAGCAGCTCTGCTTTTGCAGCGTTTGAGGTAGATGTCCTGCAGAGAGCGGAGAGCAGACCCTGAGATGCGCTCAGCTAAGCACACAAGTCTCTGCAGGGCTTTGCAATCCTGATCCGGAGACGTTTCCATACCACACTGAGATGCACTGAGTCAATACACTTTCCATGGCTCCTGAATAGAAAGTTTTCAGGATTGCTGGTGAGACCCTGAATTGCCTCAGCTGTCGCAGATAATACAGTCTTGCGGTCTGTACAGTACAGCTTGCGGTCATCCCTGTTTCTTGTGCACATTTTCCTACCCAATTTCTTCCTTCCAGTCAACTTTGCATTTAATATGCTTTGATACAGCACTCCTTGAACAGCCACCCCTTTCAGTAATGACCCTCTGTGACTTACCCTCTTTGTGGAGGGTGTCAATGATCGTCTTCTGGACCATTGCCAAGTCAGCAGTGTTCCCCATTATTGTGGTTTCAAAGAGCAAGAGATACCCAGAATTTATACTGTATGGATGGTCATTTATTAAACCTAAAATTAAATATTCTAATATTTTGAGATACTGATTTTTGACTTTCATTAGCTGTAAGCTCTAATCATCAAAATTAAAACAAAAAACCTTTTGAAGTGATTTATTTACATGTAGTGAATCTAAAATATACGAAAGTTTCTTTTCTGAAGAACATTTTCTCCATATTCATATTTTTTTAGATGTACCTGTATAATATATATTTGAATGAAAATGCTACATTACATGCATTCCTAAAAGTTGTAAGCTTTTAGAACTTTGTAATAGAAAGTAGACAAAAAAACACTATCAAGTAAATCTCAGGTTATTCTTCCACATCATTTACTTGATCTAACAATCAGTATTTACAGTACAGGGCTGTTGCAAAAACAAGTGAAAATGATATATAAATCAATAAATTATGAAAAGCAGGCAAATATTAGAGAGAAAAAGGAGAATGAGGATAGATAAGAGGACAAAATTGAAGGGCATGAGGAATGACGGCAGATTGATGGAAGGAGCGAAGTATGGAAATGAGCAAGAAAACAAGAGTGAGAAAGAAACTGAATCAAAAAGGAGGGAAAGAAATGTTTGAGGTATGTGTGAAAAGAACGACAGTGAGTCTGACACAGAGAAGGAGGAAGAAATAGCTTGTGAGGGGAGGAATAATCTGAGCTCTGTATGTGCGGTTGTGTCCTGCTCTCCCCTGGCTGGCCGCCCCAGCAGCCACTTGAATTAGCAGCCGAGGATTATGGGGGAGAGGCTCATTAATGGGGCAGACAAACAGCAGCCAGTGTGAATATTTGCACCCAGAAATTGAAAAGATTAAGTCCTATTTGACAATGACTGGCAGGCTCCACGCTCGGAGAGAAGCTACTGTTAAATATTCATATGCTGCCCGCAAGGCTGTCTTTGCGTGAGCGTGTACATGTCCTTCTCAATCCATGCAGAAATGTGCATATATATCTCAGAAAGTGTGTGTGTGAGGGGTGGAGGCGGGGGGGTCTTTCTTAGTGCATGTTTGAAATGTTTGAGTGCATTTGTGTGCAAATGTCTGTACTTGTGTTAATGCGAATCCTTGAAAACTCTGGGCGTATGGAAGGTGAGGAAAATGAGAGCTCAAGTTCAGCCATTTTATAGCTTTTGGAATTATGCATAGTCATATAAAAAACAAGCCACCTGCTTTATTTCACACCTTTATGCCCTCAGGTCAGTTCGCAAGGACAGTAACGCCACCGCCAACGGGATCCATTCCCCATTTTTCAGGCACATTTTTTAATAATAAAAACTTTTTAAATCACCTTTGACACGGTCACAGACTAAAATCTGGCCTTGGGTTTTGAAAATAAATAAATAAATACAAATTCCTGGCACTACTGTGCCAAGTTCTGCATTGTCTGTGAAATGCAATGAAATGTGAAATATATTTTTCCTATAAAGCACATTATTCATAACGAATCTGTAGCTGGATGTCACCTGTGAGACTGGACCATTCTCAGGGAAATGTTTCATCAATAAATAGAGATTGTTGTTTTTCAACCAAGAACTGGTGGGCCAGACACTTTTGCATCTGTTCTAAGTCATTCAGGGGTAATTCTATGTCTGGTTCCAGACTTTATCTCAGAATTACTTGTTTTCAACAGTGCAGTGACACAAAATAAGTGAAGAGTAGTGAAAAGAGTCACTGATTTTGATTATGGCTTGGTATGCTAGGTTCTCTGCTACGTTACATGTGGATTCGGCGGTTGGTCAATGTGCCCACCTACATAGGATGGTGATTAATGACGTGCCCTTTATGTGTCTGGTTAATGCCAACCCCCCACTGGCACTTCCCTTTAAATGGCAAACTCAGGACATAAAGAGGGAGCTCATCTGACAACTTCAATTAATCTATTGATCCTTTTTAGGTGTAATATCACAGCAAAAAGCATCATCCGTGAATGAAGAAGACTTCTTTGGTTGTTTGGAACAATGTAGAAATATACAGCACAGTTTGCTACTCTTTGGGTTAATTCAAACTAGAAGAAAGCAAGATGCTGGTTTGTCACATTTCTGCTAGCTAGATGCTTCTTTTATTTTGATACCTAAGATGAGGTGAAAAAAAATATTTTGGCAGAATTTTTTTTATTTTAAAACATATTTAGAAATGGGTGTTTCTTGTCAAAAAAGAAAAGGGTGTTTCTTAAATTACAGCACATTTATGTCCCAGCCATAATACATTTGAAACCACTAATACACTGGATTCAATTCACACCATCATTTTCATTTCTTCTACTTTTCAAATTGTATTTTATGAATAGATTTGATTGTTTACCCTTGTCTCAAATTCAGATTTTCAATGTTGAAATATGAAAATAAACCCCAAAATAACATAACATTTGTAAAAAAAAAACGATCATGTGAAAATTATTAATCTGTTTCTTGAATTTGTATTTCCATCACAATCGACAATTTTGCAGATAAAAAAGTTTTTATAAAAAATGTATAAAAAAGGAGACGAGTGTTTGTAATGAGCAAGCTTTATTTTGATAGTCTCCTTTAGAAATTCAGTTGACTAAAAGGAACTTGCAACTATTTGTCAAGTAACTCTAGAGCAGTGGTTTTCAAACTTTTTTAAGAACGACCCTATTTTTTTCTTTTTAATTGACGTGACCCATATATATATATATATATATATATACTGTATATAAATTGTGTAATATATACACTGTACAAAATTATATAAACGCAACACTTTTGTTTTTGCCCCCATTTTTCATGAGCTGAACTCAAAGATCTAAGACTTTTTCTATGTACACAAAAGGCCTATTTCTCTCAAATATTGTTCACAAATCTGTCTAAATCTGTGTTAGTGAGCACTTCTCCTTTGCAGAGATAATCCATCCACCTCACAGGTGTGGCATATCAAGATGCTGATTAGACTGCAATATTATTGCACAGGTGTACCTGCACTGCACTCTAGGCTGCTGCTTACTTTCATTTTGTTGTTAATGTTTATTTTGTTATTAAATTTACGTTGGCCGCTTCCCGCTTCCTTCTTCCCTGAGTCTTGAACTTTGTTATACATATATACATCTTCCTAAAATCATCCTGGCGACCCATTTTTTAAGTCTCGTGACCCAACCGAGGGTCGCGACCCAGGGTTTGAAAACCCCTGCACTAGAGTATTAGTAGAGTATTAGTAGACTGTTAGTAGCATAAGTTGACATGTACTTGCAAAATGACTTATAATCAGTAGAATGTCTGTTGGGTGACCTTCAAAATAAAGTGTTAGCAAATATTTAGCAGACAATCTACTTCTAATGACATGTAGTTGCAAAGTTACTTATTGTAATTTGTAAATATATAAAGGGCACCATCAAAATAAAAGTGTTACTGCACGCTGGAGATGAAATATGAGGCATGTGATGTGTGGAACAAATATTTATTGTTAATTATTGTGCGCAATTTGCAATCAACCAACAATTTTATTAAAATTATGCAAAAAAATAAAATTTTTTAAAGGTCCACAAGGCCCATGGTTGAAGACATTCACACACCAAAGACTACAGTGCACTATAATCACAGCACTGTGTCTATGCTGTGAGCACACCAGAGCGCAGCGTGAAGCCACTCTGACACCCCGTCGATCAGCCTGCCGTGAAGCTGCCTAGCTGGAGATCACCTCCAGCGAGCGCTCGGCAAATACAGCAGCAATTCATTTCCTTGACAGGACTGGATTCTTCAGACCTGACAAAGCTATTTACCTAGCGCACCCCAGTGCTAGCCCATGCTAGCGCTAATGTTTTCCCTTCTGCAGAGGATCAATATCTCTGGAAGTGTACAAACAGCAGTCCCTCTGTGGAACAGATCCTGATGTGAACGGCTAACAGACCGGCGGAGATGGCTGACAGCAGCTCAGCGCTGAAAAACCAACAGCAGAGAAATCAAATCAACAGCACATGCTAATGGGCCTCAGACTGAATCAACATTAGTGAGCTGTCAAAAACACTCCGCTCCAAGCAGTAATCAAGGCCAAATTAGACAGAATCAACACAGTCCAAGATCACACAGACTATATCAACAAGTTGTGTAAATCCACAAATATGGAGATACTGAGTCAAAATGCCACCGCAATTTGAAAGCGACTGAAGCAACAGAATAATGGAAGATATTAGCTCATGTTTTACTTCATTATCTGATTTTATGAGTCCAAACAAATTTACACAAAAAAAACACTAGAATAACAATAATGATCTATCTATCTATCTATCTATCTATCTATCTATCTATCTATCTATCTATCTATCTATCTATCTATCTATCTATCTATCTATCTATCTATCTATCTATCTATCTATCTATTACATTTATCTACTCTATAATATTTTTTATTTTTATATAGATCACATTTAAACACAGTGTTAGTTCCCCATGTAGTCAGTCCAATAGTCAGTGTGCCATTTGCTGTTTATAAGTTGCACTGCGAATATATGAATGTTTGATTAATTTCCATATTACAGCATTTTCTTGTCAGACACCATCATACAGAAAACATATATTATATTTTCTGTATTGCATATCATGCTATGACTGTAAGTATGTGACCCAAAGCTAAACAACACAACATCAAGAGAAGCATGGGGGAGAAAAAAAATCACACTGTATTTTGGTAAGACTTTCACACTGCTTGTTGAATGACGATTTAAAGGTGAATGACAAATATTTTGGAGAAAAAAATGTATGCATGTGTAAGTATGCATGCATATGATGGAGTGCAATTTTTAAATCTCTTTGTAAATACATCCGAAATGTGACAAGTGTGTATTTTTTTAACAAATGTGTATAAAAAATAAATATATGTATAATATATATATATATATATATGCATAGTATGTGTGCATGAACAAGGCAAGGTGAGCTTGTATATGTGTGTGTGTGTGTGTGAGAGAGAGAGGGGTGAGTGTGTTTAATCGCCTGCTCTGCTGTGATAATGCTGAAGCCTGTTATCAAGTCCATCTCTGCCTGAGGACTCAGCGGAGGGAGGCACGCTCACACACACACACACACACACACACACACACACACACACACACACACACACACACACACACACACACACACACACACACACACACACACACACACACACACACACACACACACACACACACACACACACACACACACACACACACACACACACACACACACACACACACACACACACACACACACACACACACACACACACACTGCTCTGCATATCTCTAGCTTACACAGCCCTCTCTCGGTGCGTGGGGACCAGGGGGGGCAAGACAACCGATGTTCACCATAAACCTCTGACACTCATTCTGTGTCTGTCAGTTTCAGTATTGTGCTTCTCTTAGAAAACACCTGCTTCAATCAGCACACTGAACCTTATCAAACCGGCCTTTACTAACATTTATTAGTCATTCTCTATAAATGGAGGACAATCTGAATGAATTGACCAGCCCTTTTGACCAGACGCAAAATTTATGCTATCGTATATCTTTGTTTTAAAGGTATAGCTCACCAAAAAATTAAAATGTAGTCATTATTTACTCACCCTCATGTCTTTACAAACAAGTATGTGGTTAAATTTTATACAGTTTAAATAAAAAAAGTTACATCAAAATATATATAAAAACTTAAAAGAAAGTGCAACATCAATACAAATGTACAAATATATAATATATTACTTAAAAAATGTATAAACATTTGCCAAAAATGTGAAGATCTTCATGTGAAATCATGTGAAATGTATTAATATCTTACAGTATTTTTTTCGGTGTCATGCTTTAATCAAGAATACGATTAATTACTGTCATGAAGCTCATCTTGTCTTAATTATTCTTGATAAAAATTAAAATATTTTTTTTAATCAGTAATTTCATTCATTTAAAAAATCAACACACTTTCATAGCAATTCAAAACTATTTAAAGTTTTGCCGAATTAGTGGTGAATTCGTACAGCAGGGGTGGAGCTTCATGCTTACGTTTTTCTGAAAATCATATGCTTCCTTCCAAATGACGTATGAATTTGCTACGAATTCACCAAAAATGGCATGAAAGTGACTAAATTACAGAATTAAAATTTTTGGCCGAACTGTTTCAACCGTGACAAATGCATACCAGCAGAAGGACGTAGTCCACTCGTTACTCTATAGCCAGAACAATAATCTCTGATCAAATATTCCAGGAATCCACATCCAAGAGCAGGTAGTTTTGACTAGTGCTAAGAGCGTAGCTAGCATGGGGGTCTAAACACTCCATTCAACTAATCACCCCCCCACCCAACGTGTACCCAACCCCCCATTCGGCTAATTATTCGCTTTTTCAAATGCAAAGCTCTCGGAGAAAGTGAGATGATTTCTCCTCATCTGCTTAGGAGGCCAAAGAACGCAGGGAGAGAAAGAAAGCCACCCGCAAAAAGGAGAAGACGGAGAGACGTACGAAAGAAATGACTTTCTCCTTCATACAGCGGAGGTCTTTGAAGTCGACCGCGACGGACGGGACCGGGGAGGGAGGGGAGGTCTCCCACCAAAAAAAAAAAAAAGTAAAGCGAGGAAAGATCGTGTTAACGAGATGGCCTCTAAACATGAATTAAATGGTGGGAGAAAAGAAACACGATCAAACCTCTCCTACTTAGGCTGCTTACAAACCCCTTTCAGTGCCCATGAGGTGTTTCAAAGCCTGGATTCCTGGCCAGAGCTTCTTAAAGGAGCACGGTGTTGAAGAGGCCGAGTTTTAGGGAGGGTGGGTGATAGACTATAGACATACATCATAGGCCCTGAATGGGGAGGTCAGGGACTTACACGTTGACACCAGGTCAGAAGTGCTAAAGGATTACAAGCTCACTAAGCCCTCAGGATCCCTTGTTTTCACTGCTTCTCTCTGTTTGTTGTTTTGTTGCGGCACAGACGTGGGGAAGAAAGGAGAGAGTAGACCGACGGACGGGAATTAGTGTAAAAGCCTGCGGAGGAGAATGGCATCTCATTCACACCTCTTGTTGGCTGTTTTCGAGGCCCCCCAAAACAGCCCTCCCATCCCTTGTTGCTGTGAAAGCACGTTAGGTTGGCTTTGTGCAGACAAAAGGAAACACCCCTCCCTGCTCTCCGGACCCCGCAGGAGCAACAAGAGGATTTGGCACGGCACGCTAAACCCTGAGCCGCTCTCACTTTGATTGGCTTCGGTAGGAGAGCTCCCTCTCTCTTTGTTGATTAATCAAGAGATTTTCCAACTCTCTTTCTCTCTCTCAAACTCTATTTCTCTCGAGCTCCCCCCACCCACTCTCTCTCTCTATCGCTCTCTCTTTCTTTGCCTCCAACAGCTTTGAAGGATTTGGGTTCTATGACATCATGCTTGCCCATCAAAGTTTCGTTATATAGGAATATAATTTTTATTAGTGAGCATTCTATATTCTGCAACTGCTCAAATAATGTTGGAATGACACCACATGCGGCATTGATTGGGGTAGATTTGGTAATGTATCCATTTCCCCATTTTTTTCATGGATTTCAGACAACACTGAAAATCTGGGATTCAGGATCTAATGTAAATCTGGAAGTTTTATGATTTTGAAAAATCAACCGTGCAATGAACTCTGGAGGTAATTCAACACTTGTGACACTGATCACGTACAGATAGTTAGATGTTCTTAATAATTGTTAATTAATCATCAGGTTTGACACTATCTTGTAGAGTTCATGCATGCTTTCGTTAAAGCAAGAAGACAAACCAAATACTAAACCTCATGATTATTTTTCATTAACTTCATTTGTTATGCTAGTAATATTATTTGAAATGCAAAACAGAAGCATTTGTACTATTGGTCTCAGACTTTTGGACCCTACTGTATAGCAACCAGAATTTCATGGTGCATTAAAACGTAATTACTTACATTGTGACAGATACCAGCAAAGTCCTATCTGTTTGTCATTACAGAGAGCATCATATGTGCGTAAATAATTATAAACAATATTTGCTCACATAAAATCCATAATACTACGCCAGAAGCGGTCTTAAATGATCCAAAAAATAATAAAACAACAAACAACAAGCAAAAATTGTGAACTGGAGATTTGAAACTAATGAAGAAACTATAATTAAAACATTATAAAACTATGTCAACAGTGTGCAAGGTTTGCTGAGTGTATTAAACATCTCAGCATGATTTCTAGGATTACTCTTTACACTGTTGTGGTAAAGATAGTACTAAGAGCATCAAAACTACTTGTTTTTTTTCATTTTTTATACAGAAAAGAGTTGAGAGAAGGGAAAAGGGGTTAAACAAAATTGCAAGCCTGATTCAAACTCACATCGCCAATACAGATATGCTGACCGCAGTGTCATGACTCTGGAGATATCAAGTACCAAGTGGACAAACCAAGCTATGGGAGGAAATAATATTTGAAGCACACTGTAAATGACCAAATATCACATGCAGTGGACATTCACGTCTGGATTGTTCACTGAGCATTTTTTCCTGTGTGGGTGTTCGAGACAAGGGAGTCAGCAAGAGAAAGTGAGAGATTGAGCAAGAGAGATAAACAAAAAAGGGGGGTGGCTTTCAACAATAAATCAAGTTCCAGACTAATCTATTTAGCATGCTTTCACCATTATCCTGTCAGTGAAACAGCTAATTAATTAACTGATTCTACAATGAAGAGCTTTTGAATGAGCCCATTTAGGTAATTACTACCAAGAGCTGTTTGGGCGCGTCATTTACTGCAGTCACACAAGCACGCTGGCAGCTGCAATAAAATCCCTATCCTGTACAATTAGAAAAATGAAAGATAATATAGTTTATGGGTGTGTAGGTGTGCCTGTGATTATATTTGTATTTGTGCAATGTGAGCGAGACAGAGAGACCGAGAGAGTGGCAGTGAGAAATACACAACCAGGAGATGATAATGTAGTTCAAGCAAATCAATACACAATATACAAGAAAAACAATTACCCACCGATGACACACACACACACACACACACACACACACACACACACACACACACACACACACACACACACACACACACACACACACACACACACACACACACACACACACACACACACACACACACACACACACACACACACACACACACACACACACACACACACACACACACACACACACACACACACACACACACACACACACACACACACACACACACACACACGTGTGTATGTGTATATTTTATATTTTTCCTCTATCTATGATGTATAAATATGTATAAAATGTGTAAACTGTAATTTTTCTTTATATACACGCTCAAGGAATTTCATCTCACTATTTTAAATCATTTTGTGCAAATCAGCCTAAAACCTCAAAATCTATAAACTAAACAAAAGAACGCCAAATAAAAGGTTTCAGTACCAGGCTATTGGTTCACTACAATAAATGGGACAGGATCAGGACCAGAGATCGGAGGGGGAAGATTAGTGTGAATGAGCTCAAAGTGTGGGAAAGCACATCATCCAACTCTGACAATGCTGACATTAGTATATAGCGAACAACATGCTAGACAAAAGAATATATTTGCACCTGGCTTGGTGTCTGTGGTCAGAGGTTCATCACCTTTGGGTTAAAAGAAAAGAGGAGAACAAACTCTCCTCATCAGATCAGATCCACTTCATCAGTACATCTCAATAATGGCTCAATGAGAGGGCATCCCCCTTTTGGTGGCCTTCTTTCAGGATGGCTGTCTTGTCATTGTGCCCGGGGCTCCTCTGTTTGTTTGAGCTCTGGATGCCAGGCTGAAAGGCCACAAGCACTTTAATTATGAACAAAGAAAGAGACCATGAGGTAGATGGAAAAAAATATATATAGTTATTAAAGATTTAGAAAAACCTGTCTCTCATATCTTATACTTACATTAAGGATGCACATGATGAATTTAGAAACCACCAAACAAGTCCATGTTTTCCCTATTTAAAGACGGTTGCATGAGTAGTTACATGAGTAAGTATGGTGACACAAAATAAAACATGGCGATTTTCTAAGCGGATAAAAAATGATAACTATAATGGCGGGAGAGGTATGTATCAACTCGTCCAAGTTGAGGAAAGAACATATTGGAATATGGATAAATGGTGGCGTTTTCCTTTAATGGAGGAAGCATTATTTTGGACTACGGACTTGTATTTTGGCCAGAAACAACAGTTTAAAGATAGAAAGACTTAAATGAAGGATTTGTTTCTTACAAACACACACACACAGCTTTTCACTTTATAAGATGTTAATCAATGTACTGTCGGTTACTTGTGGCATGAGGGTGAGTAAATGTTCATTTTTGGTGAACTATTCCTTTAACTTGTACTGAACCTGGAATAATTCAATCTTACTAAAGCAAATGTCTTTTTTTAAAAGATATGATACTTACTACACTTAAAGCACTTATTAAGTACTAACATGTTCAAAAGCGTACTTCTTCTTTGTCACGTCTTATCTTGTCAACTGAGCCAGTGGTACAAACAGATGCATGATGACCCTGGGTGTGTGTGTGTGTGTGTGTGTGAATGACGTGTATTTGCAGAGGCATTGGTGAACAAAGGTGGTCTGAATGGAAAACCCAAGGAAAGGCCATCTAGAGTCTATGAATGTCAGTTTTCACTGACTGCACGTTCACTTCCCGCTTTGTCTCTCCATTTTACAATGCAGGCGGCGCTCAATACCTCTTCACCCGAAGCTTCATCACGAACACTAGCCCTGCCTCTCATGAATGCACCTCTGTCAGGGCCTTTCTTACAGCCTTCATTCGTTAGCACCGCAAGACATTAGAGATTTGGATAGAGTAAGCAAGACAGCAAGAAAGAAAAAGACTACTGGCCTCATGTGAAACCATATTTCACAGTTTACGTTTCCAGACAACACCTGTCACTTCAGCATATATAGGCCAACATCAGCACATGAACATATAAGCACATGCACACACACTTCTTTTCTTCACTACCACCTCACACACACACACACACTGTACTTATTGCACCTTGTGAAGGACACAAGGGGCCATTAATTACTGGAATGGGCAGTTTTAAATCTGGCAGAAGGACGCAGTGTTGTTCCTGCAGAATGGAACGTAATTAAGGGGAAAGGCCACACGTCAGCGCCAAGCAGCCCGCGGACAATGCTGATGGGGATTTATTACTTCAGCTCGTAGAGAGAGAGAGCAAGAAACTGTGCTGGGGCAGCAGCTAGGGTCTCGCACACATCTGAGTGAAATTGAACACAGTCGCACATGTGCATGTTGATACAAACACATCCGCTTGCTTTAAAAACATACAACTCACTCACACTCTCTAGCACATGCAGAAGGTCACATATTACCCTCAAGATTTCCTTCGGCTAATTACGTCTTTTCTTTTTTGGAGGAACTGCAAATTTGTTTGACCCTACATGAATAACATTAACCCATGGATTTGTGTATGCTCTTGGATTTTCACACATTTTTTTGTTTGCTGACACTTTAAATATTGAATATTAACCACCTGTTATGTTACCATCTTGGTTAAATAGTAGCTAATCAATGCATTTTTGACTAAATGTGAGAAGGCGCCAATGAAATGAGAAATTTACATTGCAGCATATATCCTCTGCAAAACAGTCTATAGAAAAAGAAGCAATTATGTGTATAATATATTTACAAAATTGTTAAAAGCAATTTCTGTCAGCATTTACGACAACTCATGTCTTTCCAAACCCTTAGTTATATTTTCTGTGGGACACAAAAAAGATGGTGCTTATGGATAAATTGTTTATGGAAGTTGATTGTAACCATACATTTGTCAAATAAGAGCCACAGGCAACATGTTTGATTTGAGACCCATAAAGTGTATCATTGAGTTATTATTTAATTTTCACAATATTCATTGCAATTAACAATTAACAATTAAGGGGGATTGGAATATAGCAAAAAACAAAACACAAAAAAAACAAGTAACGCAGGTCACCTTATAGTACCAAAAATGAATCACCAAACACTAATGACTTGTACATATGGGATACAATCATTTCATACACTTCAAAACTGTTGCAACAGAGGTGGAAAATACAATTTTTAAGTACATTAATTATGTTTCCATCTTTGTTGCCACAGTTTGGAAGTCCCTTTTTCTCTTCTAAAGAAGGGGTGTCCCAGTACTTTTGTCCATATAATGAATGTACAAGTCATTGGTGTTTGGTGATGAGTTTTTGGCTCAAGGTCTGCATTTAAAGTCACACCAGAGGTGTTCAGCTGGGATTAGGACTTGGCTTTCTGCAGACCAGTCAAGTTCTTCCACACTGACTGAATCATCATTTCTCTTTGATCCTTGTCTTATACACAGAGACACTGTCATGTTAGAATAGAAAAGGGTCCTGTCCAAACTGTTGCTATAAAATTAGAAGCACACAATTCCCTAGAATATCATTATATGCTTAAACATTAAGATTTGTACTCATGGAAATTACTAAAGTAGTCAAACCTGTTCATTAAAAGGGGTTGACCCAATACTTTTGGCAATATAGTGTACTTCAATGTAAATAAAATGTAATTTATTTCAAGACGTTTTCTGTCAAAACTTGTTGATAGTCAAGTTAATTTAGTTGTCTAATGAATATTTGTGATTTAGTAGATGATATTTCTGCAAAGCTGTTAATCCATATATTGTCATGTATGTTAGAGCAAATGCAATATGATTTTTTTAAGTTAGTGCAGCTGGAGTAGCTTTATTTTTCTGAGGATATAGCTTCTAAAAGCTTTATTATTGTGGTGTAAAAACATTACACAATTCAGTAAATAACTAAACTTATAATGTTGCATGCGTGCTTGAACACCGGACATCAACTCTTTTCTGTATATTGCTCTTTTATCATGTCAACAGATGTTTAGTTCGACAACCCCATGTGTGCTTGTAATAAAAGTTGTGAAGATTTACCTTAAATTCTCAAGATGATGTGCTATGCACAACTTGTTTTGTTTTTACAGCTCTAATCTAATTACCCAGAAAGCCCAGAAAACAGCATCCTGCGTCGTCCACCAAGAAACCTAAATTAGCAACATCTGTTTGCCCAAAAGACACCAGGTCAGTTTTCATGTACCACAGAGCTGTGGATATTTAAGAAGGCCCGAGGAAAGCAGTAAAGGAACGCGCGAACGACAAGTCATATTAACACCCCGCTGTTTCTCCCCTGGTGTTTTTTAGACCGTGTTAGCTGCTCACTGAAAATAACCCAAGAAAAGAAGTTACACATTGGTAAAGGAGAGCAAAGAAACCCACTCGTACGCTTTTTAATTTCCTTCCCCCTGCCACCTTCTCCAGTAAAGCGTGTTGAAAGCCTGATGACTCAAATTACACCTGGGTAGGGTGTTTTTGGCTATTGCACAAGCTAAGCAATCATCTATATCAGTGCAAAAGAGAACTCGGGGTAACAGAAGGCTTATAGATTGAGAAAGGTTTTTCACGGCTGTCATAATCTCACACGCACAAGCTGAATTGTTCGTCTTCACAGAGGCGGAACACCTGAGCACCCATGTGAGACGCGAGTCTGTACAGTGTGGAGAGGTGCCAGGTGTCCCGAACAAAACACATTTAGCAAGAGTGATGATTGTGGCTGAGCTTTGAAGGCACGATGAATTCCATAAACGGAGGCATCTCTCTCCTCTCTCTGAATGCAGACTTTTATTGATGAGAGGTTGCGAGCGTCTCTGCCAATATACTGCTGTAAAATGAAGTCCCCTCCATTCTCTCGTTCCCTCCCTTCCTCTGAATGGCTTCACCCTTCTTCGGTCTGTGTTCCGCCTCCTTCATCTCTCTCCAGCCATTCCTCTCGTTCTGCTATCGGCCCATAAAACAGTCCCTCCTCCCTTCGCCTTGCACTCTCCCTCTCTCGCTCGTGAGATTTGCCTAACAATGGGTGGCTCTGCCCAAGGTCAGATAAGAAGCCACAGTCCAAGAAGCCACAGTCACTGTTTCTTTCATCCGTCTTTTTCCCCTCTCTCTCCCCTCACAGCTTTCAAATTATCTCTGCAGCACATAATAATAATTACTGAGGACGGCGGAGAGGAGATAAGGGAGAAGCGGCGGACGGGAGAGAGGAGGGGAGGGCGAGCGCCGAGAGAAGGAGTGTGAAAAAATACGGCTGCCAGAGAAAGAGAGAGGTTGAAGAATTATTATTGCTAGATGGAATTGGGTGGGTGGGGGGCGCTCAGAGAGAACAACACTGCTAATGTGCCTGTAATGAGCAAATCTCTATTTTTCTTCGTATGAAAGAGTGTGATTTTTTTATTTTTATGTATCAATGCCTGTGCCTCGGAAATCTATTATAACATCTGTATAATGCTATTCCCGTGATTTTCTCTGGTTAAGTGACATGAAGCTTTTTATTTTCAAGGTCACATCAAGTTTCGATTGTTATACTTTTAAAAAATTGCCAGGTTATAGAAATGAGGTGAAAAAAGTTCGATTTTTTTCTATAGAAAGGAAGTCATTCTAATTTGCAGAAAAAACTTTATCTTTATGTCTATACTACTTTTCAGAAATATTTAAAACATGTCACTCTTTATATAAATGTATCTTTAATGAATTTTATTTTCTAATTTTTAGTATAATCCTGTAAACACTGTATTTTTGTCAGATTTAAGCTTAATTTATGCTGTTTTCTTTCAGTTAGTGACATTTGAACCAGGAAAACCACAAGTATAGATAGATGAGGAAAGAAATGCCAAAATGTACACAAATTATCTTTTTGGGGGGGGGGGGGGGGTCGTTATACCCTGTGTGAGCTAAGTCAGTAAGCTTTAGTCCAATGCTATAGCATATAGCATTTACAGGAAAAAGAAAATATTCTCTAGGTCACAACATAAGGGTTAAAACAATAACTCAATTTAAGATATATTTTCTAAAAACAAGACTTCATATCTTTGGCAGATTTATTTTTATATAAGTATGGTTACAAACAAAAGGCAGAACTACTGATTAAGAAATGATAGTTTGCAATGCGAAACACTCTGTCAAAACACTTAAAACTGAATTACAAATGATCCAGAATTAAAGTCATCCATAATATTGTGATATTAAAAATTCAAAGTAAACAAACCTAAATAACTCATCTCTCATTTTAGGAAGTGATTTAAAACCCCAAAGGACTCCACACAGAAATGTATAGATCATCCAAAAATTTGAAAGAAGCTGAATGTCTCTAGAGGTTTTAACTGAACAACAATTTCCAGTCTAAGTTGCATTACAAATACCCCTAAATCCCATCCTGCTCACCCTGCACCTCCATTCTAAACACCACTTTCTATGCATCTGCACCCCTAACACTTATGACCCCCATAATGCTATCGGGAAGCAGGCTAAGCCTCCTAATCCCAGGTCCCGTGGTTCCCCACACCACCCAGAGGAGCTTCTATCTGCCTAGCTGAGGTGCTCTGTGCCGGGCTGATACTTGTGGGCTGAGAGGGGGGTCTGGAGATGCCTATCAGAGCCACTGTTCAACAGCCTACAACACACACACACACACACACACACACACACACACACACACACACACACACACACACTGACATGTAGATGGCTGGCCATCGGAACAATATTCTGAGGAAGCCTTATCTCTGAACTCAAGCTTCGTTGTCTGGATGACCCATAGTGGACCGATGACAAGGGGGGGGGGGGGGGGATCTGTCTATACCCAGCCCACCTGCTTCTCATTGGGTCACCAGTCTGTCTCTGCTTTTGGTTGTGATTCATGCTGGACACAGAATGGGTTTGGATTTGTGCTATTTAGATATCAGGTGCGTGGAAAGCTAAATCACCAAAGGCTAGAATTTGTGCTCCACGATGAATCCGTAAGAACTTTAAAAACCAAAACCATCACAAACTTTTCAGAAATCTCATTAGTGCACAAAACTAAAGTCAAACAACGTGTGGAAGTTACCTTCTGCAAAGACTTATCCACATCATATTTAGTTCCACCAATGTTTGAGGAGATCTGGACAAGTCATAAAGATGAAAAAGATGAAATACCAAAGACAAACCTTTTCAGATTTGTTATTATTATTTCAAAAGTATTGGGTTCAAAGATTGAAATCAAATCAGAAACGATTTTTATGTAAGAAAGCATAAACATAATTCAAAGCCCATTTACACTAACTATCAGCGATGGTCCCTATGAATGTTTTTCAAAGAAATAATATTGGTTAATTATAGACGACATAAGCTCCATCAGCAGCATCTGTGGCATGCTGTTGATTGTCACTGAAAATACTTTCAAATAGTCCATCAGATTCTTTAAACAAATAAAGATGCATACTATAATGCACTGCAAGGATGCACTTACAATAAGGGTCTTTGGGGCATGCTGACCAGATGGTTTAAAAGCAAAATATTTGTACTTGTTTTTTTAAATGGATGAAAGTTTGATTATTATTTACTCCCTGTAAAAACACGTAAGGACACCACACATATGCCACATAAGTTGTTGGTATCCTTACATGAAATTCATGCCAAAAAAAGCAGGTTTATCAGAGTTAAATGGTCTTGACACGAGTTCAGATACATTCACAGATGGCTATATATTATAAGCATGGTGCTGTAGATCTGCCCTGTAGACTTTTATTTAAAATGTCACTGCAAACATCTTTATCCTGTTGGACGAACTGATGGTATTTGGTGGTATATAGAAGTTGTGTTGGATTTCAATTTATATATTGTATTTGGGTTTCTTTTTTTCCTATGCGTGGCTTTTGAAAGCACACAGCCTGTTTTCAAAGTTAAAAATTAAAAGGTACATCTTGCTTGGTAAACCAAACGTGTTGTCATTAAACATTAGAAATATGTAACAAACAAAACAACTAAAACAAAACAAAACAGAAAATATCAAAAGAAAAACAGCTAAAAACAAACAAAAATCAACAGAAAAAAAAACAAACAAAACAAACAGAAAAAAAAACAAAAAACAAAAAAACAACAGAACGAAACTTAAACAGAAGTTGACAGACTAAAACACAATGCCATATAATCATCTAAAACACAACAGGCCCACGGCACAAACCATCCCCATAGAAGGAAAAAAATGTAAATTAGATGTGGATATGTAGAAAACTAAGAAAACTGCATAAATCAAGTATTCTTGATGAGAATGGGTGTGGAGTCATGTGACACAAAATCTGCATGTGAACTTAACTAGTTGAACTTTACTGACGACACAGGGAAACACTGGGTGTTAGTGTTCAGTTGGAAATAGAAACACACAGTTGAAGTGTTGAAACTGCATGTAACACCCATTATTTTACCTGCATAGAATTTGAAGTTTAAAAAAGAACACTGTCAAATTATGCAGCCCTTTTCAAATGTTGACCCCAGCATGTGTGCATTTCAGCATATGTGCTTATCGTGTGATTGTTAAGCAGAAATTCCTCATTTGCCTGTATTCATTAAAAAAAAGGGAGGAGGAAAAAAAGTGTTCGTTTAATATGCATGAAAGCTTCCCACTGGCCTCTGGAAAAGGGAGATAAAGTGGACATATCTCTGAGAGTTATGATAAGTGTGTGTATGTGTTTGCACATGTGTGTGTGTGTCTGAGACATATCTCTGAGCTGTATGATAAGACACATCAGCACGTAACAACACGGTGAAATGGAGGGAGGAGGGGGAGAACGGATGGAGGGAGAGATTGGAAAAAAATGAATGACACAAGGGGGCGTTTCTATTTCTCTCTCTCTCAGTGGGGTCCTCTGGGAAAGGTCGTGCGGCACAATGCAAACATGTCTGTGTGAATAGCTCGATGGGAAGAGGACAGCTGTTTGAGATGACAGCGATGGCTGCTAATGCTCAATCTGTCTGCCTCCCCACAGACCTATTCATACACACACACTCGCACAATGACCACAATGAGTTAGCCACAAAGCACAAATGTGCTACTAACACACATACTGTACACACTTGCCACTTGTGCATGAGAGAATGACAGCCTCGGTTCCTGTGTTGTGCCTTTATGGGCAAAATATCCTGTCTCTAATATTCACTGACATATAATAAGTCATAACAGGAGAGTGATTTATCAGTGTTGTGTTGTGTTACAGGTATTGGAAACATTCACAGGCATATGTAATTTTCGCTGCTAAGATCTTTGCACTCATTCTTGCTTGTGTATGACTAGAAACACACTTTAGACAAGTATGCAAATGGAAATGCTTGACCCACTCATTGCAAGCTTAAAGAGTATTCATATGTTACTGTGGCAGTAATAAACCTCCAGGGGGCGCTAGAGATAAATCCTAATTACTGTATGCATTATTATTCACTTAACTAACTTTAACCAACTTGTCCAGAAAAATGATCTTCAAACTTTTGCTTGACCATGACATGAGTCCACCTATAAGATAAGATCTATAAGCAATGCTTAGAATGCAACGTGCACTTCCGCTGTGTTATGAATTTTGTTCTGAAAAGTTTCAGGATGCAGCGATGCATGAATTTAAGCTTCTGTAGAAGCAATCAACATACTTGTGTTGAACATCCACAAAATGTGTAAACACTTAAAGGGATAGTTCACACAAAAATTTAAATTCTGTTATTAATTACTCACCCTCATGTCGTTTCAAAACTGTAAGACCTTCGTTCATCTTCGGAACGACTTAATGACTTTACTTTACTAAGAGTGAATAATTAATGACAGAATTCTAGTTTTTGGATGAACTATCCCTTTAAGCAGCATATTCAACATTGTTTAGAGCTGTCCAGTCATGATGTTAACTTGTACACCAACCCAATTCAGTAGGCAAGTTTGTCATGAGTAAAGTAAAGGATAAAGCAAAATAAGTCAACTAAGGTCTGTGGTTAATGATACTTGTATAATTGATGTTCTACAACATACACTACCATTCAAAATCTATTTTAGTTTATTTTCAAATACAAGTTATTCTGCTGAATTTTCAGCAGTCACCACTCCAGTCTTAACAAATCATTTAATATGCCGATTTGGTGCTCAAGAAACATTATTATTATCATCAAATGTTGAAAACAGTTGTGCTGCTTAATATTTTTGTGGAAACTATTTGATCAATAGAAATGGTTAAAAAGAACATTTGTTAGAAATACAAGATTTAAATGTCTTTAATCTCACTTTTGATCAATTTAATGCATCCTTGCTGAATAAAAATATTACTGACACCAAATTTTAAATATAGTGTAAACACACAAATGTGAATTTCTAGTTTCTAAGAAATTGCTGCATAAGGATACAATAATTGAGCAGGAGATACCTATGGGAGTCATGGCTGTGATAGATATGTATAGGTAGATGCCCTACTAGCGGCTGTTTTTATGGGCCGCTATACATAATCTGTCCGCCATATAACAATGGCGAAGTCTGTAAACACTCGAGAGCAAATTGCCTGTGTGTCTGCAACCCTAGTTATCTGCATATATGAATATCGATATCTGCAATAGACTTCAGCAGATGATTTGGCTAAACTAACACAATACAACAAGATGATCCTGTTCGGAATCACTCATTAGATTGATACCACTAATAGCGCAGACATTACACAATGGCCATGAACATATTTGAGGTAAAAGTAAAAATAAATAATATGTAAAAAGTAGAAATCAGAGATGGAGAGAAACAGAGAAAAGGTTGAAGAGAAAGTGGGAAAAAAGTGCCAAGCTAATTAAAGAAAGTCTACAGGCAAAGCTAGGGGCTGGGAAGATTGTGGAGGAAGGTGTCATCACACACACACACACACACACACACACACACACACACACACACACACACACCTCTTCTTCTCTGGCCTTTGAGAAGACAGAGGTGCTAGACTGGGCCTCACCAGCACCATGTATAATCACGATAGAGCGAGAGAAAGTGTATGAGAGAGAGCGAGGGGTTTGTTTGGCTGTTTTAAGAGAGTGCTGCTCTGCTTTTGGCCTTGTTGGTGCTCATTAATGACTGACTGCTTGCTGGCTGCATATCTGTTCTGTGACCTGTTTTTAGGTTTTATTCAATGTGTGTATCTGTTTGGTAATATCTGTTTTGTGCAATGTGGTATATGTGTCAGAAGATATGGCTTCATATCACGGTCAAGCCTGTCTATGTGTGTGTGTGTGTGTGTGTGTGTGAAGGAAGGAGAAATCCTAAGAAATGTTTAAGGAGTCATTTCCGTTCTACCAAGTGGTTAAGTGTTTTCTTGCACCTGTTTACTCAAAATGTGGTCAAATGACTTTAATGTCTAGACCTGAAACACCTGCTAAGAGATGTGCTAACAAGGTGCAGTCACACACACACACACACACACACACACACACACACACACACACACACACACACACACACACACACACACACACACACACACACACACACACACACACACACACACACACACACACACACACACACACACACACACACACACACACACACACACACACACACACACACACACACACACACACACACACACACACACACACACACACACACACACACACACACACACACACACACACACACACACAGCTCAGTCAACCCTCTCCTTTTTTAATACACTTACACATTAAAACAATAAGGCCAAGCTAAAACTCGTTGATAGCCTCTTTGGATTAATCAAAGTGAACAGAACTGCAATAACAATAACAATATGATAAAAAAGGTTTCCCAAACATTCCCACTGGTCAATCGGAAATGATCAAATCAAGTCTCATCCCACATACTGTCTCATTAAATATTAAATAAAATATTTCACTCTGAAATGTCACATTGCAAAAGTAAAGTCACAGCCTTGTTTTTATCTTGTTGAATATTCTGATACACTTCAAAAATTCAAAAGTTTAAAACATTTTTTTTTTTTATGAATACTTTTAGTCAGCACGAACATCTAAATGATCAAAAGTGACAGTAAAGACATTTAAAATGTTATACAAGATTTCTGTTTCAATAAATGCTGCATTTGAACTTTATATTCATCAAAAGATCCTGAGAAAAATGTATCATGGTTTAGGCAGCAAAACAGTTTTTGAATTGATAATAATAAGAAAAGTTTCTTCATATTAGAATGATTTTAGAAGGATCATGTTACACTGAAGACTGGAGTAGTGGCTGCTGTAAATTCAGCTTTGTCTTCACTGGAATAAATTACATTTTAAAATATATTAAAATATAGAACAGTTAGTTAAAATTATAATATTACATAATATTACTGTCGTCTCTCTGTATTTTCGATTAAAAAAGTAGCCTTGGTGTCTTTCAAAAGCATAAAAAAAATCTTACCAAACCTTTGAATGGTAGTGTACATCATATGTCAGTTAAATAGGTTGTGAACATCTATTCATGTTGACTAAACATTTGCCCTTTCCTTTAAATCTTCATTCTATGATTGCTGATGTACCTTTGCACAGGCTGAGATTTGTGTGTATGCCAGGTTTCAGTTGTTTAATTGCAATTATATTTAGAATTACAAATCTCACTCTGCCAACAGAGGTCTTGCACAGACAGGTTGGTACAGGGCACGCGCACACCTCCGCACCCGGTCATCTCATCCCCCTCTTTCTTCTCCCTCAGCCCCTCTATTCTGTAATGAGGAGAAAAAGAGAGAGAGGGGAGAAAACACTGTGTTTTGCAAGGGCTGAATTTCTGGAGAAGTGGAAAACAATGTGATATCTGAGGTATATTTTGTATCTAACCATACAAATGTACATATGTTGTCACCTCACATAAGTCATCTGATCTGTTTACTAGATACAACAGCACCTCTTTTCTCCCTCTTTCATGATAATGTCTGGATAATGGAACTGGGTGGAATGGAATATTTTCCATTATAGAAAGCACTAGCCACTGCTGTAGCAAAGTGTGTGTGTGTGTGTGTGTGTGAGTAGTATTGATCACAGAGGGTTATTCTCCAGCCAGGGTTTATTAACCTCTGTGATAATGACAGAGCATTTATGTACACAGAGTCCCAGAGGAAATGTGGGATTGCAGAAGACAGAGACCCTTTGGGTATATTGCCATATTACTTGTACTTGAAAATGTAAACTGTGCACATTAAGTATTATTTTAAAATGCATGGATGACCTATAACATTTGATACAGGAATATCCCACAATGCAATGTAGTCAACCTGACCTTCCTTTTCAAGTGTGAACAAAAAACCAGAAATGATAACCTTGAAATTAACCACTTTCTTTGTTCATCTGGATCAAACTACAACAAGTTAAGACATTTTTGCATTCAATTAAAAATGATATTTGACTCTCTAAATTCAATAAACATGTTATGGTCATGTGGCAAATTGACCTGTTGCATACTACTGTTTAAAACACATTACTGCAGATTATGAATGAATGAATGATGCATTTATATAGCGCTTTATTGTGTATTGTTGAACACCCAAAGCGCTTTACAATCATGTGGATTGTAATACCACTTGGATGATGCGACGGCTGCCACAGGACAACGGTACCAGTGCGCTCACCACACAACAGGTGGAGAGGAGAGAGAGTCATAGAGCCAATCAAGTGGATGGGGATTATTAGGAGGCCATGATTGACAAGGGCCAGTGGTGGGAATTTGGCCAGGACACCGGGGTTACACCCCTACTCTTTACGAGAAGTGCCATGGGATTTTTAATGACCACAGAGAATCAGGACCTCGGTTTAACGTCTCATCCGAAAGACCGTGCTTTTTGACAGTATAGTGCCCCCGTAACTATACTGGGGAGTTAGGACCCACACAGACCACAGGGTGAGCACCCCCTGCTGGTCTCACTAACACCTCTTCCAGCAGCACCTGGTTTTCTCAGGAGGTCTCCCATCCAGGTACTGACCAGGCTCAACCCTGCTTAGCTTCAGTGGGCAACCGGTCTTGGGATGCATGGTGATATGGCTGCAGGCACAATTATCATTGTGTATTTTATGCATTGCTGTCCTCTATGTTATATTTTATTTTAGATAGCATGCATAATGTAGTGCATATTATAGTATATGGTATATTACATTTCCAAACACATTGAGAATATGAAATAAAGACTGTATTTTGCAAGCTGAAAAATCAACACATGTATACTGATTACAACCAGAATTTAATCAACTGATTAATTCTATTTAAAGGGACAGAGTTTACCCAAAAATGAAAATTCTGTCATCCTTTAGTCACCCTCATGTTGTTCCAAAACTGTATGAGTTTCTTTCTTCTGCTGAGCATTTTTGGATATTTTGAAGAATGTCTGGTAACAGTTGACGGTATTCATTGACTTCCACAGCATGGATATAAAATACTATAGAAATCAATGGCTACCGTCAACTTACCAGAATTCTTTAAACTATCTTCTTGATATTGAAATGAGGGGTGCGTAAATTATGATGGAATTATTTTTAAGTGAACTATCCCTTGAAGACTTTTTAAAATACAAGACACAAAAATCTTCAAAGTGATACGATATATGTGCTCAGTATTGACACTAGAGCGATGACTAGATTCACTGTCCTCTATTCCTTGTCTCCATCTTTTAGTCCCTTCCCCCTCCTAAGCTACTGTGAACCAGCTTCCTCTATAATTACCAGTTATTAATTTTAAATGAGTCTGTTAAGACGTTGCATGATTTTAATACTGCCTGTTAATATCAGATCAGATGAGATTGGGGGAAGAGGAGATGAGAGGGGGATGATGGAATGGGTGTCTTCTCTCAGCCATCATTAGAGAGGGACGACATCCGTCCATCAGTCTGCCACTACTTCAGTCACTCACACTCTTGCTGTAGATGGGGGAAAAAAATAACCCAGAGCATTTTTTCCCAGAATTAAAAATGTCTGTCTCTTTCTGGCCTGGCAGGTACTGCACATAATAATGTGGCATTATAAATGCATTTTTTTTTTGTTAAGATTTTACTGTTGCCATTTTTGCCAGAAGAGTTTAGAGTTGACAGGAAGCGAATTGGGAGAGAGAGAGAGGGGCAGGATCAGGAAAGGTCTTTGAGCCGGGATTCGAACTCGGGACGCCCACAGTACAATGGCGTACGGTCGGCGCACTGACCTCAAGGCTATCAGTGCCAATACTTGGGTCTTCCTTGAGACTTGTTTCCTATGCAACTGTCCTAATAATGAAGATAAATACATTTACATTTATTATTAATTTAAAATAAAATAAATATTATAAAAGCTTGCTATGGCTGAGCTTCAAAAGGTCAAATAATAAAAAAAATCAATTTTGAGCACCATGTTGCAAAACTCTCTCTCTCTCTCTCTCTCTATATATATATATATATATATATAGCCTCATTTGTAAGTCGTTTTAGATTAAAGCGTCTGCAAAATGACTAAATATATATTACATCATGTTGCCTATTTGTATACATAAACATCATGTAGGCAACATCATCTTGTCAGAGAATGTGTCTAGGCCACTTAAAATGTTAAAATGTAAAAAAAATTAAACGATTAAAATTAAACCAGATTTTTAACAATGGTTCAATGGTATGGCCAAAATCTTTAATAATGGTGCTAAAGTTAAAAAATATTTTATTTAAAATTTTATTAAGCATATAAATTAATTCTCTTTTTTGGTTTATCAAACTTAATTATTTTCAATGTTGATAATCAAAAAAATGTTATTGTTTTATTTGATCATTTTCTCCTTTAATTTGGAATTTGTATTGCATTATTTATAGCAAAAGCTCTACGATTTCTACTGTTGCATGGTATACGCCATCTTTCCCAAAGCTATATTAAATACTGAACCAACAGATTGTGTATGACGACAAACCATCAGAAAGACCTAAAACTAACAACAGGTTGACAGACAGGACATATGACAAATGAACTACATGAAAAGCATGTGGTGTGAGAGATAAAACCTAAAGCAGCTTGGGATAGTACGAAAGAGAGAAAGAGTCCAAACCAGTCCAGTCATACGGAGAAACTCTCTCGCTCTTCTCACATCTCTCTCTTTCTCTCTTTCTCTCTCTCTCTCTCTCTCTCTCTCTCTCTCTCTCTCTCTCTCTCTCTCTCTCTCTCTCTCTCTCTCTCTCTCTCTCTCTCTCTCTCTCTCTCTCTCTCTCTCCATCTCTCTTTGTGTTCTGTATTCCAGGGTCCTTTCAGTGCCTAAAGTGGCGCTTGCTGCAGCTGAAGTGTCTGTGCATGTGTGCCCGAGCCTGCAATTCACCAATTTCACTGCTAATTAGCCTACAAAGCCGGCGCCTCGCAGGGGGAGCAGAGGAGGGGGTGGCGCACGCGGGGGGTCCGGGGCCTGGGGGCTGAGAGGAGGAGGAGGATGAAGGGGAGGGGAGGGGTGCTGGCACAGCTGACACATATGGCTGGGTACCAGAGACTGGGTGAAAAGGGTGGAGGTGGAGAAAGAGAGGCTGACTGAGAGAAGGAGGGGTGGAAATGAGAGGATGGTGTGGGGTAAAGGAGTAAGCTGGTCTTGTACAAGCACATGCTACAGAGAGAAGGTGCAAATGGAGAAGAGGAAAGGCACAGAGCCAGAGGAGCACTTTCGCATGACTCACGTCAGGGCTTCAATGCACCTCTTAAAGCAAACGCCACGCTCCGCTTTGACCTCCACATGAAAAGCTGTGCAGATAGAGTCACAGTAAGGTGATTTTACGAGGTTGCTAGATAGCAAGAAAGCAGGCTGGGTGCATAGTAAATAGGGAAACATGCATTTGAGATTAGAGCAGAAGAAAGTCCTGCCAATGCCTTTGATATGTTGCATATATCAAAAACAACTTTTATTTTCTTGATGAATTTAAATTATAAGAAGGGCGTTTTTAAATATGTTTTGATTTGTTCAGTGGTTTCATCTTGTGGGTTGGTAAATTGTGCGGGTCGATAGGGTCACGGATACTTGATAAAAAACACCACTTAATGTAAATCAAATATTACTACCAATCATTTGACCATATACAGTTAGGACAGAGAAAACAAATAAAAACCTAACTTATTTAGTATATATTTATCTGTCGCTTGGCGGAAGTTAGTTAAATTAGGCAGATGATAATATACACATGTTGCATGACATGTTTTCACTATTGAAAGCATGAAAAAAGCTACACAACAGGTAAAAATATGACAGACTATATTCAATATAGGGAAACTTGCAAGATTTGAAGTTGCAACAATGATACACTAACAATTAAAAGTTTGGTGTCAGTTAGATTTTTTGAGTGTTTCTGAAAGAAGCCTCTCTTGCTCATTAAGGTTGCATTCATTTGATAAAAAAAAAAAAAAAAAACGGTAGATAATATTGTGAAGTATAATTTCAATTTAAAACAGAATAAAAAGTGATTTATTCCTGTGATGTAAAGCTGAATTTCCAGCAGCCATTAATATAAAAATCATTATAATATACTCATTGGGTGCTCATTTCTTATTATTATCAATGTTTAGAACAATTGTGTTGCTTAATGTATATTTTATTGATACAATTTTGTCAGGATTCTTTGATGAATAGAAAGTTCATTGATCAGCATTTATTTGCAGTGTTGGGAAGGTTACTTTTGGAAATGTAATAGGTTACATACTACAAGTTACCCTATTTAAAATGTAATAAGCAGTGTAACTATTTCAAATACTTTATTAAATAATGTAACTGATTATATTTGATTACTTGTCTAAATTTCTAACAAATGTTTTCAACTGTTAATCATTTCGAAACATTTAAACCAGGCAGGGTTAACCCGTTAATCTGACCACTCAAAATCCTTCATCACTTGAATAGCTATTATAAAAATGTAATTTTAAAGCACAGCCACCACAAAATCAGACTTTAGCACCACTTTTTACTTTGAGATCGTTCTGAGGTTAAATACAGATTTAAAATCATCAGATAGTTTAATAGCTATGATACTATTTTTGAAATAAAATCTTTGCATAGCTATGGCAGGAAACTGGCATCTAATAATGCTTTTGAAAAAAAAAACAGTTAATCTTAAAAAATAAAATATACATAAATCCAAATAGGAATTGTTATCAAATAAGCATGTGTCCTATTCGGTGTTGTAAACTCCTAAACATTGGTGTCTCATATTTTAGAGCAGTCAATGAAATTTGGGAAAGAAATAATTTGTATGCGTGTGAAAATATTCAGATGTAACCCCCTTTGTAATCGTGAACATTTTCATAAGTAACTGTAACAGATTACAGTTAGATTTGTTTTGTAATTAAATTACATAATTGCATTACAAGTAACTTCACTCCACAACACTGTTTATTTGCAATTTAGCAAACTAGTTGAGAATCACTGATCTAAAAATGAGGCAAAATCAAGTGTGAAAATCACAATGGCAGTTACAAAGTTGTCAAAATCACCTGTGCAATTTGTCTGCTAATCTTTGGCTGTGTTTTTCGAAATGTCAGCAGCAAATAGGTTAAAGTTGAAATGAATTGAACTTTGAGCACAGTGTTAAATGCGGATGCTTCCCTCCACACAGTTCAAAAATTGGAAAGCGTAACAGAAAGGGCAATAACCTCAAGACAGAAAGAAACCCAGACTGGAATTGCTCTTTACAGCTTACGTGGAAAGACAGAGTTGTTAGATGCGGGGATGGCCACAGGTGGCGCTGTAGCCGAGTATGGCTGGAGTACTTGTGAGTGGAGCGGTAGGGGAAAGCTGAGTGGGGATGCCCAGGTCTGGTAAGCCTACACTGGGCACAGCTGCACAACAGCCAGCCCTGGCACCATCCACATGCCCTGGCAGACATAGCGGGTCTTAGAGCCTAACTAAAACACACACACACACACACGTACAATCCACTCAGTCTGGTAGCTGCCAACAGCCCTAACACCGTCTCTGCCATGCTGGCATCGATCCTGCCACCTATCGCTGACGGGGACGGTTTCCACAGAGACCGTAGTTTGGCACGGCGCCCAGGAGAGCACTGGAGTATGGCATTGGCAGCGTTTGTATAAGCTTAGGCTTGTCTCTCTCTCTCCCGTCTCGGTCTCCTTGTCTCATTCTCACTCTCTCTCCCTCTGATTTGCTGTTTGTTTGTTGTTTTTATTTGTCCTCTGTCTCCCGACACTTGTATATTTAAGGCTGTGGATGTGGAGGTGGAGAAAAGGATTATTCCAGAGGCCCACAGGGGTCACACGCCTCTGGGGTACCGCGACCACCTTGAGAGAACGCGTAATGCTCTCACACCCACAATCACACGCATTTATAAACACCATCACGATGAAATTTACAGCCTAACAGCTCTAGCGACAACATATGTGAAAACATATGAACTTATGTGTTTATATCATATACATTAAGCACAGTCTAGATATAGAGAGTCTCTGAGGCATTTCACACTGCCACGAGCGACTACTGCTCCCAATGTTTGGAGTTAAAGGGGTAAATGCCAACTCGACAGCTGTAATTGTTTGAACTGAATATGTTCACCTAAAGCCCTCATCTTAAACCCAGTGGACAGATGCCATATAAAATCCCTCTTTAAAATGAAAATGAAAACAGTGTAAACATTCTGTCGACCAACGCTGCCAGGAAGCCCTATACGACAGACTTATATGGATCTCAAAGTGAAACATTACTGTGTAAAGCTGGCCATAATTCCAGCTTATTCACTCTTAAAACACAAAACCTACATAAAGTGCAGATGGCAATTTTGTTAAACTTGACTGCATTATTTCTGACAGCCCACAAAAGCAAGTTAATACTAAACACCCATGCCAAGTAAAATCAGATCGTTCACAATTACAGCTGAAACAGATTTTTGCATACTATTTGCAATTGTACATTACATTTTGGTTAATCAACTATAGCATATAACTCTATGAACAATTTTTGAGTTCAATGTTTGTATATACATTGTGTGTGTATATGTGCCAAAAATATCGACACCCTTGGTAAATATGATCAAAGCAGGCTGTGAAAATTAATCTGCATTGTTAATCCTTTTGATCTTTTATTTTAAACATTCACAAAAATCTAACTTTTCATTGGATAATAAGAATTTAAAATGGGGGAAAATATCATTATGAAATAAAAAAAATTCTCAAATACACGTTAGACACAATTATTGGCACCCTTAGAAATTCTTATGAGTAAAATATCTCTGAAGTATATTCCCATTCATATTCACAATTTTGAGCACTCCAGGGTGATTATGAACATGAAATTATCCAGCCATGGATTCCTGTTTCACAGAAATATAAATAGGAGGGAAAACAAAGCCCAAATTCCCTTAATCTTCCATCACAATGAGAAAAAACAAAGAATATATTTCTGATGTGCAGAAATTGAGCTTCACAAATTAGTGAAGTGGCTTTAAGAAAAGAGCTAGAGCAGTGAAAATTCCCATTTCCACCATCAGGGCAATAATTAAGAATTTCCAATCAACATAAAATGTTACGAAACTGCCTGGAAGAGGACGTGTGTCTATATCGTCCTAATGCATGGTGAGAAGGAGAGTTTGAGTGGCTAAAGACTCTCCAAGGACCACAGCTGGAGAATTGCAGAAAATAGTTGAGTCTCGGGTCAGAAAACCTTAAAAACAAATTGTCAAACAGCACCTACATCACCACATGTTGTTTGGGAGGATTTCAAGAAAAATTATCCTAGCTCATCCAAAAACAAACTCCAGCATATTCAGTTATCAGACACGACTGGAACTTCAAATGGGACTGGCTTCTAATGGTCAGATGAAACAAAAATAAATAGTTTTTTAGCCGCAAACACTCAAGATGGGTTTGGTGAACACATTGATAAAAAGTACCGCATGTATACAATCAAATATACTGCTGTATTTTTGATGTTGTGGGCCTATATTTCTGCTGGAGGTCCTGGACATCTTGTTTAGACACACGGCATCATGGATTCTATCAAATACCAACAGATAAAAAAATCAATAAGTGACTGACTCTGTTAGAAATCTTATAATTCAGTTTAATAATCATTATAACATTATAATCTTAGTTGGTGGCTCAGTGGTAGAGCATTGCGTTAGCAATGCAAAAGGTTGTGGGTTTAATTCCCAGGGAACAGACATACTGACAAAAAAAAAATGTATAACCTGAATGCACTGTAAGTCACTTTGGATAAAAGCATCTGCTAAGTGCATAAATGTAAATGTATAATGGGCCATGTTTGGATCTTCCAACAGTACAATAATCCAAACACAAACCTCAAAAACAACACAAAAATGGGTCACTGAGCACAAAACCGAGCTTCTGCTATGGCCATTCCAGTCCTCTGACCTGAACCCTGTAGAACATGAGTGAGGTGAACTGAAGAGAAGAAGCACCGTCATGGAGCTGGGATTCAAAAGGGTCTGGAGTGATTCTGGATGAAGGAATTGTCTCTGATCTCTTGCCGGGTGTCCTCTAAACTCATCAGGCATTATAGGAGAACATTTAGAGCTGTTAAACTGGAGGTTTCAAAAAGTATTGAATAAAAGGGTGCCGTTAATTGTGGCCAATGTGTATTAGAGAAAAACATTTATTTCATAATGATATCCCCCCCCCCATTTTAAATTCTTATTATCCAATGAATGATTACATTTTTGTGCATTTTTTCAATAAAAGATCAAAAGGATTAACAATGGAGATTAATTTTCACAGCCTTCTTGGATCATATTTACCAAGGGTGCCGATATTTATGGTGATGACTGTACACACACACACACACACAATATATATATATATATATATATATATATATTGCATATAAATGTACAAAAGAATCTTAATCTATAATTGTGTGTACAATTCTGCATACATTTTTACATACTCTTTCAATGTCACAGTACATGCTACATTTGCATCCAACTGTATTGTATGTGCATTTTTTGCATATGCTTGTGCATGCAATTCTTGTGTAGAAATGTTTGCGCATTTTCATATAAACGTACACAAAATATTAGCTTTATGTACAATCACAAACATTATTTTTTTAAACGGTTGTATGTGCAATTATTTTACTTGCTTGGCATTTTTATTTATATTATTCATTTAGAATCTATAAAGCATATAAACATGAAATATTATGTATATTTTAGACTGATCACAAATCCTTTGTCAAAAGCCAAAGGCCCGGAAATCCACTTCACCCCTTGTTCACTCAGGATCAAATTTGGCCAGCACAGAGCCACCCCTCTCTCTATAAGAACACTTGCAGAAGTCCAAACTCATGTCTTCCCCCTTTCTACTACCTTCAGATGAGCTCCACAATGAATGAAAAGGCAGCTCTATCCGTAACACTCCTCGTTTAAATATTCTCCCTTCTGCCTGTCCCCCCACTCCCCCTTCTCTCTCTGGTCTGCTTTATTTTATTCCTGGGTGCAAGCTGAATTTAATAAATATATGCAAATGTGTGCGGCGGAACATGACGAGTTTAAATCAGTCTGCGCTGCTCTTTGAGCGCTGGTGAGATTGAGGCTGAGAGCTGACCCCGGGTTAATCATTTTTCACTTCGCTATCGCATTCAATTCTGCTGCTGCTGCCAGTGTGCGTGCGTGTGTGTGTGTGTGTGTGTGTGTGTGTGTGTGCGTGCGTGTGTTTGTGCTCGGGCGTACGCGTGTGTCTAGGTGTGGGCCTAAGTGAGTGAGTGCATATCTGCGTGTGTTTGTGTGTGTATTATTAATACAGAGGGAGGTAAGTCATGTTGATGTTTTTTGAACAGATCAATGAAGATAAAGTCTTTCATTTATCTTATCACAGATGAATCTTAAACAGTAAATAAGGAATTTGAGCGGGAGAAAATATACTTCCTCACACATATTTACTCAGTAAAACAATCACCTCATGACCTTGTTCTCACCTCTCTTCCTCTCTTCATCACTCTATTTTCCTCATTCTCCAGAAAGCACAAACTTAAAAAATGCAAAGCTTCTGGTCTTAAGTACATCTTCAGCCTTCTTTTTTCATTTCTGTTTTATACCCTTCTAAGTTCTCACCATTTCTCATTTCTTTTAAGCATTTTTCTAATTTTCTCCCTTTCTGCTCTCATGTGGTTATTCCACTACAATTTTAGCAAATATGCTACAAATATTTTTTTTCTGCAACTTCTAAAAGAGCTCAACCTTGCATTATTCAATAAACTTCATATATTTATATATCCTATTCACATATTTACCATTGGTACTCACGAATAAAACACAATGGATTTCAAAAGTCTGAGACCGCATTGAAAATCTGGAATTCGAAATGTAATTGTAAGCAAATTTATGACACTGATCATGTAAACCTTTGTTCAGATGTTCTTGCTTCTGTTGAAGCTCAAGATTAAAGATTTTTGAATCATCACAAATCATGCTGGAGAACATAATCATCAGGTTTTATACAAATTTGTGGAGCTCATGCAGCTTGAATTTTGTTGCCACTAAAAATAAAGAGGGGTAAACCAAATATTCACATGTAGCAAATTCACGTACATTTATTTTCAACTTAATTTTTCACTCAAATTGTTGCGCTAATAACACTGCAGTTCAAATGTCTAAGGTCAGTATTTTTTTTCAAGGTTTCCATAAAAAATATATCAAGCATAATTTTTCAGTTTTCATAATAATTCAAAATAATACGTTATTTGAGCACTAAATCAGCATATCAGAATGATTTCTGAAGAATCATGTGACGGAAAACTGGAGTAATGACATTTAAAAAATATTAAAATTAATATTTATTTTTTGTATCTGTAAAACACATTTCACAATAATACTGTTTTCAATAAATGCAGCATCAGTGAGCTTAAAAGTCTCTTTCAAAAACAAAGAAACTTATCAATCCCATTAGTGTAATTTGTACAAAAAAGTATACTAAATTAGAAAAATGCTTAATAAACACATTCACTGGTCGTCTCTGACATATGGACAACATACTGATCTCAAAACTCTATATGAACAGCTGTACAAATGCAAAGAGTGGCCAACATCCATACTTCAAAAATGAGCTAAACGATGCCCGTGCATGATTATGAGGAGCTTATGGTCCACTGGAGAGGTCAAAGGTCAGATCTGTACTGCCATGTTTATTCCACTACAGCTTTATCTACAGGAAGAGAAAGGAACTGACACAGGTGCAGTAAGGCAAAACCAGGATCTCTCTGAAATCTTTCATTCTAATGTTGCAATGTACCATAATATATACAAGAAGTGAACCTTGAAAATGTGCATTTGCATGTTCACTCTCTCACAGTACGTTACACAGACCTCTGGGATATAGCACACCCCCTCTTCCTGTCGTCAGACATGTCTGTGCACGCCTAACTGATCTAAGTTCTAATCAAACATCATTTAGACTGCATCTCACCCCATTCCCGCGGGAACAACCACCCCAGTGACGGTCGCCAGGCAACCACCCTCTCATTTCTGAAGTGTCAGTTTGCATTATTGTCTTCACGCTCTCTAGTGATACCCAGAGTCTTGCATACTTACACTCACTTCGACATGGACACACACACGCACCTACAGTCACGTACTCAAATGTGCTTCTTGACATTTTCGAAAAAGAATCTGCAAGCATTTTGATTCGTTTTGTTGTCAAAATTCATATAGCTCACTATGTGTTTTTCATCTGCATCCATAAGCGTTCACTGTACTGCTGTCAGAAAGTGGTGTTAAAATGTGTGGCACAAGCAGACCCTCGAAAACCATTTGTGTTCACCTGCCAAAGTAAATATTTGGCACTGATCTGCTATAGATTGTACAGCGTGAAGATCAAACAGAGAGAGGAGAATTCACAAACACAGAGTAAAGTATATACATAAACATAAATAAAGTATATGAAACGCACACGCATACAAATATGCTGAGTATGTATATTTGAAATAATCACATGCCACTCGACACAATCCACACAAACTGTATTTGCAGATCTGAAAAGTGTAAAATGACAGATGAAGATAGTCACCTCACTGATGGCGACATCACTCATATACATATAGAAAGGGGGAGAAAAGAGAGAGAGAGAGAGAGAGAGAGAGAGAGAGAGAGAGAGAGAGAGTCAAAGACAAATTTGTGAAACACCTAAAGCTGAGGTGTGTAATATCCACACCTTTAGTGTTATTTAGTTTTGTTTATATAATACTATACACTCATTAATATTTTGAGTGATATTTTATTTTTGTTTTCAGTTTTGTTTTTTTTCAATTTTTTGTTGTTTTTGAAAGAAGTCTTATGCATACCTGCATTTATTTGATCAAAAATACAGTAAAATAATAATACTGAGAAATATTATTATAACTCAAAATAACTTTCTATTTTAATATATTTTAAAATATAATTTATGTCTCGGATAGTAAAGCTGAATTTTCAACACACACATCACACAATCCGTTAGAAATCAATCCATATGCTGATTTGGGACTCAAATAACCTTCTATTTACAAATATATTTCAAATAATTATTTATGAAATAATTATGACAACGGTTGTACTCATGATGTATTTTTATTTTATTTTATGGAAACCAAGAAAAAAAACTTTAAAACCAAACTTTTCAACGGTAGTGTATAAAAAAAATTGTGAAAATGTATGTGATTTTGAAAATGTAAATTATAATTTTTGTATTTCTGAATTTTCTTTAGTTTTGTGTACTATTAAACTATCTATTTAATATTGTGAATTAATTTTTTGTTATATATTTACACCTGTCATGCTAATTTCATTTTAAGTTGTAATAATTTTGTCATGCGTGTTTGTTGTTGTTTTTATTATTATTAATAATAACAAGAACAATAATACTATTTTTTATATTTCTATCTAGCTTTAATTTAGTTGGAGATTTTCATCTAATACTAAAATTTGCTTTCAGCTTAAATTACTGAAAATTATGAAACTAGTTTTAAATTTAGTTGGTCACACTTTATTTTAAGGTCTAATTCTCACTGTTAACAAATCATTAACTACAACATTTGCCTCAATACATTTGCTGCTTGTTAATAGTTAGTACGGTAGTTGTTAAGTTTATGTATTGGGTATGATTAGGGATGTAGAATATGGCCATGCAGAATATCTGCTTTATAAATACTAATAAACATCCAATATGTTATTTATTATTAATAGGCATGCTAATAAGTTAATATGAGAATTGGCCCCTATACTAAAGTGTTACCATTTAGTTAACATAACAACACTGCACCTTCACAAAACAGAGGAGCAGAAGTAAGGATATCTATATATATGGGAGAAACATCTCATTTTGAATCCAATAACATCTCATTTTCATCTCAATAAACCCAGATCTTACACTAAAACTACAAAATAAAGCAAAAAACAACAACACCCATCTTCTTCTAAGGTGTAATGTGGGAAGGCTACTGACAAATAAGATAAATCTATAATGACACGTCGTCTCTGCTAGCTTTCACAGTTTATGGAGCAGCCGTCTCAATACCACAATGTGAGGAGACTCGCATCTGCAAGGGTGACAAAATTCGCTGTGAATTGTTCACTAGGTTCGAGAGAACATTTCCACTTTGTAACACGTGGCCTTCACGCACCTCTAAAGTGTTGACAGATGATACAATCTGTTTATTCTGTGTATGTTGCTCGATATAAGTTATACCTTTCTATTCATGTAAGTGTATTTTTTTGGGTGGTTTCTGATTGTGTGTGTGCGTCTGTGTTTTTTGTGCATGTGTGAATCCGGTGCCAGTTAGGAGAGAGGAGTGAGCTGAATGCATTAGCACCGAGCGAGCAAGGCTGCGAATATTGTCATAGTAAATATGATTCATAAAGAATGTGGTGGCTTAACAGCCCGGCGCTAGGTGGGAACACGTCAAAGAGGCTCACCCAATTACCGCACTCTTAGAGTGAGGCAGCTGTTCATTTTTTAGGACTCTGGAAATGTGTTAGATGTGCCACTTAATTTCCTGGCTGTCGAATTCAAACCCTGGGATATCATGTTCCTGTTCTCGCTTGTTTGTTGCATAATTTTCTTTTCTCGCGGCAAGTCAAATATTCAGATGCGCACAACCTAAAATGACCCTGTTTGGGATGTAGAGATAATTTAAAGACATGTCAGTGCAAAGGAGCTACTCTGTTAAAAGGGAAAGTGGACAAATAAAGGGCTGAAAGGTAACGTGTGATTCGTCAGTCAATACCGGGAATATATTCTCAGACACGATGGGCTGTTTTGTAGTTGAAGCAAATTGAAGCTGTAACCTCTCCAGCCAGGTTTATGGTATGATAAGGCCATTTTATCAAAAAGCAATAAACTATTTAAATGTACCTTATTTTTTAGCTTGTAATGAGGTTTGGTCATATATAGCTAAGCCATAAAATCAAAATAGCCTACCATATATTTTTTTTATTTAATTTTAAGAAACAAATACATAGCAAGGATGCATTAAAATGATCAAAAGTGACTTTTACATTGATCTTATTTCAAATAAAAGCTTTTCTTTGATTATTTTAACATTGATAATAATAAGAAAGGTTGAGCACCAAATTAAAATATTAGAACAAAAAGAAGAAAATAATGATCTGTAATGTTCTGGCAGGAAATTACCAGGACATTTTCTGCTAAATAAAATGTTTCCTTTAATCCTAAAACACAATGGAACACGTCATTCAAAATCCAGGTAAAACACCTGGAAAAAATCAATACGGAAATCCCTTCATTGGGACGCATTTTTATGGATTTTTTATAGAGTGAATGGTTTCTGAAGGATCATGTGACGCGAGTAATGGCTGCTGAAAATTCAGCTTAGGAATAAATTACATTTTAATATATAGTAAAACAGAAGACTTGTAATAATATTTCACAAAATTGCTATTTTTGATCAATCACTGTAAATTCAACAGAAAAAAATAATTAATCATAGTAACAGCATACTTTTAAAGCAGAATAAATAGTTTTACAACATAAAACAGCATTAATTTTGTTCAAATTAACAACATCCTGGTTGTCAGACATTAGCGGCATGTTCACAGTTAATGATAAACTCTGCTTTGACACTTATGTGATCTTTAGGGGAACTGTAATACAAATCACCTTGACACCAGTTACTTGAAAGTAATTGAAAAATGCAAAAACTAAAATTCTGAGGTAAGGTCTTGCATCTAATGCAAATAAACTCATACATTTTTAAGCGTGACCCAAGTGTCCTTTATGGGAACCACTGTTTTCAAAGTCATTTTATGTGATGTTAATAGTTCAAGGCGAAACGCGACAGACTGAATAGCTAATTTGTTAACCACCAGTATGTGTTTTCATTAGTTATTTGCATTATCATGAGGATGCTACTCATTTTTAAATACCACCTATTAGTCTAGCTGTATACACACCTGTGTACATGTATATGAAAACAGTTTGTATAGAGTTGTGCTAAGATATATTAAGTTGCAAGCGAACGCACACACATACACACGTAGGCTGACACAAGGGGGACATGTGCAGATGGTACGCAGGGTGTATTGAGAGGGTACAGAAGGTGCAAACATATGGTGTGTGACAGAGAGCAAAGTCACCGAAACCTCCAGCTTTGAAAGAGGTTTGATGCCCGGCGCTGCACTGTGATGCCAGGTGAAGCTGCTCTTTTGTATTGGGCCAAGTTCACTTTGGCTGATTCGTCGGTAATGACAGAAGAGTGGAGTTTGGCTTGTTCTGGGATCAGTGGGAATCAAAGTTCTGTTTAGTGTCCGCTCAGCAACCAACTAGAGCAATTTAATAATTCCAGGCTGAAAATGCAATACCACATATTATAATATGACTCTCTTGAATACTTGATAGGTCAGTCATGGCAGTTTGTGGTCAGTTGTGGTTGGGGTTATGTATATTCAGCCAGTTTTTAATCGCAAAATGAACCTCAACTTTAAGCAGAGGCATCTTCTTTCACCCTGAAAGGGGGTTCTCTTCCTATTTCATCCATTGTCCACAACAATATTCAAAGACTCAATACTTTTCTGTAAATTTCAGATTTTTAAAAATGTATTATTATTATTATTCCACAGTTCACAACTCTTTTTAACCCATGAATTTACATGACTTTCCCAGTTCACACACAAAAAAATCTAGAAACAAATAAATGTGCATTGTCTATTGACCAATGTTAAGTATTCTAAAAACTAAAAAGGCACATAAAACTATGTATAATCATTGCTAAACTGTATTAATTAACCATTGTTGCAGGCAACCGAATCCCTGCTACTATAGTGCCAATATATATATAGTACATATGATATGATCCGATTTAATATTAAATGAGAATGATAGCACAAAATATAAACAAATGTACATATTATTCTCTCAGAATTCACACACAGATATCAGAAAACAAAACATGTGCATTGTCTATTGATCAGTGTTGTTTTAGTATCATTGACATATTGTTATATGTTTGGTAATTTAATAATATTTTATATTTATATTTTATTTTTTCATTTTAATTTTAGTTAAAGTTTTAGTCAATCTGTTGAGTGTCTTTGTCATTTTTATTATTATTATTATTATGTCTATATAGTTTTTATTAAGTATTAGTTTTGAGTTTTACTTCAGTTTTGGTTATTCTAGCCTTTAGTACAAGGCATAAATGCTGCCTTGACAACTAGCTAAAATAAAAATATGTTTTTTGATATTTCTATTTATTTCATTTAATATTTATTTTAAGTAATGAAAATGTTTTTAATGGTTTTAGCTTTAGTTTTATTAATAAATAAACATTTGCCTAGGCAGTGTGTTGATGTTTTTAAACAAAGCAGCACAAACATTTAATTGGCAAAAAGTTGTCAATAATTCTGTTTTCTTTTTTCAGTTTCTAATTTATTGGGTGCATGCTCTGTCAAAATATAACTATTTTAAACAGCTAAAGAGAATTCATAAACACATAAACTAAAAACAAACCAAAGCAACATGTAATCGAGTCACAATAGTCCCTGGACAGCCATCTCAACACCTATTTACACACTAGTCTATAACAGAGCTGACACAACATCCACATCTATTGTGAATCGGCAGTTAAAGGACTCCTCTGCAACCCCCCTTTCACTCGTCAGGGCCTGTCCCGGCCCAAAAGGTTAATATTTGAAGGTGGATGGCCATAAATTTGGAGAGAAGGACTTTTAATTAAATAAGCACTTCTTAAATGCTCTCTGGGGCAGCACTGCTTTTGTTTAAAGATGATTGATTGACTGCTATCTCTCCAGGCTAAGTCATTTGTTTCCCCTCTCTTCCCTCCTCCCTTTTCCTTTTCTCTCTCTATCGCTCCATGTCCGATACCTCTCCATCCTACTCTCTCACTCTCATTCAGTCATTTACGAGGCCAATATTTCTCCTCACCCATGACACAGTAATGAGCTCATTCTGCGCCCGGTGGCCACGCCCCATCCCTTTTCCCAGGGGGCCGTGGGGCAGGGTGCCCCGTTAAACATGAACTCAATCTAACACCCCTGGCAGTGCCGAGTTATTTATTTTTCAGGAGGCCATAGAGCGGTCAAACGAAGCATTATGATGTTATTGCCCACCACAGACCTGATAAACAGGGTAAACGGACTCCAAGCCACTGTCGCATTCTCTCGCCTATCTCTCAAATACACATTGAACATTATGTAGGAAGGGCTTTATATATAACAATTTAATCAGAAATATTGGACACCATAACGGGTGACCCAGACCACGGCAATTCTTTATTCTTCTCGCTCTCTTTAGTCTATTTGTTTGTTTATTTCTCCTCCCTTTTCCTTTGTCGTTCTCTTGTTATTAAAACCTAACTAAGGAGAATATAGGCCACTTCTGTTAAAAACGGTTACCGTTCACACACAGTTCAGTAATGATAATGACAACCAAATTTTATAGAATTTTATATAACCGACACCCTTATATTTTCAAGACTCACGTCCGTTTTTCAGCAAACATGCGTTTTGTGAACGGAACCGCACAGACCTAGCTGTCTATCGAGTCCTTTCGTGTGTTGTTTTGGTAACTCACATAGACGTAAATATGCTGCATGTCATCCGAAAGTTATATCCAGTTGTTGTCTTCCCTGAAGCCGGTGTTGTGCCCATTTTTGACCCCCTGCCAAATTATTACCCCTCTTGTTGAAATCGCTATATGATTGCCTAATCCTAACCCCCCCCCCACACCTAACCCTAAACCTACCAATACTATGGGGGTAATAATCTGGCAGGGGTCAGAATTGGGCACAACACCGGTCCCAAATACTGCACAAAAAGGAACGCTAATGCCGCTGTCTGTTGATGTGTTTGTTATGTACGTAAGCACCACTAGAGGTTATAATCTTTATATTCACAGCTATAGCCAGAATAGAAATATTGATATCGGTGATTGTAGCAGCTCTAAACCAAACGGCAAAGCAATAGCTGCATTTTCTCACAAAAATAATATATTTTTTTCTATCTGTTCCTTTTTCATCACTTCATATTTTCTTACACGGCACGTAACAAAAGTTTATTGAAATATTAAATTGCCATTCATTTAAATGTCTGATTAATAATACATCCATAAACTGTTACAAATAGATCCAATAGCACATTGCAATAGAAAAATATTTGGTACAACACCACTTGCTGACATTGTCACACTTCCTGTCTGAATATAGGCCTACTTCCTTCTATACAATAGGTGAAAAACAGTCTTTGAAAAAGACAGTATATCTGAATTCATATGGTGCTTCTGAAATCACATACTGATTGGAATTTGAACTTATTTCATGACGTTAAAAAAGTATGTTCTATATGAATACAGTAGTATGAATAAAACCTGCCATGTTGTTACTGTCACATGACCTAACCTGCATCAGTTATGTCACTTTACTGCTACCAAATCCTCTCCTGTGGCCTCATGGGATAGTAAGGTGTCCATTGAATGTGCACTTCAGAATTTCACCGGAAGTAGTAGGTTATCCGGGTACTTTTCACCTACTGTTTTTCGAATAATTAGAATTCAGACACACTTCTCTCTTGCTGTTTTCATATAGGCTACTATAGGGAAGTATTTGATTTCAGACATAGCGATAGTATTCACATGGCGTACTTTCAGCAAATCAGTTATTAGTGTTTCCATATTTGAAAACAATTTCCTCAATACATTTGCCAGTAAATTCTGGACAGTGTATCGCTAAAATACAACTCAGTTACTGTACCATGGGACCATTAATATGCGTCACAATTTTGTTTTCTTGTTTTTTTTCTTTCCTTTTTGCTAACCCTTCCCCTTTACTACCTTCCAACCTCCTCACATTAATCTTTCTTTATGTTCAGTCTCTCGATCACTTTTCCTCTCCAATCTTTTTCCCCCTCCTCTGTCTCTTTCTCTCTCTCTCTCTCTAACATCAGGCCGATAAGGTCTGATGATTTCTAGCTACTCTAGTGCCAGCGACAGGGGACTTCCTGCCGGCTACAGCCCAGTGACACACTGCCGGGGATTGTGGGAGCTCAGATTTTTTCCCTTCCTGCTGGCTTCTCATACAGGGCCCTGGTTTCTGTGCTGTATGCTGAGCGTGGGTGTCTCTAGAGTGAAAAAAAGGGATCTTGGGAAGTCCTGGGCCGAATCAGAGCACCACGCTTCATCTTCTTCATCTCACATCTCTGCCGCAGAACTACAGCCACTCTAGGGCTGTATATCACAGACGAGCTGCCTGCTGCTCCAGTAAGATACAGCTTACTGTTTCGGATTGAATTTATTAGGCCTGTCTGATGCTGTAGCCTTTCTGATCTGATGCAATAGTATGCTTTTTGTGAGAGGACAAACTGTAAGATAGAAATAACAATATATAGTGGATGGATGGATGGATATAAAAACTGAACAATAGATGTTAGAAAGCTAGATGGATAGCATAATAGAGAGAATGATAAATGGAACAATAGATGGATAAACAGAACAATAGATATATAGATAGACTGAGAGATGGATGTATTGATGGATGGATAGGTTGAAGGAAAGAACGCTAGAACAACAGAACGCTGGAGTATAGACATCCAAAAGGATGGATGGATGGATAAACTGAACAATAGATGTTAGAAAGCTAGATGGATAGAACAATAGACAGAGAATGATAGAATTATAGATTAATAGATGGATAGGTCAATAGAGAGAATTATAGATTATAGATATATAGATAGAGATTAAAATATATATAGTTAGATGGATAAATGGATGTATTGATGGAAAGATAAATGGTAGATAGAAGGATGGATGGAAAGAACGCCAGAATGACTTTGTAGTTAGACTTCCCAATGCAAGTATGGATGAATAGATATATAGATGACAAAATAGATATAGTTGGATGAATATAGATTGAACAATTGATAGATCAATAGAACGATAGATCGATTGATAGAATGATAGATAGAAAGATAGAAAGAATCATAGAACAATAGATAGAACAATAGATAGAATGATAGATACAATATATAAAATGATAGATAGATAGATAGATAGATAGATAGATAGATAGATAGATAGATAGATAGATAGATAGATATAATTAAATGACAGATGATAGAACAACAGACATATAGAACAATATATATAGATATAGATATACATAGATATATAGATAGATGGATAGATGAATGTATTGATGGACAGATAGATGATAGATAGAAGGATGGATGATAGATAGATGGATGGACGGACAGGTTGAATGCTAGAACGACAATATGGAGTTAGACTTCCAGATGGATGGATGGACAGAACAAGTCAGCACAGCTAAAAAGAGAGAGAGGAAAGGGGGGCGGCTCAGTCAGCGCTGAGAAGATGACCAGGGCTGAGAGGACACACCTTGATAACACGGAGAAAGACTGATAGAGGAGACTGAATGAGGACACACAAGTTAAGAGAGAGAGAGAGAGAGAGAGAGAGAGAGAGAGAGAGAGAGCACCAGGCTCTCAGGTGGGGAGAGAGAAGGATGAAGAGGGAGGAGAGGAGAAGAGAGGAGGGGGTTAGGGGTGTTTGAGTTTGGGGAGTGGACAGTCAGGCTGGCAGGCCCATTAAAAATTCAGCAGCGGGGAACAGGCCGGGGATTCACAGTAATTAGATGACAAAACGGCAGGCTCGCTGGAGATGAGAGAGAGAAGGGTCACACACAATGCCTCCACCGCGGGGTAATTTGTAAGTGTCAATCACTACCAAGCCATGGAACGAGAGAGCAAATAAGAGGGAGGGAAGACAAGGGAGGGAAAAAGATGCAACGGAGGGAAAAGGGTGAAAGGAGAGGAGAGAGGAATACAGAGCTTGAGGAGAAAAAACAGGAAGCGGATCATTTGATTCATGAACAAACCATTCGAATCAGTTTTGCAAGGTGAGCATGGAAGCTTGTTTCCAGCACAGTAGTAAATAAAGGTAATTGTAAATTCCTATCTCAAAATTCTGAAGAAAATTTCAGAACTGCGAGATTTAAACTCAGATGTTGACAAAATCAGAATTGGGACATATCAAAATTCTGAGAAGAAAAGTTAAGATAGTGATATATAAACTCACAATTACCAATTACCTTTATATTTTATTCTCTGGCAGAAATAAAACAGAATTGTCTGGTGTAAACGCACAATTCGGAGGAAAAAAAAGCCAGAATCATAAAAACTGCGAGAACTAAATCAGAATTCTATTTTATTATTCTATTTCTTTCTCAGAATTGCAAGAAAAAAATCCAAATTGTCAAAAAAAAATTGCGCAATTATTAGTATTATTTTTATTGATTCCATGCTGGAATTGGGTTTATATAGAACCTTCTGATTAATTGAGAAGATTACATGATGATAAAGACTCGATGATTATTATTTATGCATATTTAAAATAAATAAATACATTTAAAATTATATTATTTATTTATTAATACATAAATATTACAAATGCGTTGCATTGAAATGAAAGCAAACAGAAGCATAAGCAGGGGAAATAAGATAGCTACTAAAAAGATGAGGACAAATTTTGGTTCACAGAGTCTTCTGTAAAATATAAGCAAATTAGAAAACATGCCATCTTCTACGATCCACAAAAAGAAGCACTGGGTCACTGATACAATAAACTTGGGGTGACGGTAATGAGGGCAGCCTTTAGAAATGCATTCACCAACCGCCAAGAGGAGGCCATCGCCCTGTGATCTACAGGAGTCTCAAGGCAACCGCAAGTGCATGCCGTGATTCAGGAGTGGCCTTCAGAATTTAGTTTGTGTGTTGATTTCAGGTCTGTACGGGGGTCACGGATGGAAGCACCTCAAGCAAAACATTGCATGGTAAACCAACACTTTTATCTTTGGTAGCACCTGTGCTTTGCTGAGGTGGTTAAATCCAGACTGGAACATAGTCTGACTCCACTGCATATTCAGTTTGGAAGAAAGATTCGAGAAAACGCAGTGGCTGTTTAGAAGGAGAGGTCACGGGATCAGTGCTTCCTTATTATTGGCTGGTTTTGTGTGTGAGAATGCGGAGAAGTGCGAGAGGTTTAGTGAGGAATGGTATAGGTCAGGGAGACAGGGCTGACTGGCATGTTTCTCGCCGCAAAGACACGAGCTCTATTCATTCAGACTCAAAGAACAGCAACACCAGCACAATGAAGCAGGCATGTTAGCATATCTCTACTGACACAGTGCCTCTCGCCATCACACACACATTCTCAAACGCACAAACACTGTAGGGTTCTTTTTTCCTTCGTATATCCACAGGGATTGACTGATTACACAAACACATGCATACACTACAGAACAGTGCAGGAAAACATATGAGGATTGTGATATGATATGTGTTATTCTGTGCTATTTGTGTTTCCACAATTATAACTGACAGGAAATTTTCATATTTTATTTGATAAATTAGTGTAATTCAACATCGATTTAAAAAATAAAACCATCATTTTATTTTTGAAATGTTTGTTTTTCATAAGAATCTCAGGTAATTTACATAACCATGGCATTTCAATTAGTTATAGCCTATAGCATATATAAAATCTAATTATTTTATATATAAGCATGTTTTTACCAAGTACTTTTTTTCCTGAGAAAATGCATTTTCCCTCTGCTGAACTTTTCTGTTCAACGCCGTTATGTTGTGACATTCCCTTTTAAAAAATAAAGGTTCGATTTTTCTGACAGTTTTTGACAGAGTGACATAATAAACAATCAAAACACCACATGGATCAAAGAGTTCCTTAATAAACCGTGCTTATCAGATTTTCATTATGTTTACAGTTAACAACCTCAATATTTCACATTTGTTATGAGGAAAAATATAATCTTGGAACAAAGAACAAAAATACTAATGTGATAACATTTTCTAGTTTTTAGCAATTTTACACAGGCCTTTGACCTCCATTAATTCAACCCAAAAAACATTGAGAGGATTGCCACAAAACATATTATGAAAGCAAAATGTCCATTTCCAATTTTTTATTTTATTTAGCATTTTATTAAGGAACGCCAAAACCAAAACAACCAGAATTCACTCTGTTTTCTGTTCAAATTATATATGAATATGAAGTGTGCAGATGGGTTTGAAATAATATAGCACTTTAGGTTTAACAACAATAAACTACTGGTACTTTACCAAGCTGCAACCACATATTTGAGATTGTGGATATTATTTTAAGAATTGGACATGTGTTGGCCACTAATCTGAATACTGCTGTGGTAAGTACATCCCTGGTTTGAGGTAGCAAATATGACTTTTTGTTTAGCAGCAACCTTTTGAAATGATGTTAAAGCAAGTCCTGAATTCTGTAAAAGATCTCAACAGATATACAGTAAAAGATATTTTCAAAACCATGTACTTCCCTTTTAATTTATTCCATGCAATGCATTAGATTTGCACCTCAGTTTGCATAGACCGCACTACACGCATAATCAACGTTCCATAAGCTTAGAGTTAATGAGTACACAAGCTTAATTGGATAAATTAAAGTGCATACAGATTTAAATTCAGAAACATGGCCTAAAAACATAAAAATATAATCAGGACAAAGATAGATTTGCACTCTCACCTGGTTAATGAATGAAAGTCTTTAAACGCAGGGTCTCCAAACACCTTTTAATATTTTTTTAATTACTGAGTGATTAAATTCCCACTTTTCCACCTTGTTTAGAAGTTACATATAATTAACAGCCCGTGAACCCTCACACTGTACTATTTATTTATTCCATTCTGTTATTTTAATTGTATATTGAATACAGAGTAACAGAATGTGTTCATATTAAAAATAAAACACACAGAAGGTAGACAGGCACACAGAAAGGTCTGGAAATGCCAAGGTCATGGGTTTGAATCCTAGAAAATCCTATTTTACCCACATTCTTTATAAAATGTATAAAATGGGAACACAGACTGTGTGAAATTGAATAAAGACAATGCAATCTTTGCTACATCAGTCACCACATCAAACAAAATTCATGCATTTATTTAAAAAGAAAATCTTTTCAGCAAAGATAATCGCTGAGAAACATAGCACGAAGTTGCTTAGTCTTTATGTCCTTGACGGATGGGTTTGAAAGCATTTGAATGCAACAAACTGGACTTGAATACAGACTGTTAGTTCTCTTTGTTCTGAGAAACACGGGTCAAATCAAACCTCTTCCTTAGACAGTTGTTAAACTAAGACAAAACAGCTTAACAGAAGAAACCTTGATGAACATTAAGGGCTGCTGAGGACAAATATAATGTCATAGGAGTTGTATTATTGCTGTCCACTTGAAGAACTTGCCAAATAGAGGGGTCTTGTATCACCCTGAAGGAGTATTTTGCAATAATGGCCAGCTGACTGCTCATTATCCTGCTTATTACATGGCTAAAGAAAAAATGGACATGAAATAACGATTTAATATAAATTATGTTATCATTAAGAAAAAAGAGACAGCAAACTAGCACAACTATATATGAAAACCAGTGACCTGGGCCAGCGGTCAGTTATCCGGTTTATATATGATCAGAAAATACTGCTATTGACCAATCAGTATCATGTATTTCCAGATAGCCGTATAATAATAAATACATTTTTCAAGTGATAATCTTAAAGCAAAAGCATTAATTGAGCAAACATAAGCACATTTAGACTGTGAGTACATATATTAGATATGTCAACAGAGTAAAAATGACAGCACATGAGTGTAGAAATAGAACTTAAATCTTTAAATCACTGTTTAATAAAATATCTAAATGCAGTTTACTCAATCACAGCTTTGCAGTCGTAATGAAACTGCAGTCTTTGTGACACTTCTCTTAAGGATATTTCTTTAAAGACTTCAATGTGTCCTTTTAATTTGTGATAATTGTCATTCTGACACTGTATATGTGGGTAGTTTACATGAATTACTTGAATACAACAACTTCAACTATTTTAAACCGTATTTTAATCATTATTTTATAACTTTTATGCATGCAGCTTATGACCTTCTATTAACTGAAAGACTACATATTCACTTTTTATCCGTTTGTCACTTGTACATTCATTATATGGACAAAAGTACTGGTACACCCCCTTCTTCAGAAGAGAAAAAGGCACTTCCAAACTGTGGCAACAAAGATGGAAACATAATTCATGTACTTAAAAATTGTATTTTCACCTCTGTTGCCACAGTTTTGAAGTGTATGAAATGACTGTACCCATATGTACCCATATGTACATTGGTGTTTGGTGATGAGTTTTTGGCTCAAGGTCTGCATTTAAAGTCACACCAGAAGTGTTCAGCTGGGATTAGGACTTGGCTTTCTGCAGACCAGTCAAGTTCTTCCACACTGACTGAATCATCATTTCTCTTTGATTCTTGTCTTATACACAGAGACACTGTCATGTTAGAATAGAAAAGGGTCCTGTCCAAACTGTTGCTATAAAATTAGAAGCACACAATTCCCTAGAATATCATTATATGCTTAAACATTAAGATTTGTACTCATGGAAATTACTAAAGTAGTCAAACCTTTCATTAAAAGGGGTGTGACCCAATACTTTTGGCAATATAGTGTATGTATGTGTGTAAGAGAGAGAGTTAATTGAATGTAATTGTTTAATCTCAATGACTGTAAGATTGTGTCTGTCCACTCATTGACTCAGAGGACTAGAATTGAAAGCATATTGGATTCACTAAGTGTGAACGACTCTGCGAACCTCTGGATCTCCTCTACACGAAGACGATGGAAACACCGATTTACCCACTTCTCATCACCATATTCCACTATTCAGCCATCATCACATCTTAAAAATGAGAATGAATCATATATGATACCCAGGATGTTAAACATCACAATCACAAATTAGACATTTCTGGAGTCTTTTAAATAAACAACTGCTGATACAATGCCAATCCCGAAAAACAGAAGAAGGGAGGACGTTGATGGAGAAAGGAGGAAAAGGGAGGATGAAATCAGAGGAGGGGAAGCGAGATGGAGGGAGACTGGCTACACTAACTGTCGAGGCAGTTAATATAAGGTTTTGGAGATAAGGCCTCGCAGACAAACATTGACAAAATCAGGCGTTCCGCCGCAAAGCCGGAGCTGTCAGTCAAACTGAGAGACAGGCCAACAATCAGCACTCGCATTCCGATAAGCACGCCAGAGAGCGTGTGCAGAAACTGCATCTACAGACGCACAGTAATGGAGAGGGGGAGTGGAAGGGCACATAAAGCAGGAGAGAGAGAGAGAGAGAGAGAGAGAGAGAGAGAGAGAGAGAAAGCAAGCACTAGTATGCTAAAGTCCACACAGGCTAGTACAACAAAAAGAAAACAGGGAGTAAATGATGATTAAACGACAGGAAAAGTGTCTCAGACAAAAAAAAAGCTAACGGTAGATAACAGATGTTTCTCACAGGAGCTGCGAGACACCTGAATACCTTCATAGGTTTGAATCAAAAGCTGACAGAGGGCTGAAAGCATATGTGTGTGTGTGCATGCAAAATTCAGGCCTCTCTCATCAGACCCATCCGTGCCTCATATTCCTCACACCGAGGGGGATGGTGAGGGAGCGAGAGAGAGGTGTGAGATCAGACTAGTAAAAATAGCACTTCCTCTCTCGGCCTCAACACCTGGGGAAATGCCAGAAGGTGGATGAGGGTGAGACGGACCGAGCGGGAAGACACATCGAGAGACAAAACAGATCAGCGTTATGATTTAAAATCATTTTTCAATGAGCTTTTCTGAATCATTCACTGAATTAATTTGTTCAAAATCACTGACTCATTTAGGAATTAAACTTATGAGTAGATCATTTAGCTGCGTTTTCATCCACCTATTTTTATGCGCATTTTGGATTATTGCATAAAAAAGCACTGGATGGAAACGCCAAGATGCGCATAAATTCTGAAAATGCGCATAAAAAACTTATGCGCACATTTGAGTAGGATACATTTTTTATCCGATAAGAAAAAATGTGCATAAACTACGATGAAAACACATTTACCAAATAAATTCCTCCATGCGCATCGAAAAAGTCGTGTGACTTTGCACTATGAGACGGGATAACTTGACTAACCAGTGGACCTATCTCGTTCACAGCATCTATAAGTTGTTATGGTCATTCGGAAATGCCTGAGCAAAGTCTCTCGTCAAAGTATTTCTGTATAATTGTCTTACACGACTGTGTTCCCAAACAGCATCCTCCTCCTCTGAAAGTAATAATCACATTTATTGTGTCTCGTCTGCTCGCTCTGATGTGCAAGTAAATTATGTCATACATGAAAATTTAATTGAATATGAGCTATTGAATTATTCACTTAATCAAATCTATACACAGGTACATCTCTGGGGGGAAGTCGTGGCCTAATGGTTAGAGAGTCCAACTCATAATCCAAAGGTTGCGAGTTCGAGTCTCGGTCCGGCAGGAATTGTAGGTGGGGGGAGTGAAAGTACAGCGCCCTTTCTCCACCCTCAAAACCACGACGAGGTGCCCTTGAGCAAGGCACCAAACCCCAACTGCTCCCCGCAGCATAAATGGCTGCCCACTGCTCCAGGTGTGTGTTCACGGTGTGTGTGTGTTCACTGCTGTGTGTGTGCACTTTGGATGGGTTAATTGCAGAGCACAAATTCCGATTATGGGTCACCATACTTGGCTGTATGTCACGTCACTTTCATCTCTCAAAAAATTTGAATATGTTTTTTTTCTTGTAACTTTATTTCAAAAAGTTAAACTTTCATATATTTTAGATTAATTACATGTAAAGTAAAACACTTCAAGTTGTTTTGTTTTAATTTTGATGATTAGAGCTTACAGCTAATGAAAGTCAAAAATCAGTATCTCAAAATATTAGAATATTTACATTTGAGTTTCAATAAATGACTACCCATAAAGTATAAATTGTGGGTATCTCTTGTTCTTTGAAACCACAATAATGGGGAACACTGCTGACTTGGCAATGGTCCAGAAGACGATCATTGACACCCTCCACAAAGAGGGTAAGTCACAGAGGGTCATTACTGAAAGGGGTGGCTGTTCAAGGAGTGCTGTATCAAAGCATATTAAATGCAAAGTTGACTGAAAGGAAGAAATTGGGTAGAAAAATGTGCACAAGCAACAGGGATGACCGCAAGCTTGAGAATACTGTCAAGCAAAGCGGATTCAAAAACTTAAGAGAGCTTCACAAGGAGTGAACTGAAGCTGGAGTCAGTGCATCAAGAGTCACCACGCTCAAATCTTCAGGAAAAGGGCTACCAAGCCACTTCTGAAACAAAAACATGGTCAGAAGCATCTTACCTGGGCTAAGGAGAAAAAGAACTGGACTGTTGCTCAGTGGTCCAAAGTCCTCTTTTCAGATAAAAGTAAATTTTGTATTTAATTTGGAAATCAAGGTCCCAGAGTCTGGAGGAAGAGTGGAGAGGCACAGAATCCATGTTGCTTGAAGTCCAGTGTGAAGTTTCCACAGTCAGATGATTTGGGCTGCCATGTCATCTGCTGGTGTTGGTTCACTGTGTTTTCTGAAGTCCACAGTCAACGCAGCCATCTACCAGGACATTTTAGAGCTTCATGCTTCCTCCTGCTGACAAGCTTTATGGAGATGCTGATTTTTTTCCAGCAGGACTTGGCACCTGCCCACACTGAAAGGTACCAAAAGCTGGTTCAATGACCATGGTGTTACTGTGCTTGATTGGCCAGCAAACTCGCCTGACCTGAACTCCATAGAGAATCTAAACCCAACAATGCAGATGAACTGAAAGCCGCTATCAAAGCAACCTGGGCTTCCATTACACCTGAGCAGTGCCACAGGCTGATTGCCTCCATGCCACGCCGCATTGATGCAGCAATTCATACAAAAGGAGGCTCAACCAAGTATTAAGTGCATATAAATGAACATACTTTTCAGAAGCCTGACAGTTCGGTTTAAAATATCCTTTTTAATTGGTCTTATGCAATATTCAAATTTTCTGAGACACTGAATTTTGGGTTTTCATTATCTGTAAGCCATAATCATCAACATATCAATAAATAAAGGCTTGAAATATTTCACTCTATGTGTAATGAATCTATTTAATATATGGGTTTCACTTCCTGAAATGACTGACAAAAAAATAATGACCTTTTTCATGATATTCAATTTTTTTTAGATAGATTACCTATAGTATACTGGCATAAAATTATTACTATTTCTACCATATATTTCAATCCGTAAATAGTAAGTATGATGTGCTATTAGACAAGTTCTATCCAAAATCTCATACTCTTTGATGAAAGTGTTACTTCATTACATTATAAAATATGTGTGATGTATGAATGTAATCTGGACTTACATTCATCATGTTGTTGTTGTCATGTGACCACCCAGCACCAGCTGCATTGCTTTACTGCCATTTCCTAATCCTCTCCAGTAGCTTCAAGTGTCCTTACAGTACTTTTTGCTTACTGCTTTATGCATATTGTGAATTCGGACACATACTTGTTTTCGCCTACTGTACAGTGAAGCATGGATATTCGGATTCAGCTGAATAATCATTAAATCATTCACTCGACTGAATAATTTTGTTAAAAACTGCTTATGCAACAGTTCTACTTAGGCTTCAATTGAAAAAAAAATTAAATTTTTGACGTGGCAATAAATATACCATGTAACTGGCAATATTGTGTCTAAAATATAAGTCACTCTATTAACTGCTATTAAATTCTTGAACACAGTCGTGATGTTGGCATGAATATCATATAGTATTATATGCAGTGTTCATGAGTTGAGTGATTTCGTTAACAAATGCACTGAAGGGCTCAATCTATCATTTTTTGCACACACACTTCTAAAATCTCGAATCATTATCAAACAAAACTATGATCTGCTGCAAATAGAGCTGGAAAGAGCATGTTTTCGTGTACTGTGTAAATAGCACGGGGAGATCTATTCACTAGTCATTATCTGGCGAACACACGGAGTACTTTTGATTAGTTTGTGTGCTCTGAGAAACAGTGAGCACAATATTGTTTCATAGTATTCAGACTGAGAGAATGGAGTCTTGTACAGTAAATACATTCGTTTGATGAGGATGTCAGCTGGATATTGAAAAGGACGGCTAGTTTTTCATTTAATGTGAGAGTCTACAGACATACAGGCCTACGGTTCTTTGTTACTTGTTCACGCTTGGATATTGACAAATGAGAGCATATGTTTATGTATGTATAAATATATGTTTTATGATTAGCTAATAGTGGTTTAACAGTTTTGTTCAAAGGTGTTCTAGTATTAGAAATGTTAACTTGTAAGCCTTGACTTATGATATTATATACAGTATATTAAGAGATCTTGTCTCTGAATAAATTATCACTATCACCACTATGTAAGCATACAGGTCCATAAATAAACATGTGAATAATAAACAATAAAAATTACCATAAATCTGGCCTCCTAATGACTAAGGTTAAGTCAAACTCTCAGAAATAGAAACAAACAGTCAGGCAAACAAATATGTTCACAGCAGTGGGAGCGTGCTGGCTGACGGGCCCTTCTCTCTCCACGCTGCCAAAGATGTTCACACATAGAAGCGTGATGCCACAGGCAGGGCATATGTGGAGGGGGGAAATGAGGTACCAACAATCTCAGCATCCGAAGCGCTAAAGTGCCAGTAGAGACACACTGCCCCCTATTGCTGACTTGGGAAGGCAGGTAACCACCCAAACAAGACTCACCTTTTTGTCAGTTTGCAGAGTGCTGTGGCAAGCTATGAAAGAAAAAAAAAAAATAAACACCTTTCACTCATGTCACGTACTAAAAATACAATCAAGCTAATATGTCTTAAAGAAATATTCCAGGTTAGAGAAAAAAAAGGAACAAGAAAAGTACAAACCGTCTAACGCATGAACAGTTAAAATACCTCACAAAAAAAGTGCAAGATCCAAAATATAATTTGTACTTATTATTTATATATTTTTTTCTGTATACTGGTAGCTTCACCAAGACAGATTGTGTAAGCAAATGAAATATTTGATGAAAACTGATAAATTATTTTATTTTTTACTTTTTCATTTCATTTTAGCAGATGTGGAGTTCACAGTTCATTCATATTTAACCCAAAACAGTTCTTTAGAGACGCACTCAGTAATTTCTTTCCAAAAGTTTTACCCCTCAATAACTTTTGACAAAATGATATGCAGAGATCAACGGAAGGGAAGAACTGTGTCTTTTGTGTGCAACTTCAAAACTTGCACAATGCACAAGGTGTTTTGAATTGATAATTAATGCTTTAAAGCAAACGCGGGGTTACAAAATATGGAGAAGAGTTAATCTACCTTGTGGAAATGTGGCACCCGTCGTCTTCCCTACAGAGACACAAACACACACATATTTCAGGGTTTGAGTGTGTGAGCACGTAAAGGGTTAAAGAGGGTCCCTGCTGTGCTCTCTGCTTCTGTGTCTCGGCCCATTACACTTGCCGGGGTACAGCAATATGCCGCCATCAATTACAGCCTGGCTGCACTGCCATCAATACAGAGAGCAGGAGAGAGCAGCGGCACAGCCACATAAACACGACAAACGGCCACATTAAAACCTCCAGTTCACCTCTTTCACTCTCTCTCTCGCTTCCTTCGCTTCTCGCACACACACCTATTTTCTTTAGCGCAAGCCCCTCAAGCTCTTTTTATTTCCGTCTCCCTCTCAGTCTGGCAAACAAAAGCTTTTCTTTTCTATTTCCCACACGAGCACTGCTCTGTTCTTTACTTATGGACCATACTCTTCAAAAACCCAGTAGTACCATCGTTGGATTGGTATACCATAAAACCCATCGCAACCTTTCCAACCATCCTGTCATGGTCTGCTTGCTGCATATACAGAGAGTGAGAGATCAATATATACTGAGATCAATACACAACATCTGACCGACCAGTGACAGATTGGTGTTCGAGAAGCCTTAAAAATACACGCATGTGTAAAAAAAGATATATATATATATATGGTAACCTTATAGGCCTAATCAACAAACCCAACTGTCTTTCATTAAAATGGCAAAGGGATATTTCAGGTGCAGAAAGTTTTTTCTCTCCCAAAGTGACAAAAGAAAAATAAACTGTTGAAAGACTCACATATGCAATGGGAGCTGTCTTTATGGCCATATTTGTGCAGGAATATCTGAAGGAATTCGCTTTAGTCCACTGACCTTGAAAGAGAAAAGACCGTCCATCTGCCATTTAGCAATGAAAAGTAGAGCATAAGCCACTTTTGTTCATGCAAGAGAATTTGGGCAGATAGGTATGCACACAGCAGTTTGTTTTACCGATTGAAACTTCTTTAAACGGTTATAGCCCACTGCTTTTTGTTGAGGTTGACTTAAGGGTTTACAAATTTGTATTTACTTAAGCCAAAAATTGTAAAAGAATGAAAATCAGAATTATGTCATATCCCAATAAAGAAAAAATCCCATGGACATATACATTTAAGTATGTTTTCCCCCTTCTGAATGTAAGATTATTTTGTCATTTAAAAGTTTGGGGAGAGTAATATTTTTGAATGTGTTTGAAGAAAGGTGCAAAATGGTAATACTGTGAAATATTACCGTGTAAATAGAAACGGTTTCTATTTTAATACATTTAAAAATGTAATGTATACCTGATATGCAAAGCTACATTTTCAGCAGGCATTACTCATACAATCCTCCAAAAATCATTCTATGCTAAGGGGGAAAATAAATAAACATAATTGGCCTGGATTTTCCTTTGTAATTATTTGTTAAATTTAGCAATAGCACTGAATTAAACATGCAATTATGAACTATCAAGACTGAAACAGTATTTTCTGGTAAAATGTACTCCAATCTTTCACATAAAGTTGTTCAGTGTGAATATGCTGATTTGGAGTTCTAAAGGGGTAATTCACCTTCAGTTCCTGGTCCCATTGATGTCCATAGCATGGGGGGGGGGGGAAAACACTATGCAAGTCAATGGGGACTAACTGAAGGTAAACTATCCCTTTAAGAAATTTCTTATTAATAACAGTGTTGAAAACGAGACATATTTTCCTAAATTCTTTAATGAATAGAATTTCAAAAGAAAATAATTTATTTGAAATTATTTTTTGCAACTATGTTTAATCACTTTTGATTGTCTTAACAGTTCTTGCTGTATAAGTGTGTTCATTTCTTTAAAAAACAAAACAGCAACAACATTATGAGGAGTGGGCTATGCGACATGGTTTAAGAAAAGTTTGGATAGCTTGAACCGGTTTATCAGTCAAACAAAATTCTAAAGAAATACTAAACAAACAAGAACCACCTAAACACCTATAAGAAAACCTGAAAGTCTTCCCATTTTCTTTCTGTATATGATCCTTTAAGACTGGTATCACATTATGATGATAAAAAAAATATTTACCCCTAGCTTCACAGACCAGGCTTAAGACTAGTCCCAGACTAAAATGTAAGTCTGAGCTGTTTCAACTGAAATAAACTTGCACTGACTGATCTTAAAATATATCAGTGCCTTTGTCTCAAGATGTACACCAGTAACGTTTATAAAAAATACTTAAAATGTTCTAATTGAACTATATGGCCTAATCCCGGTTTAGGCTAAGCCCAGTCTGTGAAACCAGGCCTTGATCTTAAAGGCCCAATCTGGACTGATTTGAACCCTGGAGTGTTTACCGTTCTTTAAAACACGTCATTCTCAAGTTGTTCACTTCAAAACATTATTTTGTTATTTTTCCGAAACATTTTCATTTAACTGCAGCTCTTTACTGAAGAGAAGTCTTTAACCATTGTGCACATCTCAATAGCAAGAGGTTTTACCTTGGCCTACACAGTCACCAAGTGTGACCATACAGTAAAGAAAGTTCAGTATACAAACACACAAGTGCTTCCATTGACCCTGGCCCTGTCTTACACAGTACAGCCTCTATAGAGGAAGGCAGTGCAGCAAATTCCATCCCATTCAACATGAAATATGAAGTATGCTGATAGAGTTCTTTCTTGTCAAAATGAATGAAGAGAGCAGTCATAATTCCAGTCAAAGTAACCGCATAATCAAATGCTTATGTCTTAGCTCTCATCGAGAAATCTAACCAGAAACACTAACTGAGACTTTATCAAAAACACTCATGTTTTGCTTTATAAATTATCTATGCATATACTATACAAACTGTGCTTCATCATGTAAAGAATTAAAATGCAAAATACAATAATTGCTTTTAAAGAGGAATACGCTTTACTCAAAATCGGAGATGCACTTGAACTAAAAAGGAAATAAAAAGAAATAGCATATAAAAAAGTGTTCATCTAGACATAGAAGCTTACCAAGACAATTTTGGAGTCTTACACAAACAGTTTAAAACAGATGTGGTTCACAGCAGCCCAAAGTGGATGGTTTAAAGATAGCAAAAGATTATCTGTGTTTTTCTCAAAAGGTTTTGGTGTGAACGTGTAAACTAAACCGTGGAAAATGTGACATACTTCAGCTATAGTCTCTCTAGGCAAGATGCAAATTTGATACAAAGAGGTCTTCAGTTAAACACCGTAGATACCTCTGAGGAGATCCCTAAAATTACTATTTTAAACCATTTTTGTTTACAGTGAAAAAGTATCTTCCAATTCTACAGGAACCTTCATCAACAGAGAAACAGAGTCTAATTTGAGCAAGCTTGGTATGTGTTGTGTAATTCATGAACTTCAGTTGGAGGTGAGCTGAGAAGACGAGCTGCTGCTGCCTGAGCTCTTGGCGCTCTTCTGGCCCCTGGTGGCGCTGACCTGCCGTGGAACTCGCTGGCTAGAACCATCTCTTGCAGATTTCTCACCTTGCCCTGAACTTGTTTTACTGCGTACTAAATTACAAATACACACAGAAGAAAGCCCATAAACATAATGCATAAAACACACACACATGTGACAAACTCCATCACTTTGAGTTAAAAGTCGCAACAAATTGTTTGTAATTTTTTTATTGTGAAATTCAAAAATAAATGTCTGTCTGACATGTTTTAATGTGGTGTGGCAAATCAATGATGATGCTTCATTTCAAATAGCAGCATACGCACATGAACCGATCATCTATTCTGCTTAAAATACTAGTTAATTAGTGAAACTTCTTCTGCGGACTTGGTTCCCGAAGTATATGTTTTTCACACAGGGATTTGAAAAAGTCTTTATTAAAGAGTTGAGAGCCATGAACCAAACCAACCAGCTATGAGAGGAGTCACATAAACTTTGATTTGAAGTAAAAAGGTATTTGAAAATCATACTAAAAGCAACAAGACTGTGTACTTATCAGCTTTAATATGAGAAAGTACTACAATCCCTTGCAGCACTATAACGTAATTGAAATAAAAATGATTGATAAATATAAAACTATTTATTTAAAGATTGATTAAAATATGCATACATATAAATATTTAAATAGTTTGAGAGTGTAGGAAGACTTATTCTATCAAGTCATTCACAGTGTTGCATGAAAGAACAAGAGTTATTTTGCCTCTGATTAAGGGAATCATGGGTAATGTAGTTTCTCTATGAGAAATTCCACAAAACAATTATTTAAAAAATAAGTTAAAATAATGTGGGCTGACAGCTTCACAACCGCCTAGCTCACAACTGGTTTGTAAAAGTTTGTAAGTTATCAATACAAATAAATTCCCCTATGAAGAAAACTATATGTATATGTTCAAGGATTCAGAATATGATATGAAAAAAAATTACCAAAATGTTTTATATCTCCTGTAATCTGTCATGTTTCAACAAAAAGAAAACAGAAGAGTCATTGAGTGTTCACAGCTTGTTAGGTAGGAAAATTATTAAAGAAGAGCATATCAATAAAATATAATATTAGAAAATCTTTATTTTATTGATGCATGGATAATTTTGTAATTCAAAATTTTTACAGACAGACACCATTTAAATTATATTTTGACCAGATTTAATTATAAATATAATTACACCAGTAGAGAACTAAAACTGCAAAATGTGTTTCAGGGTCAAAACTCAAAATGATGGAGAAGGTCACATTTGAGGGAAATTTTGTTGATTAGTTGACACCAAGATGATTTATAACAAATCAGTGGTCTTCAGTGTAAAAATCAGTGATGAAGTGGCAGGCAAACACCATCCGTTTATGAAGTTGACAGTCACATGCATGCTTTTCAATGTTGGTGGCAGGCAATTTAGCAGGATACTGGTTTACTAGTGCATTACAGTGTCACATTCGACACACGCCATTAACAGACATTCATTTACCATGAGAAGCAGAGGACTCTATAGCTGGATAAGAGTCACAGAGTCCATGAGACACATGAAGGAAGCAGATCTGGGGCATTTCACCCCCATATTCGGGGCACTGAGCCGGCAAATCGCAGGCACAATCGGCGAGTTATGAGAATGAGACCACATATACGACACTATGAAGCTAAGGCAGGAATTAGTAATGTCAGCATGAGAAATGTGCTGCAATATTTCATGGGAGTGAAGAGAAGACCTTGAACTCGCAAGCATCAGGATTAAAAAAAGGATGAGAGAACCAAGCTAAAAGAGAGAGAAGAAAAACCTTGAGAAACAGGAGCGCTTGTGTCACCCGCACTGTAGACCACTATCTTAGCCCCTCCCCTAGGTGGGCGGGACACAGATGCAGAGGGAGGGGCTGCAGTTTTAGTGCTCTTTCCTGAGACCACACTCTCCTCTTCTACAGGAAGTCACACACAGATTACCAAAAAGGACAGTCGGAGTTCAAAAGTACCATCAGTACAGCGTAGATGTTGCTTTGTATTGGACATCACCTATTTTCCAACTCAAATCATGCAATTCTGTGGCATATTACGCTTTGGTCTCCATGACTTTTACATGTGTAGTACTCACCTCTAGACTCTGAAGGCGCAGTGGCGGTGTGGGACGCTGTGGATATGTCACCGGTGGATGTTTCAGAGACCTTCTGCCCCGCACACATGGCCTTTAGTGTCTGAAAGACTGCCAGAGGAGCAACGTTCATCTTTAACAGGTCCAATGTGGTCCTGTAGCAGAGTGAGATGGGCCATTAAGGATCATGCAACATTAACAGATAAAAACTGCTAACTCAGTGAAGGAGGTTGTGCTACAGGGATTTTATAGCTTTTCTGAAAGTGGCAACAGCAATGGGATTAAAGTCAGTATTAATATTAATAAGAAAACAAACCACACAAAGTCATATTGTTCATTACTCTAATTGTAAGTAGTTCAGTACATTTGTAGTTTTTATTATGTTGAATTAAATATTTTATTTTAATTGTTATTTTAGTCAAAGTTGTAATTTGTTGTGCGTGTATTTCTATTGGTGTGTTTTTAATGTCTATATAGTTTTGATGTATAAAATGAGTAATGTTTCCTTGGAATATAATAAATAAAATTAATAAAATAAATATTTTAGTTAACTTTTTTTGGTTTGTTTTTAAATATAACCCTGCTTTGTCCACACCTCACAACGCTGAAGTGAATTGGTGGGTTTTTGTTAAATGTGAGCCAAAATCATCACAATTAAAAGGACCAAAGACTTAAACTACTTCAGTCTGTGTGCATTGAATTTATTTAATACACGAGTTTCACAATTTGAATTGAATTACTGAAATAAATGAACTTTTCCATGACATTCTAATTTATTGAGATGCACCTGTACACCAACCCTTTCAGTTTTATTCCTAACAATATCCTGAAGGTTTGCAAATGTATGGATATTTAATCATATAATGACTCCTTTGCATATTTCAACAACATAACACTTTTCAAAAAAATAATGTACTGTGAACGATTAACTGAAATGATACGTTGTTCATTTTTTAGTCGGTACTGACACGTTTAAAATGTGATTTTGTGAGACTCACTTGAAAACCTCTTGATCAATGACTATCCCAGCAGCCTGAGTGAGCTCGAACAGCTCAGTCTCCTCCGCATTTAGGACCTTTTTCTTCTTGATGTTGTATTTCTGCACATTGCCGCTGACGGTCACGCTCAGAGACGGTGAATCCGGGGCTGAGGGCATCGCGCCGGGCTGCGCTGACTGTGACATATGCGTCACCTAAACACTATAAAACACATTCAATCATACAGACAGCAGCAATCACTAAACAATCATGCATTTCTGTCAGAGCTAACCGATCCTGTAAGGTCGACGGAAAACACCAGTGTCCTCTCATGAAATGTATTTAAAGTAAAGTGATCCGTGGTGGGGTGTCCTACACTAGTGAATGGCCTCTTTTATGGTAAAATGTTATTATAAATGTTGCACAACCAAGCTTGACGCATACAAGTGATTGAGCATATAACTGCATACGTTAGTTACCACATACATTGCCTACTGATTCCGATAATGACACTTCCTGTTCCGTTCCTATTTATATTTTACACAAACATGTCGTTTAAGCTTGAAATAAAACGATAAAGTTTAAAACAATACTCACAATAGTGCACTAGTGAATTGCCCGCGTTCTTCCTCCCCAGTTGTATTGTTTAATAAACGAAAGTAGCATTACTTACTGCCACCATCTGGTCTGGAGAAGACATTGGCGTGTGTCTTCCTCTAGAAGGCGCTAGCCAACAGACTCTCTCAGTTTGCACACATTCAAAACATTAACTAAGTAATTGCAACGTCTAGTATGTGCAACGATTAACACTTTGACCATAACCATAATATAAAAGCTAAGATTACAAAAAAGTCAACAGCGAGGAAAAATGAACAGCTAGCATGTGAATCGCGGCTGTGTTTGTGGTGCTTCAGCAGTGGTCTGAGAAATAGTTTACAACTGAACAATTACACTGAGATTATTTGTATTGAAGCTATTGAAAGTGAAACATTGAAAGCTATTTAAATGAAAATACATATATGAGAATTATTTTCAGTTACCCAGTGCCATATATTCCCAGTGGTCACACGCTGAATGCGGAGATGTAGAAATTCAGTAAACTGAAGTGAATCCCCCATAAATCACATTCTAATCCCAGAAACTATTATGTTCATCTCAGTGGATGAATTCGTATAATAAACAGAATATCAGATTAACACCTGACATACAAATGTATACCACAGCACTCTAAATGACTATGACTGGCCCATCATGACCAGTGCTGAAAGATGCAACAAGCACTGATTGGGCAACTTTTCAATAAAGGCGATACTTTTAGTTGCCAGTGAATATATATATATATATACATATATATATAGTACAGTCAAACGATTAATCGCATTCCAAAATACGTTTTTGTTTACATAATACGTGTGTACTGTTTTTATAATTTATATATAAAAACACACATACCGTATATATTTTGAAAAACTTTACATGTATATGTTTTTATTCATATAATTTATATCATATATAAATATATATATAAACAAAATAATTTCTTAAATATATATGTGGAAGTGTGTGTATTTATATATATATATATAAATATACACAGCACACAAACATATATTATGTAAACAAAAACTTATTTTGGACGCGATTAATCATTTGACAGCACTTATATATACATTTATAAATAAATAGATATTAAACAAAAAAGCCCAAACAGGACAATTATTATGCCAATAAACCTTCAAAACTTGACAATCCAACATAAAAATGTTTTCCCCATCATATCATAATAGTTTTTTTAATAGTAATTTTGACTTTATGAATTTATGATCAGTTACATGGTTCTGTTTATGCTCAAAAGAACATCAGAAATAAAACCTGTGCTTTAATCCTGCACATTGTTTGAGTGACAAGAGCATTTGAATACATCAGAAAGCATTGACAAAACCAGCAATTAAACATAAGCATGGAAAAAAATTTTAACATGGAAATTTGTATGTATATTTTGGCAAATTACAGAATAAAGATCATTCTGTTTTTGTTTTTTTTTTTCCAGGAAATGTGTGGCAAAGGTAACAGCAATTTGTTAAGAATGATGAATGGAGAGAAGACAAGTGTGTTTTTAATGTCAAGTCATTTTCAGCTGACTCTCTGTACTTTGCTTTCAGTCATCTCTTCTGAGTCATCCGCTGATCTGCGCTTCTTAGATGACACAAGGGACAACGACACTTCCCGTTTCTCCTCTAAAACATTAGATGTAGTCAAGCCAGTGTTTGGCAAATCTAAGTCCAAGCCGGGGCTCTCCAAACAGGAAATTGTATCGGCTGGTACTAGTTCAACCTCTGTGGATTTTAGTGCCTCGTGTTGCTCAGTTTGTAGTTGCACATCCATATCCTTCAGTCCTGTTAAAGTGCCACCGATGGCTTCAGTTTGTGACTCCTCTGAATCTACATTGAGCTCCAGAGCCCTCTTGTGGCCACTGATTGGCACGATAACTGCCCCTGACAGGATCTCCCTTCTGAGTGAGGCCAGCTGGGCCTGCAGGAGCTCTTTGTGCTGAGCTTCAAGGTTTTCCAGCTAACAATATATAAAAAAAACTACAGTTTCACTCTGGAATAATGTACATTTTTATTAACCCAAGCATATACATTCAGAACACTTACAAGCTTGGCCACCTTCTGCTGGCTGTGATCTGGACATTGATACGCTTGCAGTTCCTCAAACATCCCTACATTAGACTGGACCAGGCTTGCAACCTAATAATAAAATAGAAGGGATGCAAAGGAAAACTTAATTCTAGCTATTGTACACATGAATGTGTATATGCAATGCAAAACTCACAGGAAAATATTAATTAAAATAATATATGTATGCATGCATGTTGTCCACATTGTCATTTGGAGGTGAAACTACTTCCTAGATGGATGAACATACACTACCATTAAAAATGTGGTAAGACTGTTTTGAAGGAAGTCTCTCATCAAGGCTGTATTTATTTGATTAACATATACAGTACAAATTAAATATTATAACAATTTAAAACAACCGCTTTCTATTTGAATATATTTTCAAATGTAATTTATTCCTGTGGCGGCGAAGTTTAATTTTCAGCATAATTACTCTTTTGATCAGTCTTCAGTGTCACATGATCCTTCAGAAATCATTCTATTATGCTGATTGGCTGCTTAACATTTCTAATTACTATCAATGTTTAAAACAGGTAATATTTTTTAGGAACCCAAAACACTACTTTTTTTTGATGAACATGATACTTTCACTTTCGAACTCTCACTCCAGTATTATATGATATGAAATATGTCTGGTATTGCTTGCTCAGCTAACCATCCATCCATGTGTTAGTGTATTTACTGTCAACATGTGTCCCATGTGTTTATACAACAGGGCAATTTAAAATTATTGTGAGGTGAATGACAACATACCGCAAATGAGCTACATAATTTTTTTTTTACATCAATAAAAGTTAGAAATGACTTAGAAATACAATAAGTAAGGAACAACTGATGATGGACTGTCGAATTATTAGAAAATAATGCACACCCGAGGTGGCATTACACCTTGGGTGTGCATTATTTTCTAATAATTCAACAGAAAAGAGTAAATGATTCCATTAATACAACACCTCTAGAAATTGTTCAGGATGTATTTCAAGACATTCATCAGGTTTTAGTCCTTAAAACACGTGTGAAAGACTATTTTCTTGCGCAAATCATCACACGCCTCTGTTGCATATTCCTAAACGTCAATTTAGAGTGAGGAACGGAGGCTTGAGCCGTTGATAGCAGACTAATGCATTATTAGAGAGAGAGAGAGACTAAGCAGGTATACCTGTTCTTTGAGCTGTTTAATCTCAGCTCGTAGTGTCTTCTCCATACTCTCCTTCTCCTGACGTAGTGTGACGATCTGCTGGTGGAGCTCCAGAAGTCGTTTCTGTAGCAGGGTCTGTTCCCAACTTTCTGCCTCCTGAAATTAAAGCAACATATTTTTTGACAGCTCTTACAGATCTACAAAACCAGAAGACTGACTAAAGTACATGAATAATGTACACTACTGTAAATAATTTGGGGGTTGCTAATAATATTTTATGTTGTCGCTTACTTTTAAGTGTATGTAAGGAATACTAATAGCAGAGCTGCATAAATAATAAGGCACCTTCTAAATTGTTTGTAAGTTTCACAAAACATTAATCATGAAGTGCCATGAAATAGTGCTATGTTCAATGAGTCGCGTTAATAATGTTCACCTGTTCAGTGAGGATACCAGTAGCTGTGTCATAGATCACACTGTTTCCCTGTCCATCAGGGTCCATAAGAACAAAAGTCTGAGTCCCATCAGATGAATTCTGGGAAGACCCCACCTCTTCCTCAGCACCCAATGGGATTCCATTTCTCTCACCGTCTTCCTTCAAACACAGAAAGGAGAGGTCAACAACAAAACTTCAAGGCAAACACCAAAACGGTTCATGCCCAAAATAAAGCTTTGTGATTTTGTCTACCTTTGGCTCCACAGTCAGTAGGGTTTCAGTGCCAGTGGTCAGGACGGGGTGAGTTAAGATGGATCCAATGCTAGTGCCATCTCCTCCCGGTCCAAGACTAACCGCCAGCCCTTCATAGGCTTTAGCATGAGCCTCTGAGCTCTCGCCATAATACTGTCGGCAGTTCACATTCTAGGACAGCACACGTGCAAACATGATCAAAAAATGCCTTATCCAAAGTGGAAAACAGATTTAACCCAGGGTTATCCACCTTTACCTGTGTGACTTGGATCTGGAATGTGGTGTGGGGATTTCGGAAGTGTGTTTTATAGTGTTTGATGGCCTCGTCCCTCCTGTTGAAACCATTTCTACAGCGGTAACAGTGCCAGTGTGCACCTTTAAACCGTTTTTCTCCTTTAATAGTGCCCACAATCTCACAATGGATACAGCAGCGCAGCACCTTCAAGCCTGTCCATAAAAAATGAGAGAGATTAACCAAATGTCTCCAAAGGACATGAATCACATGCGAGTCTTTAGTCTCATTGTGCCTCACCTGCAAAGTCAATGCCTTTGTCCACGTGCTTGATGCGGAAGTGAGCTCGCAGGATGACAGGATCTTGGTAAGCCTCGGCCACAGAACACAGCGGGCAGTGCATGTGCACTCCTTTTTCCTGCCCTAAACACATCTCATCCTGACACAGCACAGGTGTGTATGTGTGTTCGGTTCCTCTGACACGAACCGAGGGATGGGCCTAGAAAAATAAATGCAGACAGCTAGTGAATGAGATAATAATGAATAAGTAGCCCTATTTCAATGTAAATCACTTCCTTGCTAATAGCTGTTTAGGACTGATGCTGACTTGACTTGAAATACATTATTGTTTCTGAATACATTAAGCATTTTTATTTTGTTTTAACTGGGACAAATCTGTGACTAGGTGTTGCTGTTCATTAAATGTTCTTGTGAGAGCATATCTGGCGCCTCATGCACATTACTGTCAGAGTGAAGGGGAATCTGTGGAGGCTGTAGAAAAACAGATGCATCGAGCGAGTGCTGATGTAAATCAGGTTCAATTACTTCAAAAAATGATCCTTTCAGACAAGTTGCCCAAGATTTACTGCTTTTTTTTTTAAACCATTCTGCTGCAGATGTACAGCAGGGTCACCAAATCTAACAAGGCAGTATTAAAGTTAATTTAAATATGTTACCCAAATTCACTCTGGTGATGTCTAACCCCCTCTATTTTAAATCCTAGAATGAATTTTGCTCTGACGTGAACAGATGCAGATGTACAGGAGAGTCACCAAATATAACAAGGCAGGGTTACTCATTACGGAAACCCATTATTTCACACAGAATGGCTTTAACGTTGCCCAGATTCGCTCTGTTGATTTCTAACACCCTCTAATTTATATCTTAGCATGCATTTTGGTCTGATGTGAACAGCTGCATGTACACATCAGGGTCACCCAGTCTCACAAGGCAGCATTACAGGTTATCGAAAATCTGTTATTCCTCTTATTTGAAACACTATGGCTTTAATGTTACCCAGAAACAATCTGGTAATGTCTAAACTTCTCTATTTTATATGCTAGAAAGCATTTTTGATTTGTCTGATGTGAACAGATGAAGTTTAAATACATCAGGGTCACCAAATCTGACAAGGCAGCATGAGATGTTACCAACATGTGTTACCATCTCTGTTCCTGTGGCTCAGTGGTAGAGCATTGCGTTAGGTTGTGGGTTCAATTCCCAGGGAACACACATACTGATTAACAATGTATAGCCTGAATGCACTGTAAGTCGCTTTGGATAAAAGCGTCTGCTAAATGCATAAATGTAAATGTATTTCACAAACAAACTTTATAAATAGCCCTAATTGTGTAGTTTATTTAGTTCGAATCAACATGTAAAACGTGTTTACACATTATAATTTGCATTGCAGATGGCTTCACACATTTACATTAATTTTAAGATAAATTTCTTCAATCTTTAAGAGCCCCTTGTGGTAAACATAAGCATTGCTGCTGAAAACCAATGAAACTTGGCCCATAGCGTTACGTTTAACATTATAAGAAAAACTTACCACCGTTATTATCTCAAGTTTCGTTTGCAAAATGATTTACATACATGTTACATTTGCTTAAATGGGCCTAACGCATCAATGATAATTGTATTTACATGCATTTAACAAGGCCTGCAACTAGCTCAATTAAAATAATTGGTCGTTATAAAATCATATTAATAACATTACGTTGATTACGCAAATCTTGACTACTGCACTGAATCACGTTGGTCCAAAAACTTTACAGCTGCAAGCAGCTTTTGCACACTTAACCAAGCTAACAACTTTAGCAAGCTAACACAAAACTCACAGCATTTCACGTGTATCCTTTCACTCACCACAAAAGCGGACATGCTTTTGATATTATATAGAAATCCGATTTAAATTCCGCTATCCGCCGGCGTTTGTCGTAATCTTTAGCCTATGAAACATCCCATTTCAGAGCGCTTGTGTGTGGTTCGTCATCGGTGTGTAATACACACATTCACCTGCGAGCTTCCAGTCACATAACACCGATGAATGCAACGACGAGCCGTCAGTCTTAGAGCTCAACGTAAAGGAATTTCATTGGCCTTCATTAGTTTTGGTGGAATTTTAAACCAATCAGCACCATAAGCGATGAATAAGGGATGCCGTGCCACCACAAAGATGGGTGCACGTAACGTTAATGCTACACTCGTCGGATAAAATGAAAACATATATATATATATTAACTATACACAAATCTTTAAAGCAGCCTTAAAGTTCATACACTTTACTGTTTTATTTAAATTACCAATAGTGTTACTATAGGCCTACTATTTATATATCGTTTTACGAATAATTAGAGCACAGTTAAGGATGTATAATTTAAAAAGAAAAATTGGTATAATAAAAAATATTTTGTTGCAGTAATATTGCATATTATTATGTCCTACGTACCTAAATAATCAAATTATTCGGATTTGCAGCGCTCACAGGGGGTGTAATTCAGTGGTAGAGCGCATGCTTTGCATGAATAAGGCCCCAGGTTCAATCCCCGGCATCTTCACTTTTCTTTTTCAACTACACAACTCGATTATATACAACATCCTTACACAATATAAAAACTAAAAACAGATAGATACATCAAAAAATGACAGTGGAAGGCAATACATAGTAAATGTAAGATCTATTTATTTATTTTATCTTGCAGTTTTCTTACCAACCACAAGAGGTCTGTCTCTCACATTGACAAGGTTCTATTGCAATGCATGTCAATCAACTAGGCACTCAATTTGTTTTGGATGTGTAAATGAAACAAGCATAAAACCAGTCAGCTTCCACGGAGTAGTCAAAAAGTGATTTGTATAATTCTGATATACACGTTTCTTCTTGTTTACTCCAGTCTTCATCTGGCATCTGTCAGCAAAGGCTACAAATCACATTAAAAGAAAACATAAATTCAGCCATTGCTTCTCTATTCAGCACCTAATGGTCATTTTTTATGTTACAAAAGCAAATGTTTAAAAAATAAAATATAAAAATATCAACAACAAATATACACTACTATGCAAATGTTTTCTTATGCTCATCAAGGCTGCATTTATTTGACCAAAAATTACATTAAAAACTGTAATATTGTAAAATATTGTAATTTGTTTTTAAATGTTTCCTTTTTAATATATTTTAAAATGTGATTGCAAAGCTGAAGCGATACTTCACATGATCCTAATATGCCGATTTGGTTCTGATTTTAATAAAAGTAAAAAGAAAGCATTTATTTGAAACAGAAACCCTTTGAAATTTTTCAAATTATAAATGTATTTACTATCAATTTTGATCAATTTAATGCATGCTTGCTGAATAAAAGTATTAAGTAAAAACAACAACAACAACAACAACAACAGTAGTGTTTATTCTTACAATTAATTTTTGGCATCTTAAAGTGGATGTCTTCATACTTACTCTGTCAGATTCATTCTCAGACTCTGGATTCTTCCATTTCTGACTGGACAGAAGCTTCAGCACTAACAATCCAAAAATAACAACTGCAATGCCTAATGAGTTTGCAAACAGAGCTTCAGCAGGCAGTGCCGAATATGGTTCGGTGTTGCTTCCATTTCTCCCATTTCTGCTGAGACACAATCGGTTGGAAACACTGAAACAGCTACAAACATCTCAGCCATTATAAAAACAGACCATTAGAGGATGGTTTCCCCATAATAAGAGCCCACTACATAACTAATTCAAAGAGAAAACATATTATTATGTATCCGAATAAGATAAATCACAGCCATTTCTTGCAGCTACAGGGTTGTGATTATAGGATGGTCACTCACAGTGTCAGCAGTAGTTTTTCATTGATCCCAGACAGGCTGGTGATGAGACTCAGGATGAAGATGGCAATGCCCATCGAGATGTGAATAGGTTTCAGACGGTCTCTAAAAGCCAAAGGGGTCCAGGGCAACAAGAAAGCACAAAGACCCACAAACCACTATTCAATCAGAGGAGAAAGACACAGGAGACCATTTCAAGCATCATTTCTTTAAAATTTGATGGAGTAGAACATACTCAAGGAGCTTTATCAAGCATGAAGCAATGAAAATACTGTGACGTCAATCAGGCTTGACCATGTGTACTATACCTGCAAAGTGAATAGAGCCACTGTGGAGATCCCAGTCCAGCTGTGTAATGAATACAGATGAGGGATGTTGTTGGCAGTGTGAAAATCAAAGGCTGCACACAATCCTAGCACAGACAGCACCAAGGCCACAAATAACAGCCCTGCATGGGCCCGCTTACACCACCGCCGGCTCAAGGTGAGAGGAACACGGTACAGGAGTATGGCTGAGAAAGAGAAACAGACACATTGAGTGAAGGGCTGAAAAAAAAAAAACTGTAAAAACACTCATAGAAAGTATTTTTGGACATGCTTTAAACACTGACTGTACAACTTTTTTATTTTTTTTACATATATTAAGGTAATATGCCAGGAATTTTTTTTTTTTCTGGAATTCTTTCTTTTCGAAGTAAGATATTTTTTTATTAATTTTTATTTTTATTTATTTATTTTAAATCTATATATAACTATTTCCACTAAAATATCAAAATGACAAATATTTATTGAGCAACCAAATCAGCATGAATGATTTCTGAAGGATCTAGTAAAGACTAGAGCACTAGCTATTTAAAATTCAGCTTTACCATCACAGGAATCACTTACATTTTAAAATATGTTCAAAAAGAAAATGGTTATCTTACACTGTAGTAATATTTGACAATATTTCTGTTATTACTGTATTTTTATCAAATAATTCAGAATTGGTGAACATAAGAGACTTCGTTCAAATACATTACAAAAATGTATTGACCTGAAACTAGTAGTGTAGTGTCATTGTAGTGTAAATAATAATATCTGGCTTGTATACTCTCAGTTTGGTCTTAGTAAACAAATGTCATAATTTCTGATGAGCAAGCACTGTAAACAGGAGAAGGAAAGAGAAGAGGTCGCTAGATTAAAAAGAAGAGAGAAAAGGTGTTTATACATGCGAGACAGAAACAGAAGTGTTTCCTCTTACCATTTCCATACAGCACCACGAGACTTGTCACCATGAGGACCGGGTGCCAGTTAAACTGCAAAGAAGATCCATCCCAGGCAAATCCTCCTCTCCAGATCCCACTCCACAGACACACGAATATCACACACAAAAACCCGAGCCACACGCTCAGCAAGTAGAAGAACACAGGGAAACGCATCTAAAACAAGAGACAAAGAAGATGATTGGATTAAATGCATCTTTAATATTTAAATAGTTCCTTCATATTTAAGGGTTTCATCTTAGCTTTCAATTCTTCAGCCAATACCTGGGATTTCTAATAAAGCTGTCTAATGGCAAAAGAGTATTATTTCAATACTTTAATAATAAAATTCTTACCTTTCTTTTTATGTTCAGGTCATTCAATGTGCATAATATCTCCTCTGTTTCTCTCTGTGACTTTCTTTTAAGTCCAACCCCAGATTTTTGAGAGATATTAAGCAATGCAAGTCATGGTCATGCTGTTAACTCATTCTCCTTGAAAGTTTGAAGACGTTTTGTTGTGCTTAAGAGTCTACAGAATTATAATGGTGTCTCAAGGATATTATACACATGGGGGAAAAATATTCTATAAACTGTTTTATACAGGCTTATACAATTTCTGGATTTCTGGCTTATAACATAGGCTTTCTTGCACCCACAATGATTTTGGATATTTCCAAAGGCGAAAATACAATTTTTATTCAAAACTTAGAATATTACAGTAATTTCTCTGACTTGAGTACTGCTGTTCTTTAGGCCATTGCTTCAGGTACTAAACCATTATAAATAATAAACGGCAACTGATGTTCTAAATACAGAATACATATTTTTGCTGTGTCATAGAGACATTAGAGCACCACAAAGGCGTTAGTGTCACTCTGTGATGAAGCGTGTCTTCAGAATTTGTATGATGCCACGCTTGATGTTCTTTCACATAAGATGTCGTGAGAGCAGATACAATGCAGATACAACATGATATGTCTTTTAAAATGCCAGTAAGAGTTGATTTTCTTCCTCAACCTTTATCTAAATGCCACGTTTATCCACACTGGACAGGAGACATGAACGAAATGACTGACATTATCCAGGAATTGACCTAACGAATTTAAGATGGAGATTATTTTAATTTATAGGTCATTATAAAAGTAGTGTCTGTAAAAGTACTGGGTGGCCTTCATCTGCCAGTCACATTTGCATGAAATCAACCTACATGAGCAAATGATAGTGTGCTTTCTCACCGTGTGCCATTTTCTCACTTTTTTAATGAAATAAATTTTTAGCCTGCCAGAAGTCACATGGTGTATTTTCACGGTCATGTAATGTTCTTGCTGCTTTTAAAAATACAAGATGTACAAAGATCTACATTGTTCAGCTATATTTATTGACTCTGAAAAGCAATTGCTACAGCTGCATTTACCGAAGAGATATTAAACTTAACGGTGAAATACAACAAAAGAGGATGACTGTCATATAGTGAAATAAAAACAAACATACAGTGTGTCTATCTCATCATATATCATAAATTAAAACTGAAGCTGCATAAGGTAAAGGCATGCAGAGACAGATGTGCTTAATACAGATTTCCTTATCGTCCTCGTCTTCGATGAACAGTGAAATATGCTGGTTCTTTTCCCAAGGAAGCTCACCGTTTTCAGAAACTAGAATACGGTAGCTTGGGACGTCGGGTCGAAAGCAGAATATCTTAATTGCAGAATGTGGCAGCAGGATGTCCATGGTTTGGTCATTGTATTTTGTAATGAAGGCTTCAACGTCCAGCTTCCCTTGGCTTATAAAGGCTCGCACATTCCTGCTGCTCCTGTTTATCACATTCATTTTAGCGTTGTCATTGCCCATTGTCTGCAATATTCCTAATGATATAAAACAAAATGTGTATCGCAAACATCAAATATAACAGCATCAGTTGTACAACGTAAGTAACCAGGGTTTTAGAACTGAACTGAGAACGTATTTTACATTTCTATTAAATTCCTGGATTTGAATTGAGGTGGTATATACAGGATTGGAATTCATATTTAAATGAAAGGAAGTAGAACAAAATGAATTGAAATTCAAAAATACTGTCATTTTTAAATAGAAAAGTCTAAGACAACTTTGAATGTCAACTTGATAAAGCCTTTTGTACTGAAAAAAGCTTAAAAACCTGAAGTTGTAAAGACCCAACAAAGAAAAAAAACAAACAACAACAGATAGAGCAACAGCTATGTAGATAAAATGAAGCTAGATAGAAAAATAGATAGAAAAACTGAATGAATGAATGAATTGTACAATATAGTTAGATAGATTTAGTAGTTACGGTTCTAAAAACATGATATAATAACCATTATATAAGACCTAAAAGTCAATGCTGACTCAGCAGTGGCTTTGGACTTCAACTGTAAGGAGCAAAAACAAGTATGTCATAGGATGGACCCCATCTGTGACCACTGCTGATGAAGGTCTGACCTCCATCTGTGAGATAGATTGGCTTCCATTCTTTGACATCCTCCTGACTATAACCCAAGTGTATGCTTTGATTATTTCCATCGGTTTCTCTTTGTTATTGGTCCTCACACTACCCACTTTCCTCTCTGATCTTCTTATAAGTGATATTTAACTTTAATAGCAAAGCAAAGGGTACATCTCAAACGAAAAGGCGTTCTTTCTTTTGTGCTGTCGTGGCCTTTGGTCACAAACTGAAAGACAACAATACCTCTCTGATCAAATATGGTGATCGTATAGTCATTATTAAAAGTCAAAGTCAAATTGCATTTTTTTTCTGCTCAGGGTCACTAACACTTCAAATATTTGCATGGTTCTATCAGCACAAGTGTGAAAATCACTAAAAAACTATACATATATTTGGTCTATACATGTGTGTACCAAATCTAGCAGAATAACATCATTCCTACCTCCGCGGGTGCAGAGTTTCAGGTGCGCTTTCTGTGCTGGTTTCAGGTCAGATATCAAGTGCATCAGCGCCCTGGGAGACTTTGAATAGAGAACGTCTGCACGCATTCATAATCACATGCAAATGTCAATGCACACTTTATACTGTCACATTCATGGAAGGACCTTTCATTTCTGAAAGAAAGAGGACATAACAGTGCCGCTAGACTCTAGGCTTCCATTGTAAGTGCATCACAGAACATTTTTTACCTTAAGTGACCCATTCAATGTATGCAGCTTATCCATCAATGCATTCTGTGAGAATTTAACCTATGACCTTATCATTATTAGTACTGTGCTCTAGTTGAGAGAGAGCACTACTGTGGAGTAATCATTTCTGTTTTTTACATTACTTTCTGTGGTAACCTAAGCAAGACAGAGATGCTGTCAATACATTTACATTTATGCATTTAGCAGACGCTTTTATCCAAAGCGTCTTACAGAGCATTCAGGCTATACATTTGTATTGTCAGTACATGTGTTCCCTGGGAATCGAACCCACAACCTTTGCGCTGCTAACGCAATGCTCTACCACTGAGCCACAGGAACAATAGTGCTTTGTTGTGATCTAGCAAATACTCCATTCCAAATTAAACCTGGAATAAAGGTTATTCATACACTGATCAGCCACAACATTGAAGGGCGTTAACTGCCTTTTTATTATTTTGTGCTGTTCTTTGAGGTCTACTTATAATGTTATCAGGGTCCACTGTGAGGTCGACTTTAAATTACTATTTTTGTAAATATTATGAGGTAATAGGCTATTTTCTGTCCTATATTGACCCTTTTCACCTGAACGCTCTGTTTAAATAGGTGTGGCAGATTGTAGACTCGGAAGTAGATGCCCACTAGTATGATTGGATTACAGTTTTGCAGTTTGTCATAGATGGCTCAGCACATAAATACTCAGTACATATCAAACGATCTGTAATAACAGACAAAGAAATAGTGGCCACAGAATAAAACCAGTTACTAACACTTGTGTGTTGCGACATTTCTGTCAGATCCAATATAGTCGGCACAGCATCGTCTTGTAGTTTCAATCTTTCTGAAAATCCCGTGTCGAATTGGGCCTTATTTGTGAACGAATCAGTGAAGTGAAGTGAATGAAGAAACAAGTTCTTACTGACGACGATCTGGCACTTCATTAAAAATAAAGTTCATCCACTCTTTCTTAATGTTGGTACCAGAAGAAAGTAAATGCAAAGGCTGTGTTTTTCCACAACATGGCACTATATAGCGTCTTGTTGTCTTTGGAGCCATCTTCCCTCTACGTCAGCAGGAATTATGCTATGTTGCCAAACGCAGTATCAAATTAGCAAAATATGTACATTTTGAGGCATTTTTTGACTTAATGTGAAAAAGCGTTTTGCGTTTTGGCTGATTGGCTTCAATATAAGCTGGTTTTAGACTAATGAGAACATTTTGAGCTACCTACATAATGTTTTTATAGCACAATGACCTTTTGTTAGTCATTAGATCAAATACATTTAGATTTCTAAGTTCATGACCCCTTTAAAACCACTGCAGAAGACACTGTAAGTCCTGCGAGTTGCATTCTAGGGAATTTTGGGGCCAAGACAACACCCCGAACTCTTTGTAATAGACCTAATGTTTCCAAGCAGAACATTGCCCAGAGTATAGTACTGCCTCCAATGACCTGCCTTCTACTCACAGTGCATCCTGCTGCCATCTCTTCCCCAAGAAACACCACCCACACACCTGCCCATCTACCTGATCTAAAAGAAAACATGATTCATGGGACCAGGCAACCTTCTTCCATTGCTCCATGGTTCAGTTCTGATGCTCACATGGCCATTGTAGGCACTGTCAGACAGCTTTTTTTTACTACGAAAAAAAACCCAAACACTTTGAATGTTTTAGCTTTGGTCATTAATGAGTTTTAAGATGACTAGCTTCCTATGCAGAACACATCGAGTCATGTGTGCATGAAGAAAGCAAACAAAGATAAGAGCTTGACGCAGAAGCTCAACTGCCTCCACGCAGCTGTTGAAAAAGAGCCACGATGAAGCTACAATGGCACCTCAGCTTCGCCTCAATGTTCTTGTATGTGTGGGGTGGGATATTTTCACCAGATCAGCTCAACAAAAAGTGGAACCATTGTGAAGGACACTTTTACAAGGGATGGACCCACCTTCGACTGCTTCTTAAAAAAGCTTCTGTGGACTACGGTTGTAGATGCAATGAAGAGAAATGTATTTCCATCGCTATTTTTCCAACTTTAAAACATGTGCCAGTTTTTTGGGCATATAAAATAAGACATACTGGAGTGCCTGATTTGTCAGAGCATGATCTCTTGAAGAATATCACGACTTGGTATATATCCCCATCGGTAAGATCTTGTGTTTTATCCTTTGATAATAACTCTTGAATAATAAAAAAACAGCATAAAGTCTTTTCTCACTACACCTTTCTGGAGTTATTAATATCTGTGAACATGCGATTAAAATCAATCCTTCATGACTTTACAACTCCATTTGTGTTCCAGTGAGATTTGGGTGAACAATACTTTTAAGCATACAATATTTTCGTAACAAATGATTCTCCATAAACTATTTCATTATCTGTCATTTGACAGATTAAAGCATGGTGTTAACAAAAATCCAGTTTGCATATTTAAAGTAAAATTCAAAGTAAGATCAAGTAATCAAAAAGAAACCTTTGATATCCTTGCTTACTGAATATTTCACGATGAATGAATTTCATAATTAATACACTCTAGAATTTTACATATTATTTTTGCCATTGTTCTTTTTGTTCCTGACAGGTTGCTGAAGATCTGCTCAGCGGAAACTTGCATTCACTCCCTCCTCAAGTGACCGCAAGACCCTCCCCATTAACAACACATATTTTAAGTGGTGTGTTTTATCTCAATGCGAAATACATTCACGAAGAGGAAAACTGGCACAACACAGGCTACATTCGCTGGATCACGTATCACCACACAAACACGAAGGGGCTTAGTTTTGAAGGAGCTCTTGTTCAAAACAGTCAGGAGACATGCAAGTGGAGATGGCTGACGGTGAAGCAACTTATCGGGATTCTTTCTAAAGTCTTCTTGGCCAACCACATGCAACCCTTCAATCATCAAATCGCAGGACCATTAAACCTGAACGGCTTAGATGAAATTCCAGACAGCTTTTCCATAGCGCAAAAGACAGAGAACTTCCTAGACAACGCAATGCCATGTGTGATGACAACAACAATGGAAGTCAAAGAAGCAGAACGTGACTTTTCGAAAGTCAAAACAAGCAGCAACCCCCCACTAACTTCAGATATGATTGTAGGTCTGTGCTCTGTGCTCATTCACCGCACTAGCACCGGTTTGAAGAGATGCCTTGAGAGGACGATATTAGAAAAAGAAAACTACACACCTCTTCAACGCTTTTCTCTGCTAGCAGCAAACCACGTAATGCCAGACCAGAGCCCTCTTCAAATCATTAATCACAGTAAATATACTACAAAAAAGCAACACAAGTGAACTCAGTACGGAGGGAAATTATAATTTTTACTACTTTAATGGCAAAACTAAACGTACAATGAACCACTTTGGACATGGAGTGTATGTAACATCACAGAAGATGACAATGGATGAAAATACATCACATATTAGAGGCAAAATATTATATACTAAAGGGCTGTTTTACCAAAATAAACTTGATTAATTCAGATGAAATTAAGAAAATATTCTTGCTCTGTTCAATTCTGTATTTATTTACAGTATATTATTTATTTGACCAGTCGCTTATATGAAAGCCATTTGGTAAATGTTTTTAATTTTGCCTTGTTTACAAATCAGTGTTTATTACCTTTTAAATAAATCTATTTAAACATCCTTAAATCACAATACATTTCCTTAACAAGCAAAGCTGTATAACACAATTTTCTTGTTCTCTTTAAATAAATATTTCATCAATCACAAATAGTTATTCTAATGAAAAAACATCAAATTACAAAATTAAAATGGGTTTCTGTTGCCATTACATGTTGACTTTAACATTTAATAATGATTAAGGATCATTTTCACAGCATTATACAGCAGTTATATTGATACTGATGCTCCTTTTGGTTAATTAGAATTAATTATGGATGTGTGTCTCATTTGGGTTCTAGTTCTATGCTTAGTTTGCATGACCTGCGATAAATGTCCACATTAAAATAAGCTGTAACTGTAATTCTGATGTATGGGATGATATGAGGTATAGTTACGGCCACCAGTTACAGCATGGTGAACTTATCATATGTACATAGTAAAACTCAGAGACTCAGATAAAACAAAGATAATGACATGGTGTGACATTCCTGTCTAACATCCTTAAGCAGCAAAAGAAATGTTGCTGGAGCCTATGGCGTGATGAGGTTATGGTGGTTGTCTCTCCTTACTGTAGTTCCTATGCATTTACAACTGCAGAACATATTAAGGACTCCAGATAGTACTCCATGTCAAGAAATACTGTGCCAGGACTGGGCTCTACTTCAGTCTGTTCTTAGAAAACATGGCTACATGTGCAGATGCTTTATAGTAAAGTGTGTCTATATCGCAGAAGTGCGCAGGATCAGCCATATGCCATGCACTTGGCTTTACAGAGGATATCATAAAGAGAAAATACAGACTGCAGTTTTACCACCAAAGGTAAGCTATGATGGTTTACAAGATTTAAAATAGCAATTTAGTATAATATTTATTTGATGCAACGAGAAGATTAAATATTTTCAATTTTGGATACATTTTGAAAGATTTATTATTATTATTTTATTTATTTATAATTTTTTACTGTCTGCAAGACAACAGTAATTAGGAAAAATTCAACATTTAGCTGAAATACTGACAGAGGTGGAAAGTAACGGATTACATTTACTCGCGTTAATTGAGTAGCTTTTTGTGTACTTCTACTTTTTAAAGCAATTGTTAAAATCTGTAATTTTACTTTTACTTAAGTATATTTAGTTTGAAGTATTGTACTTCGCTACATTTTAAAACGCATTAATTACCGAGTAAAAAAAAACTGCAGTAAATATTGGGCAGAAGAACAAACTGGCGCTAAAATCACAAGAAAGATGCAGACGATCAAGACAGGCGTTATTGGTGCAGACCCAGCTGAAAACCAAACCCCGTCGTATTCTGCTGAAGTTGAACTCGAAGGAAATGAAGTGAACCCCTGGCCATATTTCATGCTCTATTATGCAGTGTAAGCTGTGTTTGCCTCGGGAGACCAAACTAGCAGCTTATAAAATCTCGACATCACCCCTTCTCAAGCATGTAGAGGTAACGTAAGGTAAATACTTGCATCTTGCACTGGTGGTTAAAATTAAGCTTTAACAGTTTAGCAAAAGGGTTTGCAAAAATTAGACAAAAATACAGTGGTGCAGGGTGTGCGATATCGTCTGCGATAATATAGTAATTGTTGTTTTAACGATGTGCGATTTGACATTATCAGTATTTTGCCAAAAACCAAACAAAACACTCCTACAGTGTGCCGTGAAATCTAGTAGATTAGACTAGTCCGCGTGCATTTGGAGTGCTTTCTTTCACTGCGTGATTCAGTCTGTTAAAATACGTTTAGAATGATCACAAAATTGACGATATAGGGGCAGAAAATGTATATATTTATATCATTTCATATAGTAAATCAACATCACACGAAGAGTGCCGTTTTTTCTCCACAAATCAGCATGATTACATAGGCCTGTAGATTTTTTTCAAAAAACAATAAGTTAATTAAGAGACTATGTTTTAGACACCATATTGCCTGTTTTTGCTCTATTTCGACAAAAAAAAATAATTCCAAACACAGCCACCATACACAGTTTTGCGTCTCTGAGCAACATGACGGTGATGAATCAACTGTTCGATCAACTGAATCTGCGATTCGCTTCAATCGCAATGACTCTCTTAACAGTAACGTGCTGACACCTACTGGCTGTTTTAATTCCACATTTAAGCAGCCCTGTAGAGTTTAGTTCCAACCCTGCTCCAACACACATACCATGTAGTTTTCAAATAAGCCTAAATGATTAGTTTAGATTTTAATTAGGGTTATAAAAAGTGCAGGGCTGTGGCCCTCCAGGAACTGAGTTTGACACCCTTGGCCTATCCCATTTTTTCATCCTTCCCACTGTTAAAATATAAAAATGTAAGTAATTTTTACTCAGAGTAAATTTTAAATGAGCTACTTTTTACTTTTACTTGAGTAGATTTTTAGACTGGTACTTTTACTTGTACTCAAGTAAAATGTCATTAATGTAATGATACTTTTACTTGAGTAGAATATTTTCGTACTCTTTCCACCTCCGAATACTGATTATAGTACATGCTATATTATATTATTCTAAACATAATGAGAATCCAATTGAGATCACATAAACGGTACAGAAGAAAACAAAATACATAAAATCCCAGTAAATACACACCATCTATTAGCAAGAGATTGAAATCAGTATTTGTTTTGTGTTTATGTAAGTCTTTTTCAGTGCTGCACTAATAACACTGAGAAAAAAGACCCAAACTCTCACTGTATTTTCTTGACAGCTGATCAGGAGCTTGCTAAGAGGAAAGATGCGTTCATCAAAACAAGGCATCCCTTCAAAAACATGTCTTATAATTGGTGTATTCCATGTTAAAAGAAAAACGGTCACAAAACTGGACAAGCAACCAAAAGAAAAACCTTCTTACTGCACCATTGACCATCATTCTGGTCAATCCACCGATGGATTTCCAGGGAACGCTTTTGAAGACACCCCTGAAAGAAGTTTATGGAAACAGGTGTTAGATCTAGCTAAGTTTCTAAGGAATACTTTCCCATCTGCCACACGGTTGAGAATATTTATTAATCAAAAGGGTTCAACCATCTGTCCCATATACCAGGCTACAAGATATTCACAACCGCACCAAGGAGTAGAAATCGAAATAAATGACTTAGCGGAAAGCGCTATGAAATTTGCGTCCAATTCTAGTAATGATGCTGTCGTCTACATGGAAAAAATCCTGGTGTTATTAGGAATGGGAGTTTTCCAAATAACAGCAAAGGACAGCATAGTTACAGCAGAGACTAAGACGTTAGTGACAGATAAGATACAAACAAACGACTCGATACACGGAAACCAAGTTCCACTGAAAACGCTTAGGCAAAGAAGAAGCATATGGAAACCAAGGCCAACGACTGTCATAACAGATGACGAATCAAAAGCAGGTGATGACAAGATGACTTCAACCATGTCCTTTAGCCAAACGGTTTTAAAACCACATAATGCAGAAGATAAAACAAAAGAATCAAGCGTAACAAAGAGCTTTGAGACAGAAAGCACTAAAGATCTTCTGTTGAGTACAGAACATACAAGTGAATTTGAAAATCCAGCCACCTCCAGAAAATATGCAAATACTGTCACGTCTACAAAACAACAGACGGGAATTACAACAGTGCTGACTGAAGCAGACCGTACAACAGAACTGGAAAGACCATCAGCAGAAAATGAAGGGAGTGAGAAGAAAATATCTTCAGGGGGCAAAGAAATCAAGCCAACAGTGGAAGCAGTTCAGAAAACCACAACAGTTGGTCAAAAACACCAGACAAGCTTCAGTGGAATTAGATTAACGATGGCAAAAGCAACATCAGAAAAAGGAAACAGTGTGTCTGATATAAAAGAGAAGGATGAGAAAGAATATTCTGAGCAAAGAGAGGACTGGGCAGCAACTGAGAAGTTGATCTTGGTTACAAGTCAGCCTGACATTTTAATGGCAAAAGAACCCCGAACAAATAAACCAGTGACACAGACCACATCCAGAGGAAATAAACATACTGCCATGCTGACAGAAAAAGAGACTGGAATGACAACAGAGCTTCTGAAACTGAATGTACAACAGAAATTGAGTTACAACCACCTGAAGATAAAACACCTGTAGAAAGATCAGATACCACATATGGAGAAAGACAGTCAAAATATGATGGTTTAAGTTCAGAACATTTAAAAACAAAAACTATACATGAACTAGTTACATCGGCTCCCTCTAGAGGATATGAAAATACACTCATAGAGACTGAACATGATTCCTGAACTGAATGTACAACAGCTTTGTGATGACAACAGCTTCCACAAATGAAGAAAAACCGTCAGAACCTGCTGATTTCATTTCAGGAAATATTAAGTTAAAAGGTACAAATGAACCAGCAACACCAACAACTTCCATAAAATATGCAGAAGATTTCATTTCAACCAGACAAGTGACATTAATGACAACAGAGACTCTTGAAACTGAATGTACAACAGAAATTGAGCTACAAACACCAGAAGATAAAACACCTGTGATGACAACAGCTTCCACAAATGAAGAAAAACAGTCAGAACCTGTTGATTTCATTTCAGAAAACACTGAGTCAAAAGGTACAAATGAACCAGCAACACAACAACTTCCATAAAATATGCAGAAGATTTCATTTCAACCAGACAAGAGACATTAATGACAACAGAGACTCTTGAAAATAATGTACAACAGAAATTTACAACACCAGAAGATAAAACACATGTGATGACAACAGCTTCCACAAATGAAGGAAAACAGTCAGAACCCATTGATTTCATTTCAGAAAACACTGAGTCAAAAGGTACAAATGAACCAGCAACACCAACAACTTCCATAAAATATGCAGAAGATTTCATTTCAACCAGACAAGTGACAATAATGACAACAGAGACTCTTGAAAATAAAGGTACAACAGAAATTAACTTATCAACACCAGAAGATAAAACACATGTGACGACAACAGCTTCCACAAATGAAGGAAAACAGTCAGAACCTGTTGATTTCATTTCAGAAAACACTGAGTCAAAAGGTACAAATGAACCAGCAACACCAACAACTTCCATAAAATATGCAGAAGATTTCATTTCAACCAGACAAGTGACATTAATGACAACAGAGACTCTTGAAAATAAAGGTACAACAGAAATTGAGCTACAAACACCAGAAGATAAAACACCTGTGATGACAACAGCTTCCACAAATGAAGGAAAACAGTCAAAACCTGCTGATTTCATTTCAGAAAACACTGAGTCAAAAGGTACAAATGAACCAGCAACACCAACCTTCCAGCAGATTTCCAACCGACAGACATTGACAACAGAGACTCTTGAAAATAAAGGTACAACAGAAATTGAGCTACAAACACCAGAAGATAAAACACATGTGATGACAACAGCTTCCACAAATGAAGGAAAACAGTCAGAACCCATTGATTTCATTTCAGAAAACACTGAGTCAAAAGGTACAAATGAACCAGCAACACCAACAACTTCCATAAAATATGCAGAAGATTTCACAACCAGAAAGTGACATGACAACAGAGACTCTTGAAAATAAAGTACAACAGAAATTGAGCTACAAACACCAGAAGATAAAACACATGTGACAAACACAGCTTCCACAAATGAAGGAAAACAGTCAAAACATTTCATTTCAGAAAACACTGAGTCAAAAGGTACAAATGAACCAGCAACACCAACAACTTCCATAAAATATGCAGAAGATTTCATTTCAACCAGACAAGTGACAATAATGACAACAGAGACTCTTGAAAATGATGTACAACAGAAAAATCAAACAGTGTGATGACACTGAAGAAAACAGTCAGAACCTGTTGATTTCATTTCAGAAAACACTGAGTCAAAAGGTACAAATGAACCAGCAACACCAACACTTCCATAAAATATGCAGAAGATTTCATTTCAACCACACAGAAGAGACATTACAACACAGAGACTCTTGAAACTGAATGTACAACAGAAATGTACTTATCAAACACCAGAAGATAAAACACCTGTGACGACAACAGCTTCCACACATGAAGAAAAACCGTCAAAACCTGTTGATTTCATTTCAGAAAACACTGAGTCAAAAGGTACAAATGAACCAGCAACACCAACAACTTCCATAAAATATGCAGAAGATTTCATTTCAACAGAGAAGTGACATTGACAACAGAGACTCTTGAAACTGAATGTACAACAGAAATTGAGCTACACACCAGAAGATAAAACACCTGTGAAACAACAGCTTCCACAATGAAGAAAAACAGTCAAAAAATTTCAGAAATGAGTCAAAAGGTACACCAGCAACACCTGCAGAAGATTGATGATCTTGAAGACAACAGAAATCAACTTATCGAAGATAAAACACCTGTGATGAAGAAAAACAGTCACATTTCACACTGAGTCAAAAGGTACAAATGAACCAAACACCAACAATAAAATATGCAGAAGATTTCATTTCATTGAGTCTTGAAACTGAATGTACAACAGAAATACAAACACCAGAAGATAAAACACATGTGAGACAACAGCTTCCACACATGAAGAAAAACCGTCAGAACCTGTTGATTTCATTTCAGAAAACACTGAGTCAAAAGGTACAAATGAACCAGCAACACCAACAACTGCAGAAGATTTCACATTTCAACAGAGACTCTTGAAAATAAAGGTACAACAGAAATTGAGCAACAAACACCAGAAGAAAAACACCTGTGACGACAACAGCTTCACAAATGAAGGAAAACAGTCAAAACCTGAGATTTCATTTCAGAAAACACTGAGTCAAAAGGTACAAATGAACCAGCAACACCAACATTCCACAAAATATGCAGAAGATTTCACAACCAGAGAAGAGACATTGACAACAGAGACTCTTGAAAAAAGGTACAACAGAAATCTACAAACACCAGAAGATAAAACACCTGTGATGACAACAGCTTCCACAAATGAAGGAAAAAACAGTCAAAACCTGCTGATTTCATTTCAGAAAACACTGAGTCAAAAGGTACAAATGAACCAGCAACACCAACCTTCCATTCCAAAATATGCAGAAGATTTCATTTCAAACACAGAAGAGACATTGACAACAGAGACTCTTGAAAATAAAGGTACAACAGAAATTGAGCTACAAACACCAGAAGATAAAACACCTGTGATGACAACAGCTTCCACAAATGAAGGAAAACAGTCAGAACCTGTTGATTTCATTTCAGAAAACACTGAGTCAAAAGGTACAAATGAACCAGCAACACCAACAACTTCCATAAAATATGCAGAAGATTTCATTTCAACCAGACAAGTGACAATAATGACAACAGAGACTCTTGAAAATAAAGGTACAACAGAAATTGAGCTACAAACACCAGAAGATAAAACACCTGTGATGACAACAGCTTCCACAAATGAAGGAAAACAGTCAGAACCCATTGATTTCATTTCAGAAAACACTGAGTCAAAAGGTACAAATGAACCAGCAACACCAACAACTTCCATAAAATATGCAGAAGATTTCATTTCAACCAGACAAGTGACATTAATGACAACAGAGACTCTTGAAAATAAAGGTACAACAGAAATTGAGCTACAAACACCAGAAGATAAAACACATGTGATGACAACAGCTTCCACAAATGAAGGAAAACAGTCAGAACCTGTTGATTTCATTTCAGAAAACACTGAGTCAAAAGGTACAAATGAACCAGCAACACCAACCATGTCCACAAAATATGCAGATTTCACAATGAACAGAGAAGAGACATTGACAACAGAGACTCTTGAAAATAAAGGTACAACAGAAATTGAGCTACAAACACCAGAAGATAAAACACATGTGATGACAACAGCTTCCACAAATGAAGGAAAACAGTCAGAACCCATTGATTTCATTTCAGAAAATATTGAGTCAAAAGGTACAAATGAACCAGCAACACCAACAACTTCCATAAAATATGCAGAAGATTTCATTTCAACCAGACAAGTGACATTAATGACAACAGAGACTCTTGAAAATAAAGGTACAACAGAAATTGAGCTACAAACACCAGAAGATAAAACACATGTGACGACAACAGCTTCCACAAATGAAGGAAAACAGTCAGAACCCATTGATTTCATTTCAGAAAACACTGAGTCAAAAGGTACAAATGAACCAGCAACACCAACAACTTCCATAAAATATGCAGAAGATTTCATTTCAACCAGACAAGTGACATTAATGACAACAGAGACTCTTGAAACTGAATGTACAACAGAAATTGAGCTACAAACACCAGAAGATAAAACACCTGTGATGACAACAGCTTCCACAAATGAAGGAAAACAGTCAGAACCTGTTGATTTCATTTCAGAAAACACTGAGTCAAAAGGTACAAATGAACCAGCAACACCAACAACTTCCATAAAATATGCAGAAGATTTCACAATGAACAGAGAAGAGACATTGACAACAGAGACTCTTGAAAATAAAGGTACAACAGAAATTGAGCTACAACACCAGAAGATAAAACACATGTGATGACAACAGCTTCCACAAATGAAGGAAAACAGTCAGAACCCATTGATTTCATTTCAGAAAACACTGAGTCAAAAGGTACAAATGAACCAGCAACACCAACAACTTCCATAAAATATGCAGAAGATTTCATTTCAACCAGACAAGTGACATTAATGACAACAGAGACTCTTGAAACTGAATGTACAACAGAAATTGAGCTACAAACACCAGAAGATAAAACACCTGTGATGACAACAGCTTCCACAAATGAAGGAAAACAGTCAGAACCTGTTGATTTCATTTCAGAAAATATTGAGTCAAAAGGTACAAATGAACCAGCAACACCAACAACTTCCATAAAATATGCAGAAGATTTCACAATGAACAGAGAAGAGACATTGACAACAGAGACTCTTGAAAAAATAAAGTACAACAGAAATTGAGCTACAAACACCAGAAGATAAAACACCTGTGATGACAACAGCTTCCACAAATGAAGGAAAACAGTCAGAACCCATTGATTTCATTTCAGAAAACACTGAGTCAAAAGGTACAAATGAACCAGCAACACCAACAACTTCCATAAAATATGCAGAAGATTTCATTTCAACCACACAGGAGACATTACTAACAACAGAGACTCTTGAAACCGAATGTACAACAGAAATTTACAAACACCAGAAGATAAAACACCTGTGACGACAACAGCTTCCACATATGAAGAAAAACAGTCAAAACCTGTTGATTTCATTTCAGAAAACATTGAGTCAAAAGGTACAAATGAACCAGCAACACCAACAACTTCCATAAAATATGCAGAAGATTTCATTTCAACCAGACAAGTGACATTAATGACAACAGAGACTCTTGAAAATACAACAGGTGTGACAAACAGAACATTGAAGCTCAGAACCTGTTGATTTCATTTCAGAAAACATGAGTCAAAAGGTACAAATGAACCAGCAACACCAACAATAAAATATGCAGAAGATTTCATTTCTGAGACTGATGTACAACAGCTTAAAACACACGACAACAGCTGAAGGAAAACAGTCAAACCCATTGATTTCATTTCAGAAAACACTGAGTCAAAAGGTACAAATGAACCAGCAACACCAACAACTTCCATAAAATATGCAGAAGATTTCATTTCAACCAGACAACTGAGAAACATTGACAACAGAGACTTTGAAAAAAACAATCAAGGAAAGGTACAACAGAAAACTTTCAAACACTTTGGACTAATTCATCGCACTAGAGATGCCACAGAACATGCAACTGAAGTGAATTAATTACAGCAGGAAAACATGCAGAAGATTTAACCTGAACATGAGATGACAACACAGAGTCTTGAAACTGAATGTACAGGATAGAACCATGTGACAACAGAGAATCATTTCAGAAAATATAAAGTCAAAAGGTACAAATGAACCAGCAACACCAACAGACATTCCATGAAACTATGAGAAGTACAACAGAATTCATCAAAAACAATCAGAGGAAAGGAAAGAAATAAGCCAACAATGGCAGTGCCACGGGTGGAAACTCAAACACCACCAAGCAAAGTAACAGAAGCGTCATGGCATACAGATGAAGATGGTTGCTTTGGACTAATTCATCGCACTAGCTCTGGGTTGAAAAGATGCCAGGAAAAGATTATTGAAATTGATGATTTAAAGCCGGAACACCTTGCAACTGAAGGTATAAATGAATTAATTACAACAGGAAAACATGCAGAAGATTTACTTAAGACTGAACATGAGAAAAGGATGACAACACAGAGTCTTGAAACTGAATGTACAACGGAAATTGAGTTTTATACACCAGAAGATAAAACACATGTGAGTACCACACATGACAGTCAGAATATCTTTCACATCTCCAAATGAATACAAAATATGCAGAAGACACGTTACTAACAACAGAAGAATGTACAACAGAACCCACCAGAAGATAAAACACCTGATACCACATATCATTTCAGAAAATATGAGTCAAAAGGTACAAATGAACCAGCAACACCAACAACTTCCATAAAATATGCAGAAGATTTCACAATGAACAGAGAAGAGACATTGACAACAGAGACTCTTGAAAATAAATGTACAACAGAAATTGAGCTACAAACACCAGAAGATAAAACACCTGTGATGACAACAGCTTCCACAAATGAAGGAAAACAGTCAGAACCTGTTGATTTCATTTCAGAAAACACTGAGTCAAAAGGTACAAATGAACCAGCAACACCAACAACTTCCATAAAATATGCAGAAGATTTCATTTCAACCACAGAAAGTGACATTATGACAACAGAGACTCTTGAAAATAAAGGTACAACAGAAATTGAGCTACAAACACCAGAAGATAAAACACATGTGACGACAACAGCTTCCACAAATGAAGGAAAACAGTCAGAACCTGTTGATTTCATTTCAGAAAACACTGAGTCAAAAGGTACAAATGAACCAGCAACACCAACAACTTCCATAAAATATGCAGAAGATTTCATTTCAACCGGACAAGTGACATTAATGACAACAGAGACTCTTGAAACTGAATGTACAACAGAAATTAACTTATCAACACCAGAAGATAAAACACATGTGACGACAACAGCTTCCACAAATGAAGGAAAACAGTCAGAACCTGTTGATTTCATTTCAGAAAACATTGAGTCAAAAGGTACAAATGAACCAGCAACACCAACAACTTCCATAAAATATGCAGAAGATTTCACAATGAACAGAGAAGAGACATTGACAACAGAGACTCTTGAAAATAAAGGTACAACAGAAATTGAGCTACAAACACCAGAAGATAAAACACCTGTGATGACAACAGCTTCCACAAATGAAGGAAAACAGTCAGAACCTGTTGATTTCATTTCAGAAAATATTGAGTCAAAAGGTACAAATGAACCAGCAACACCAACAACTTCCATAAAATATGCAGAAGATTTCATTTCAACCAGAGAAGTGACATTAATGACAACAGAGACTCTTGAAACTGAATGTACAACAGAAATTGAGCTACAAACACCAGAAGATAAAACACCTGTGACGACAACAGCTTCCACATATGAAGAAAAACAGTCAAAACCTGTTGATTTCATTTCAGAAAACACTGAGTCAAAAGGTACAAATGAACCAGCAACACCAACAACTTCCATAAAATATGCAGAAGATTTCATTTCAACCACACAGGAGACATTACTAACAACAGAGACTCTTGAAAATAAAGGTACAACAGAAATTGAGCTACAAACACCAGGAGACAAAACACCTGTGACGACAACAGCTACCACATATGAAGAAAAACAGTCAAAACCTGTTGATTTCATTTCAGAAAACACTGAGTCAAAAGGTACAAATGAACCAGCAACACCAACAACTTCCATAAAATATGCAGAAGATTTCATTTCAACCAGAGAAGTGACATTATTGACAACAGAGACTCTTGAAACTGAATGTACAACAGAAATGTATCTACAAACACCAGAAGATAAAACACCTGTGACGACAACAGCTACCACATATGAAGAAAAACCGTCAGAACCTGTTGATTTCATTTCAGAAAATATTAAGTCAAAAGGTACAAATGAACCAGCAACACCATCCACTTTTAGAGAACATATGTCAGACCGACAGAACATGAAATGGCACTAGTGTTTCCTGATATAGGATATACAACAGAATCAAAGAGCTCAACAGAAAAACCTGAAGATGTCCTGGAAAAACAATCAGAGGAAAGGAAAGAAATGAAGCCAACAATGGCAGTGCCACGGTTGGAAACTCAAACACCACCAAGCAAAGTAACAGAAGCAATCTTTCTAATTCATCGCACTAGCTCTGGGTTGAAAAGATGCCAGGAAAAGATTATTGAAATTGCCGGAACACCTTGCAACTGAAGGTATAAATGAATTAATTACAACAGGAAAACATGCAGAAGATTTAATTAAGACTGAACATGAGAAAAGGATGACAACACAGAGTCTTGAAACTGAATGTACAACAGAAATTGAGTTTTATACACCAGAAGATAAAACACACGTGGAGAGAACAGATACCACACATGAAGAAAGACAGTCAGAATATAATGGTTTACTTTCAGAACATCTAACAAAAAGTACAAATGAACAAGCAACACCAACCATGTCCACAAAATATGCAGAAGATTTCACAATGAACAGAGAAGAGACATTACTAACAACAGAGACTTTTGAAACTGAATGTACAACAGAAATTGAATACAAACACCAGAAGATAAAACACCTGTAACGACAACAGCTACCACATATGAAGAAAAACAATCAGACCAACAATGGCAGTGCCAGGGTGGAAACTTTCAAACAGATGAAGATGGTTGCTTTGGACTAATTCATCGCACTAGCTCTGGGTTGAAAAGATGCCAGGAAAAAAAGATGATTAAATTTTATGATTTAAAGTCAGAACACCTTGCAACTGAAGGTATAAATGAATTAATTACAGCAGGAAAACATGCAGAAGATTTAATTAGAACTGAACATGAGAAAATAATGACAACACAGAGTCTTGAAACTGAATGTACAACAGAAATTGAGTTACAAACACCAGAAGATAAAACACCTGTGACGACAACAGCTACCACATATGAAGAAAAACCGTCAAAACCTGTTGATTTCATTTCAGAAAACACTGAGTCAAAAGGTACAAATGAACCAGCAACACCAACAACTTCCATAAAATATGCAGAAGATTTCATTTCAACCACACAGGAGACATTACTAACAACAGAGACTCTTGAAACCGAATGTACAACAGAAATCAACTTATCAACAACAGGAGACAAAACACCTGTGACGACAACAGCTACCACATATGAAGAAAAACAGTCAAAACCTGTTGATTTCATTTCAGAAAACACTGAGTCAAAAGGTACAAATGAACCAGCAACACCAACAACTTCCATAAAATATGCAGAAGATTTCATTTCAACCACAAGGAGACATTAAACAGAGACTCTTGAAAATAAAGGTACAACAGAAATTGAGCTACAACACCAGAAGATAAAACACCTGTGACAACAACAGCTTCCACAAATGAAGGAAAACATCAAACCTGTTGATTTCATTTCAGAAACACTGAGTCAAAAGGTACAAATGAACCAGCAACACAACAACTTCCATCAAATATGCAGAAGATTTCATTTCAACCAACAGAGACATCCAACAGAGGCTCTTGAAACTGAATGTACAACAGAAATTTCACCAGAAGATAAAACACTTGTGATGACAACAGCTACCAGAAGAGTCAAAACATTTCATTTCAGAAAACACTGAGTCAAAAGGTACAAATGAACTAGTTACACCAACATTGAAGATCTGAATGATCTTGAATGAATGTACAACAGAAATTGAGCTACAAACACCAGAAGATAAAACACCGACAACAGCTTCACAATGAAGGAAAACGTCAAAACCTGTTGATTTCATTTCAGAAAACACTGAGTCAAAAGGTACAAATGAACCAACACCAATTCCATAAAATATGCAGAAGATCTCACAATGAACAGAGAAGAGACATTGACAACAGAGACTCTTGAAACTGAATGTACAACAGAAATTGAGCTACAAACACCAGAAGATAAAACACCTGTGATGACAACAGTTACCACATATGAAGAAAGGGAGACAGATAATGAAGTTTTAAGATCAGAACATATTGCCACTAAAGGCACAAATGAACCATCAAACCCTTCCAGGGGACATGAACATATAGTCACATAGTGACTGAACCAAGAAGTAAAAATGACAACAGAGCTTCATGAAACAGAAAGTACAACAGAAATCAACTTATCAACACCAGAGACAAAACATCTGTGGAGAGAACAGATACCAGGCATGAAGAAAGACAGTCAGAATATGATGGTTTAAGTTCAGAACATCTTGTAACAGAAGGTACTAATGAATTAGTTACATCCACCCCTTTAAGAAGACATGAACATACTGTCATAGTGACTAAACATGAGATTACAACAAATTACAACAGAACTTCCTGAAAGAGAATGTACAAAAGAAAATGAGATACTGACACCAGAAGATATAACACTACCAAGCAAAGAAACAGAAGGATCACAGCCTACGGATGAAGATGGTTGCTTTGGACTAATTCATCGCACCACCTCTGGGATGAAGAGATGCCAGGAGACGATGATAATGAATAAAAATTATGTCACACAAATTACTACATCAAATCCACAAGAGCCTTCAACTGTGAAAGATAAGCAAGAGACAACAGAGTTGTCTTCCATATTGCAGAACACATTGCAATCATCAACTCTTAGTAAATATCAGAGTTCTAAACAAATTAGGCAAAATAATATGGATGAAGTTAATGCTGAAGATGAAAATAACCACTTCTACTATTTCAATGGCAAGTTAAAAAGAGTTGAAAATCATGCATTGGGGCTCAAGTATGATAACAACACTTACACAAGCCAGATCATAGGACAATCATAGTATTATTGAAATAAAACTGTAATTACATAAATTGTGTAATTGTAATGTGTAATTAATAATCAACGACCCAAAGCTGATCGCATGTACATTTACATAGAGATCAAATCAATACTGTTGGGTTCCCTATCATAGGTGTCACTACATATTAAACATTAAATGTTATAAATAAATAATGTTACAAATAATTCTAAAGTAAATTTATGGCAGCTTTTTGGTGTACGTTTCTTGTGACTGACGCTATATAGCTACATAATTACATACATGTAATAACTGCAACGACAGTACAATCTTGTTTTTTCTTTTGTCGTCGATCTAAGATAGATAGATAGATAGATAGATAGATAGATAGATAGATAGATAGATAGATAGATAGATAGATAGATAGATAGATAGATAGATAGATAGATAGATAGATAGATAGATAGATAGATAGATAGATAGATAGATAGATAGATAGATGAAGGAAAGCGTCACAGCTCAGGGGAGTGTGTCTGTTGTAGCCCCCTGCGCTGTCACCTGATTGATTATCCATACAGTAGGCTAGTTGAATGTTGGACTGTCAGTTTGTTGCTGTCTTGCAAGAGGAAAGCATGACTGACTAATTCCAGGTAAGAAAATAAATAGACAGATAAAACGTGATTGATGTGCTGAGGAGCAGAAGATGGTTTCCAAAGTGTCTCAGAGAGGCGTTTAATAAGAAGATGAAGAGAGAAGTTCAGACGAGCGTCGGAGAAACTTTGAGGGAATAACGAGCCACCGGATCAGATCACAGTGCGGTGTTTTTGCTATTTGTGTGAAACAGCTCTCTTTAAACAGAGAACAAGAACATTTGCCATTGTTTTTATGATCTGCTCTGTTGAACGAATCTGTACGGACTATTTATTAGTTTACTTCGTAACATCATCTCGAGTCGCCTGTAGATGCGAGAATGCGAGAATGATTCGATTCCATGTGTGTGTGTGTGTGTGTGTGTGTGTGTGTTTTCATATTCGATGCAGATATTGCTGTCTAATCTGTTGGATTAGTGTTTTGCCTGCAGTCTTAACCTTTGCCAATATCACGTTTAAGTTAACATTTGATTAATATTTTATTATTTTAGTTTTTAATAAACGATTAGCCTATATGGCAGTAAAAATATGCAAACAATAATTTTCTCTAACGAAAATCAATGAAATTATGAATAAATAATTATGAAATCTATACAATTTCACTATCATCATCATCATTTTTTTTTAGTTTTTTAGATCCTGCTTATTTTGAGTAAACTATATATTGACAGATTTTACCCAAACGTTTGGACTGTGTTCTCAGAACAAGGATATTCAAATAATCTGAACAGAACTATGTTTCTTCATTTGTCAGCATATTGCAAGATTACAAGACAAAGATGGACTGAAATCAATCCAGAATGGAAGCAATACAATTACAGAAACCTGGATATTGAAGATAAAAGGATTGTGCTACCAGACAATGTGAAATCATGTATTAGCAAGAAGAAGCTGGAACAGCTAAAGGACATTCTACTGGCATACTGAGATTGGACAGTGGGGGTCATTATAATGCTGGTATCACACAATTTTTGACTGAAGAGGTTTTTGCCAAGCTGAGCAGCCCGTCAATAAACACCACAGACTGTCCCAAGTGGCTTAAAATCAATGCTTACAAAGCATGTCCTTAATAGGAATGAGATAAAGGCATGAATGTGTTAATCAACAACAAGGAACACCCATGTAAAATGCATGTACTGGTGTTCTTCAAACAGATAAAACCCTAGAAGACGATCAGTATGAACCTGACTGCCTCATCTTCTGGACCTCATGCTGAAGGATTCTAACCTCTCTCGCTCTCAGTTCATCCAGGAATTCTCCATTCCTCCTCTGGTGGCCGTGCCCAGACTCCCTAGCACCCTGCTTCCAGTTTTTGGTCTGCTCTACGTGCTAATTTTTGGGCTTGCAATGGTGGGAAATGGCGCGGTGCTGGTTCTCTTATGCCGCAGGAAGGCTCTACAGTCTCCCAGCACCTTTTTCATTTGCTCTCTGGCACTTAGTGACCTCTTGATATCCATAGTGTGTGTTCCTGCCACACTGCTGCAGCACTTCTTCACCAACTGGTTGGCAGGTAAGCTTAATTATGTTCACGCTTGACAGATTTTTTACTTTCTGTTATTTCTATGCGTCATAAGTGTCTATATCCATTTGGAAACCCAATTCTTTCCAAGGTCTCCAGTTGCATATAACTCAACTTCAACTCTATTATGTGACAGCTTTGGGAAAGAAAAGCTTTAAGGATATATAGTTCATGCATGGTCGAACAGGGCTCTAGAGTGCGACCAATTTGGTCGCACATGCGACCTAATTTCTCAAGGGTGCGACTAATAAAAATCCTAGGTCGCACTGGTGCGTCCAGCCATTCGAGAAAAAAAAACAAGTCTCCGCGACTCTGAAAGTCTCTCTGTTGTTCAACAAGACACATACATTAGGCCCATATCGTGGTCTAAACCAATCAGAGATAGTGAAGGGCGGACCCCCCTCTGATTGGCCGTGGTCCAGATATTCCTGTACATGTGTGTGCGTCTGAAAATGCGTGTGCTGCTGCTGCAGTCAGACAGAGAGAGAGAGAGGTAAGTAATAAAGATGCGTGCAGTGTTGCCAATTTCGCTAGATTTAGCGCCTTTTTAGACCCCATAGTGACTTTTAAAAAAAACAAAACAACTAGCGACAAATCTAGCAACTTTTTGGACAAACTTTAGTGAGTCTCTGTGAGATTTCGTTGGTACTGCCGCGGCGGCGCGAGATCAGCGCGCACGCGGCTCTTTCTCTGCATCGGCTCTGTTCAGTGAATGTCTGAGAGGAGCTAAAGAGATATTATTGCTTCTCTAAGTTTGCATGCAAATATAGCTGAAATCACAGCACAGGAATTGTCTTGTCTTATATTGTGTATTATTTGATTTCATCAGCCAACGGCTCAATAAAATATATAAATTAGGATTTTTGTGGACTAACTTCTTGGAAGGGAGAGCTGGTTATGTATTCTTAAAGGGCTGTGTTTCAGTCACTATTTCATATTTATCCCGTTGACTGACAACAGAAACAGTCAAATATATAAAGTAAAACTGTTTTATTGAGAATTTGGCTGCATTAAAATACAGTATGAAAACAGAGAGACAATTAGACAGAACAGAACAGTTTTTTTCTTTACTTTATTGTACTTTTAGTCATTTAGCAGCCACTTTTATCCAAAACGACTTACAAATAAGAAAAAGTAACTAAAATTAAAAGTTAAAACTATAAATATTATATATACACATTTAAGAAGATAAAGAAATTAAATAAAAATGACAAATGCATACAAGTACATTTCAAAACTAAACATTTAATTGAAAACAAAAATAAAGCTAAAAACAATTCAAAATATTAATTCACGAAAAGTTATGAGTATAATAATGATTCTTACATAAAACGAAAGGCCTAAGTATACTTATTTTTTACATAGTAAGAATTGGCTATAAAAACTGTAAATACCTTATATATATATATATTATATATATATATATATATATATATATAATGTTTAGTGAAATTATTTGGTAGACTTTGGATTTTTTTTATAGGTTTAAGGGGGGGGGGGGGGTTGAGAAGCACTGCACTAGAGCATCCCTTCACTCAGAAACAGTGGAAGATCTGATAAGAATCAGTGTAGGGGGCCGAGTCTGGAAGATGTTGATGCTAGAGAGAGTGTGGTCAGCTGGTTTAGCCAAGGACAAAGATCAAGAAGGACAAACTACAGGAGCTGGCCATCCGAAGGGCATGTGACTGCGATGGAGGATAGTCCATAAGACATTGAGCCATGAGATGTTCAGTTTGATGCCTTTAAAACACTTAATTTAGATTTTCTTTTTATTTCATTTATCTTGAGATGTTTTAAGTTTAAATATCAGCTCAGTGAAGCACTTTAAGCACCAACACTTTTTCAGTAAGTTACCTTTCTTGTAGAATTGTACTTCAAATCGTTTACTAGTCAATATTGCCTATACGAAAATGTGGGTGTGCACTTAACTTTTGTGCTAGGCGCACCAGTGCAACCAGTGCAAAAAGTTAGTCTAGAGCCCTGATGGTCGAAGACACTGACGAATGAAACAGAGCACTTGACCTCCAGTGCATTCATCTCACAATTCAGTGCTCATAGATGGTATACTGTTGTTCAAAAGGTAAAGGTTTTCTGTGCTTTCTACATGTTTTTTTTTAAATCTTTCACAAAACTACAATTCAACAACAGTTTGTACCACACTTCAGTAAATGTGCACAGATTCAAAGATGCACTTGGAACACGAATTCATGCCAGTGAATAAATCGTGTGCAAAACTGTACTTAGGCCTGACATTGGATTTGGTCTATCCATAATAATGCAGTATATTGGACCTGTGTCTTTTGGGGCATCCTTCAAGCACAAAAATAAGCTGAGGTTTTTAAAAAGACAAACTGTGTTTGAAACTGTCTGGTATCATAAAAGAACAGCAGAATTCATTTATTTTCCATATGTAAGAAAGGGTATCTGATGTTAATAATAATAATACACCCCAAAATGAGAATCCTGTCATCATTTACTCACCCTCATGTTCTCACAAACCTGTTTGATTTTTTTTCCTGTGAAAAATGCCAGTGCTTTTTGCATATAGAATAGATGTCAAATTGTCCAGGTTGTTTTAGACCCCATTGTCTTTTATTATCTGGACAAAAACAGTTGGAATACAGGGTTGAGGGTGAATAAATGATATTTTGGAAGAATTGTCCCTTTAAGTGGACAAATGTCATTATTGTAATCTGCAATGTAATTTAATTCTGGGATGGGAAAGATGAATTTGCAGCAGGCATTATTCCAGTCTCCAGTGTCAAACAATCCTTCAGAAATCATTCTAATATGCTGATTTGGTGCTGAGGAAACATTTCTTTTTATTATTAATATTGAAAAAAAATAACAGTTTAATATTGTTGCAGAAACTATGAAATCTTTTTTTCTAGGATTCTTTGATAAATAAAAAGTTAATGAGAAGAGCATTTATTTGAAGATAAATTTGTACAACAGTATAACATGTTATTGACATTTTGACAAATTTAATGCTCAATGAAAATATTTATTAAAATAAATACTGATCCCAAGCGTGTATAGTGTAGTGCAGTGCTACCCAAACCTGTCCTGGAGGGCATTTTAAATGTCTCCCCTATCTAACACACCTGATTCAACTCATCAGCTCGTTAGTAGAGGCTGCAAGGCATGAATTGGTTGTGTCTGATTGATAAGGGATCAATCTTTGATCAATCAATAAGCATTGCCTATTCCATTAGTATGCGTCATGTTGTGTTTTAGATTCTGTCGTTTCCAAGAATCAATGCTACTTCATCTGATGACACTTTATAATGAAGGACAGTCATGTCCAGCATGCAACAGGTGGATTATGCCAGTGTGCTTTTGGAATTATGTAGGATCAGTGATCTGGAAAATAAGAATTAGTGGGTTATAGAAGACTCCTCAGAACTGCAGGGAGAAGATTGCTCCTTAAATCCATGGCAACACAAACCCAATCTGATCTCCTTTATTGTTATTATGTGGAACATTGTGTCAGAAAATGAAGCCTGTGGTCCTACTCCGCACCTCTGTCTTCATCAATGTTCATAAAAACTATACATTCACTGCCTACACATTTCCCTCTATTAGTTGTCAACACTTAAACCTATGTACTGTGTGTCTATGTAAACAGGTCAGCCAGTTTGTTATTCAATATTATACACAGTGTTTCATAATTTGCCTGTTTTTTTAATTTTTTAATTTTCTGACCAACAGGTGATTTCCTGTGCAAGTTAATGCCATTCCTACAAGTGACAGCCATCGCGACCAGCATGCTCACCATGACTTGTATTGCTGTAGAGCGTTTCCAGGGAATCCTTTATCCTCTGCATGTCTGCAACAGCTACTTTCTTTGTCATGCCTTCAAGATGCTGGGTGAGTTATGGAAAGAGACATTATTAAATAACTGAATTTGTTCATTCACTTCTATGATGTTACTGTACGGTAAGGAAATTAAAATATTATTTCACATTTATAGTAAACTAAAAATATTTATTGTATTTTTCCCTACAAAATATATATGCAGGATTTTTTCCACATATCTTCTTACTGTTAAAAATGAGTCTCATCAAAAGAATAATTACAAAAATCAATCAATCAAATAGTAATAATAATACTCAATTAATTTAATGATTTCTGATCAGTTTTTAGAAAGCAGAATGAAAATTAATGTCATCAAATATAGTTAATTTAGTTTGTTGACTCCTGAAAAAAACAGAGCTAGACAATAGTGACATTTACATTACATTACATTTGCATTTATGCATTTAGCAGACGCTTTTATCCAAAGCGACTTACAGTGCATTTAGGTTATACATTTTTTCATCAGTATGTGACGCTGTAGAAAACCACAAATATTGTGTTTTTGCCTTATTTTACAGTGCCAATGTGGTTGGTTGCCCAGACAATCTTTCACAAAGATATTTTAAAGAACGTTTTGTCTATATAATGAAACTGACAACCAAATTTGAACCCCATTGACTTATGGACAAAAACAGTGACCATTTTCAAAATACCTTCCTTTGTGTTCTTTTGAAACTCTACGAAACTACAAATATTATGTCTTGTCCCTCATTTTACAGTGGCCGCGTGGTTGGTTGCCCTGGCAATCGCGGCTCCCATGTGCTTTGTTCAGAAAGTGGAGGTAAATATGTAACCTTAAGAAAAAAATACTACATTCACATTCTGACATTTCCAGAACAACCCCTATCCATTATATAGACCACCATTAAACAAGCAATTTAGAGGTTGCTCACACTCTGTTGCAGGGACATATTATTTAACACACAAAGCTCAAGCCATTAACAGTAAAAGATAAGCAACACAATGAAATCGGTCATAAACATCAGTATTCAGTTCAGATAGTAATATCAGCTAAATCTATCTGAGGAAAGAAATAAATGCCATTATGTTTATAACATGCTTTGTAATTATTAAACCAAAAGATTACATGAAACAAATAGAACAAATCGGCTGATGGTTTAAATTTAAGCAGAACATGTCTTGACTCTTTGACATGTAATTTTCATTCACTGCAGCTACCACCAGAGATAACAGATGCATCAACACTATTAGATGAACATCAAATTAGATGTTGCTATGCTAGAGAAGACCATTGAGGGCTTCAAATGCAATGCCCATTATATATTCATTGAGATATAATGCCTTCCACTTATCATGTTTGTGTTTTTGCTTTATGTTTATTGTCCTTGCATGTGCGGCTTTCACACATTTTTTTCCTCAAAGACATTTTGTATGCATCGCTCCAATCAAATGATCATTGATATCATGTTGTTTCAGGCAAATAAACTTCATAAGAAGGACAAAAAGCTGCCTTTAACCATTAGCAATGCCTGTCAGTCAGTAAATCAGACCGTTATAATTCATGTGTGAATTAAAAAGCATCATCATGAGCAGCATTATACAATATTATTTGCTAAACAAATTCATTAGATTGAATATTTGAATATTTAGCTGCCTCTAGCATTCCCTCCATCTGTCAAAGAATGAAGGATTCACGTAATAAGTTGGCTCTTATTTAACTCCCCAGGTGAAGTATGACTTTCTGTTTGATGTCCACCACACCTGTTGTTTGGAAGTATGGCCAAGCCAGAAGCAGAGGAGAGCCTACACTACCTGTCTGTCCGTCCTGGTGTTTCTGGTCCCTCTGATGACCATGGCCATCCTCTACTGGAAGATCATGCGGGAGCTCTGGGGCAAGCACACAGTACACGACGTCATGTTTCAAACGCTCCCGGGATCTGAAATCAACAAGATTACCAGGTTAGTCTACAACAGGGGCTTCGCTTACTATTTAATTGTTTATATCATTATTGTCTCAAAAATGAAGTTATGCATTAAACAAAATAGTAATATTAAATTAACTGCTACTGAAGTTGTAATTTACATTAAGAAGCGAAATATATTAAAGGGATACTTAAGGATCTTTTCCAGCTGATGAACATAAACATTTTAAAGCTGATCAGAATCCACCTGACCTTAAGAAGCTTAAGTACTTAAAGCCGTAGACAAGGTAACTGACAAGAAGTAGTGTGTTGATTTAAAATGAATTTAAAACTAAAAGTTACTAAAATACAATGCAGTCTGTTCGGACAACAGTTATTAACAAATGCATAAATAGATGAGTTTTTTTAAATGTGGCTACTGTTTTAGATCTGATCTCTTTGGAAACTGTTCCAGCTGCGGGCGGCAATAGCTAAAGCGGACTCCTTTTTTGTGTGAACCCTTGGTATTTCTAACTGATCGATCCTAATGATGTGGTCCCATAGAGCATATTTTTAGGCTAAATTGAGTGATTATAGACAAAAAGTATTTAAATCATTAAATGGGACCAGTGTAGGACAATTGTGAACTCAGATTTTCTGGTTCTATCAGAATCCTGGCAGCAGCGTTCTGGATGAGCTGCATGTCTAATGGTCTTCTTTGAAGGCCGTGAAAATTACAATAATCTGTGAGATAAAGTGAACAAGTTCTCCAAGTTGACTGGAAACAAAACATTAATTCTTGCAATGTTTTGAGATGATAGTATGCTGATTTTTTGCTTTGACATGACTTAAAACTGTGTTCCACACCCAAGATTCTGAGATTTTTAGTTGTTAAAGTCAGGTTGCATTCACATTGGAACTCAACTTTGTTTCCATGAGACTTCAGGTGTTTAACTGAAAAAGTTTTGGCACATAATGTTAAGAGTTTACATTTTAGGTGAAATATGCAATTAAGTAACATTACAATGTAGTAAACAAGTATATGACTCTGTACATCATTAAACAGATCACCCAAAATAAAGAAAATGTTGTCATCATTTATACAACCTCATGTCACTCCAAACCTGGAATTTCTTTCTTTTGTGAATCACTAAAGACCAAATTTGTTTTGGTGCATTTTGCTGTGCTTATTTGCCTCTTTATGATGAATGGATTTGTTGTATTCCTCATTGGTTAAAGTGTCTGCTAAATGAATAAATGCAACCTTTTGAAGAATGTGGGTAACCAAACCATGTTGGTGATCATTGGCTGCCATTATGTGGACAGGACAACTGAGATATTTGTCAAAACATTTTCATTTATGTTCCACAGGAATAAAGTCAGAAACATTTCTTATGACGTGAGGGTGAATAAATAACGACAGAAAATTGAATTATTATTTTTAAGCTTTTGCAATGCAAGTCTCATTGCAAAATATGTAAATACATTAATACTGTACAATATTATAGACCAAGCTTAAAATGCAACACTCAGTTTTATACAATATATAACAGGGTGTCCTTGCTCCATCTCTATTCAGAAAAAGGTTGAAGACCGGACCCCAGGGCTATGTGATAAGAATCCTTATGATTTTGACAATAAACAACAACAACAAAAAAAATTTTTGTTTGTCCATATAATCACACTCTGCTTTTGAAAGGCCTTTTTAGCAGATGCTTTGATTGCCGGTATTGCATAACGTCTGCATTGTTGCGCTCAGATCACATGGTCTTGGTAGACTGGTACAAATGAAATGGTGTTTGATTGACACACCTGTATTGTGCTGTTATTGACATGCCTGTGACAATACAAATGCCTTCCATTCTCAGGAGGAAGAAGCGTGCGGTAAGAATGATGGCCACCGTGGTGCTGCTCTTTGCCGCCTGCTGGGCGCCTTTCCATCTGGTCTCCCTCCTGCTTGACTACGGTACCACAAAACTCCTTGTGCTCTTCCCTCTTTGCTTACTGTTGTCAATCTCCCTGTTTTTTTCTTCCCCTCACAAGAAATAAAAAAACTTTTACACATGTCTGTCAGCCAACTGCTGTCCTTCCTATTAGAGTATAGTAAAAACATTCTCACTTCAGATCCTCACCTTCTTTTCCACTTTCCTCCTCCTCAACCTTTTATAGAGGTCAACACTCGTTCTTGTGAACCTTCGACATGCAATCGTTTGTTCTTTTATTCCTCTCACAGTTATCACTATGGCAACTATTGTGAGTTTGGTGTAGTACTGTAGTCTCTATACACATATTGTGTGATATCATCAAAAAGCATTAATACAGGTGTTGCATTTATGTGCATGCTTATTTATAACTAATTTATAATTCATAAACATCCTTAATTAATCGAATTTATGCAAATCAACTAATTAAAACCAATTATACTTCATAAGCAAGTGCAGAATATCAGAACTCTATGAAATGCTTATGATTAGGAAAATTCACAGCAAATCAAAAAATAATCTTATTTATTTATATATCTCTGACCCAACCTCTCTGACCTATAGGAGCTATTTAGTTCCACAAGACTGTATTTAGTAACAAGACTGTTTCCCTTTCTATTTTTCAGCACATTTTTCCATCTGCACTTACTCAAGGTTTCAGTCTTTTATACACATTTTAATACACTGATCTATAATAATATTTATTTTTCTCTGCCCAGTATTCTGTCCACTTCATTGTCATGTGCACAACACGCAGTACGTTTCTTCTGTTCTGTCCTTGGTTCATGTGCTTCTCAGCTGCAACACAAGCCTTTCAGAGGACAGCTTAACCAATTCTTCTATTTCCAGTGAAACGACATCCATAAGCAGACACACTGGAGCCTCTCCGGTTTGGAAATGAAGGAAACAATACTCACTTTCTACAGTGTATACTGTTCAGCTAATCTTGACACTGACAGACAAGTTCATTCCTATTTAGTTTTCTCCTTTTTCTTTTAAAAAGCTATTTATTGATAAATGAAAGCACATAGGAAGTAAACAAGTGACTTCTTTGTGAGTGAGTGATTGAATCACTGACTCATATGAACTGATTTGTTTAAAACCACAGATGAAGCAAGTCATTGAATGAGTCATTCAACCGTTTTGTTCGTAATATTCAAGAACTAAACACTAGTATTTCTTTCAGAGACACATTGGTTCTGCTGTGGCTTCATTTGGAACTGTTTGCATTGATGGAGCAAAAATACAAAACATAAAAAGACTGTTTACACCAAGGACAACAACTAGACCTATAAACGTTTTAATAATTGGTATAATTATATAAGAATACGAAAGTTCACAATGAGGACGGAAATTGTTGGAATGACTTTAGAATGATTTTTTCCTGCTGATGAATGATACAAAATTTCCAGCCAATTCAGAATTCAGCTTGACCAGTTAAAGTGACAGAGGACGCAACTTATAATAAAACAATTATATTTTGCATTAGAATGTATTCTAATATAGCTAATATATACTCTAGACCTGGCATTTTTAGTCCATTACCCTACATCTTGTGTTTTTAACACAAAAACTAGCTCTTAAATGTCAACCCTGAAGCATTTTATGAATTTTTCTTGATTTGTCGAGAAATTTCCATTTATAACTGTACCTTGCATGTCTGTTCTCTGAACACAGGTCAGCTGGACCTTGATCTTGACTCCGAGTTTCTCCTAGTCAGCGTGGTTCAGATCCTGGGATTCAGCAACTCTGTGTGTAACCCGCTGGTTTATGCTGCCCTCAACACCACCTTCAAAAGAGACCTGCTGGCTCTGCTCACTCGAGGATGCTCTGGTGCAAGAGGTTGCTGCTGTAGCTCGTGCTCCTGTTGGTCCTGGAGGAGTCACAAACGAGTGGGCATCTCAGCAGTGGAATCAGAGGAACCCAGACGAGGCCTGGAGACAACATGCAGACAGGGAGGGATCAGATCGTGGAGCAAACCAGCATGGGAGGCTGAACCAGAAAGGCCTACATCTAACATGTTCCCCCCTATGAACCTTCTCAGCGCCATCAGACCCAAAAAGACCTCCAGTACCATGATACTAAGTGTTATCGACTCTCCACTCACAGACAGCACGTCTGGATCTGACCGGCCTCTCACAGGCATACTGGGCGAGCGAATGTCAACAGAATGAGATTGTAGTGATAGCTTAAACTCGTCGGCTTTATGACTTAGAAGACATGAATCCTTCAGGAGCTTTAAACAATCTCAAATATAGCCACGGTTTTTACTTTTTTTTTTTGCTAATGATGTGGATTCAACAACTTGCAGGCAGCAGTTTTCAGAGCTTTAAAGGATGTTTTTGTATTTGGAGCTCAGTTAATAATATCTCCAACCTAAGGATGGGGAGCGAGTCACCAATGAAAGAAACTGAGATGGTTTTCGAAGTTTGAGGCTTCTAAAAAAAACACATAAGAACAAGACTAATAATAATAATAATAATAATAATAATTAGTTACATTTATATAGCGCTTTTCTGGGTACTCAAAGCGCTTTACATAGAAGGGGGGAATCTCCTCAACCACCACCAATGTGCAGCATCCACCTGGATGATGCGACGGCAGCCATATTGCATCCAGAACGCCCACCACACACCAGCTTATTGGTGGAGAGGAGACAGAGTGATGAAGCCAATCAGTGTATGGGGATTATTAGGAGGCCATGATGGTCAGAGGCCAATGGGGAAATTTGGCCAGGATGCCGGGGTTACACCCCTACTCTTTTTCGAAGGACATCCTGGGATTTTTAATGACCACAGAGAGTCAGCGATAGATACAACAATAGTTATAGTTCGGCTCTGAGAAAGACCAAAGACCATGTGCACCCTTCCTAGACTGGTAAATATTTTCTAGCTGTATTAGATTATTTGTAGAACAATGTGTCTCATTTAGGCCTATTATTTAATTAGAATTTCTGCGTGAAATCTGCCTTTATACGAAAAAAAAATCATGATTCACCAGTAAATTGAAACCACACATATTCAATTAGACATACTCTGGGTAGCATTATAAACAAGTTAAGATTACAACTCAGATAATTTATCTTAAATGTATAAAAAGGGTAAGGAAAGGTGTGTTACAGCTCGAGTTGTGAGATTTGAACGATCTCACGGCAATATATTTTACGAGGTGGCTAATTTGTACTACCTCACTCGTACGATTTTGTACGATTTCTCTAAACCCCAGTGACGGGTAGGTTTAGGGGTGGGGTTAGGTGTAGGTCATTCATACAAATTCATATGAATTGGCATCTCATAAAATATGTATGATTTAGCCACCTTGTAAAATATGTATGAATTGCCTTGAGATCGGGCTGGATATTCCTCTGCATAAAAACACAGATACGTGTCTGGCTAATGATTCGGTGTTCGAATTGAGGGGGGTGCTGGGGGGGGGGGGGGTCCCAGATCTTCCATATGCATTGGGACCCCCCCATAACACCCCAAAAAATATACTTGGGGGGTCCCCTGTTTTTTTCAATAAAACTATAATACTTGAAATATGAAACTAATGAACATGAAATGAAAGGATTCGATTGCTGTATTAAATTTAGACTAAAAATAGCTCATGTTACATCGTATTTTATTTTGGTGTGTTTTGCTCATTATAATCACACACGATTCTATTGAGCTTATGAATACAGTGGCCAATCAGAGGTGTTCAGATAAGTCATCGCTGAATTTGGTTTAGACTGAAACTCGCGAATTCCCTCATAAGCAACAAAAGTGCAGATGTACGATACAAGTAAAGAGATTCATTAATCATACAGATTATAAGAGGAGTTATGAGTGCTTAAACACTAACTAGACGACTGTGCTCATTTAGAGTGTGTTGTTTCACTGCATGGATTCAAATGCATTTAGAATGCTGCCAAAATTCAAGATATGGGGGCAGAAAATGTATATATTTATATCATTTCATATAGTTAATATCACATGAGGAGTGACATTTTTTCGCAAAAATCACAAATGTGATATTGATTTTAGCCTATACAACAGTTCAATAAAGAAGTTAATATTAATAGACTTATGTTTTAGACACCATATTGCCTATTTTTGCTCCATTTCGCCAACAAAAATGGATCCAAACAGAGCCGCAGCACTGTTTTGCGTCTCTGGAGCAACATGACTGTGTTTTGTTCCTGAATGAATCAATCGTTTAAATGATTCGGTTCAGTCGCAATGACTCACTAACAGTGACTTGCTGCCACCTACAGTTTTAATTTCACATTTAAAGTACCTTTTCATTTTTTTTTTTTTAAATATCAGTATTCAAAGTTTTAGGATTAAAATATAAAAACATTATTTATGCATTTGTAACGGCAAGTTAAATGCATTCGTGTCCTGCATTAAACATTGTGTAAATAAATAGGCCTACATCTAAATCCCTCTTCAGACGCAGCTTCTGTGTTTCCTCTGCATTGCAAAGATACATTTTGTTGATAATGATTTTATTTGTTTGGTAACAGCCCCAAATGTCTTATTATTCTAATTTACTTTATCGATTAAATATAAGAATTTGACTGATAACACAGAATATGAACAATAGGCTATAAAAACTTTAGGAGTCAGCTGTCCACGGCAGTTCTGCAGCGTAACACCACTCAGGAAAAGATTGCCTGATTATCGTTATCGATAAAATCCAAGAAAATATTGAGATATCATATTTTGTCTATATCGCACAACCCTAGGCTAGATATGTATATATATATTTTTTGCTTGGTGATTGTTTGGTACACATAATTCACTGATCATCATGAAATAAGCTTTTATCTTAGAGGGCACACTTGCTCGGCGTTGCTCGAGGGTCTTGCTTGCTGTGCGTGCTCTCAAAGCGAGAACGCGGCTTTAGCATGACGAGAGCTGTGCGTAAAGTCCTTAAGGAGCTGATTTGGGTGCGTTTTGTGTAGATTATTAACTTAAGGCACGCGGTCGCTAATTTAGAGCACTCCAAATTTATTAAAATAGAATGAAGTACAAATTCATATACGTACACATGTATGTATTAATACGTAATTAATCCACGCAATTATTAGTGAATGAGACCCAGTTTCTTTTAATGCCAGTTTGTGGAGAGCAGCATTAAAGATTATTTGATGATTGTTTGGCTGTGCTTTTATGTCTCATATTCAGGAGTGTGTGCAGCCTCTTGCCTCAGGGGATGTGGATTCTGTCTCCATGGATGGGACGGGCCCAAAGTGCTGGAAGTTTTAGAGTCAGCACGAGCCCGCAGAGACGTTTGGAGATGCCCAGCTGAGTGCGGACGACACACTCTCCATAAAGCCTGACAACTCGGATTGATATCATGACAACTGTAGAGTTTGCTATAGGCAAGATTTCACTATTCAGACAACCTGGAGATAGAGATTACATACAGATCGGTTGGCAGAACACACATTTGGCACCTTGATACCTCAGCTCATCATACTATCAGCATCTTTACAATGGTTGTTATTGTTTAATTGAAAGATCTTATTTTAAAAGATTGTTTGCATATTTTTCTATTGCAATACACATAAAAATAACTAGATGTAGAAAAAGTAGAATAAAATGTAGTCTAGATGCTTTCATCACTGTATATCTTTGTTACAGTGAAACATTGCTTCATATTAAAAGTCTTAATATTTCACTGCATACCATTCTCTTTTATGAAACTAAAGTTTAATTTATCTCAGTATGTGGCACTGAATATCATGTTGTCAGTTCATTTCAGAGTAAAGTCTTTAGTATTAGGCTATAAAATATAATAAAATAAATGAATAAGGATGTTATTTTTAAAATATTTAAAGATTCAAGTTGATTGCAAAATTATTTAGAAATTAAGGTTAAATAGTGGTTGTAAGCACCATTTATATATATATATATATAATGTAAATACTATTAGATATATTATAAAGTATGTAAATACAATAATAAACAATTACATCAATAAATAACAAATCAATATATATATACACAACATTTTCTTTCTTGGACTTCTGAAGGATGAACTTGCAGGGAAACTTTTTGGTATTTTCTTTATTTTAAAACAAAACATTCTACGAAAAACTTTGCAACAGCAAACATTTTACATTCATAAACGAGCAAACAATTGTCTAAGGGGGAAGAGAGATACAAAACTTCTACTCATAGAGAGATATTAAGAGAATGAAGCAAGAGCGAGCACTGAGGCATGCGTCTTTGTTAGGCGTCAAGGCAGGAACAACGTCGATATAAAACATTTTTTTTTATGAAAACACAGAGAAACAGATGGCACTGAACTGCTCAGAGGTCAAAACTCCTGCACCTACATCTGAAGAGACACTCGATGTTAAATCCAGAGGAAGATTTGTAGAAAAGCCTGAAGATCTGGAAAAAGGTCCCTTGAAATTGATGCAGTTTTTTTCTCTTGCTATTCAACTACGTCAATAGGTGGCAGTGCCTGCACTGTATGACAGCTCTACAATTTCATAATTATATAGGGAAGGGGAGCCATTTTGTTCTGATCCAATTTCAGCTTTAACTCAAACAAGTCAAGGTAAAGCTGATCCGAGATCAGTTCTGAAAATATCATATTTCATACACAATACAGCTACATAGCTATAAAGCCGAGTCAGACGTTACAGCTCATTTACTGCTACGTAAATGAATTAAGAAGCCCTTTAGATAATATATATATTCCGTTTGTTCATTTTAATTTCAATTTGTTCCTTCGGTTTGGTTTTTAATAGGCAGTACTTCATTACGTTGTGCTCTTAGGGCTTCCATAAATATATATCTATTAGTTTCGTTTAATAGAATTCTTGACAACTATTTACAAACTAGACAAAAGGCAATTAAACTAAGTAGTTTGTGGATGAACATTAATTTCCTTCATCTTTTAACGATCTAAAACACGTACCTGTGCACTACCGCGTATAAAACTAAGAACAGCGAGCAGAAGTTTGAAATGCCTCCTTATCCAACCTGTGGAAGCAGATACAAGCGTCCTAGAGATACTGACCGTGGCTCTCTTTCAAGCTTTTCTTTATCTTTTCAGAGCATAAACGACAACACCATTAGCTGGGAACATAAAATCCACAGCGAAGGACACGTTTTGTGATTCATATAACAAGAAATGATGTGTCTAGTAAGCGACACACTCGGGGTGAATGCAGAAATGTCTTCGCTACAGAAAACTATATGAAGATGGCACTAATTCTGCTTGTGAAAGGACCAGAAGGACTTGTCTTGTGCCGCCTGAAAGGCGCGATAAATGCTTCAGGAACACTTACTGTAGGTGAATATTGTTAAGAGATATAAATAATATGTAATTACACAAAACAAATAAATACATCACTTATGTAAATATAAATAAGGAAAACGGAACAGGCAAGAAAGGTCGAGACGGTTTAAAAACATCTCGTCCTCGTACAAAACAGACGAAGTAGGGTCATTTGTGGGGAACAAAAAAATTAGAAATCACCTTTCACAGACTGCCAAAAGAAAAAAAAATCATGTTCTGAACTTGAAACTCAAATTAAACCCTAAACTGCTGACATACGTCTGAAACTCTAAAACTCAACCTGAACCAAGTCCTAAACTCATCTTGAAGCATATTTGTTCATTTGTAAACCGAGTTTAACAAGGTTTGTAGCCAAGAACAGAAGTGATTCACTGCAGAAATATGACTACATGTAGTGTGAAGCTTGTGAACATCTTCAGTTTGTGCCTGCCAGTACTAAATACACTTTTTTAGTTTGAACATTTGGCATAACCAGAGGTTTAATGACATCTATACTTAGGCGTTTAAAAGCCTGAGGCCAGTGCATCGAATAACACTACAATACACTGTTGAGAGGGAACACATCGCCCTCTGCTGCTAGCCAGTGTAAATCCTCAAAAAAAGGTCCAGTGTTGGCTTCTAAACCCAACGTGGGCGCTACAGAGAGGCGATTCTCCAATGTCTCCATAACGGGACATCAAGTTCATGCCATGAGACCCACTGGGGAGAAATCAAAACAAACTTACACCTCTCCATTACTTAGTTCTTGTACTCAACAAATATCTTGCAGTTTTGAAGAGACATCACTCATATTTGTAGTAGCCTCGTTCAACAGCCTTGGAGGCGATATGTTCTGCTGAATACCGCTGGTCCAGGTCTAGCAGAGCCTGTAGTAACGTGTTGATGTTTGCCCGCAGGCCCTCTTTTTGCATCCAAATCCGCAGCAGTTCGTAGACTTTGTCCACAGAGTGCTGCGTTTCGGCCACCTTGATGTTGTTGTCGCTCACGCCGATGCAACGGAAAAACTTGTTGTGGTACTGCACATTCAGGGTGTCAAACAGGTCGAAACTCTTGCTTAGAGACTCCTCCTCACCTATTAAATCAGAGCAATACATTAGACATGTCCTCGTGGCCTTTTAGGTATATGAACTTGAAAAGAACCAGTTATATTAATGAAAAGGGTGCGTTCTGTACTTGTAATTAGGGTTAGGATTAATTCAAATACATAATTGGTTTATATTGAATTTCTTTATTTTAAACACTACCATTCAAAAGTTTGGGGGTCAGTATTTTTTTCAAGTAATTTAACAAGGATGCATAAATTCATCAAAAGTCACACTCATGACATTTAAAGTTTTCTATTTCAAATAAATGCTGTTCTTTTGAACCTTCTATTTAAAGAATCCTGACAAACATCTACAAAAATTAAGCAGCACAACTGTTTTTGGTTTACTTGAAATTGTAATAATATTTCACAATATTACTGTTTTTACTGTATTTGTGATTAAATAAATGCAGTCCTGGTGAGGATAAGAGACTTATTTCCTAAAAAAAAAAAAAAATCTGACCAACCCAAAACATTTGAATGGTAGCGCATCTTATTTTTGTATCTTTTTTAACATTTTTACATTTGCACTCTTAAGAAAAACAGAAAGAAAATAAATAGACAACACATCTTTCTACCGCACTTTGCTAATTCATCTTTTTACAAATGAGTCTAAACTCACAAACCGAAACACTGTGATGTCTGAATTACCATCTGACCCGGTTATTGAACCTTTAAAGTCACATTTACTCAATATAAACCAAGAAATATTGTTGTCATGTTGTAGTTATGTATTCTTCAAATACTGTGTTTGAGAGAATAATATCTTACCAAGTAAAGGAACAAGTCTTCTGTGAGGACCATCATCCTATAAAATAACAATAATAAAAAAATCAGGTTTAGCAATGTTGTGAATTTACTTAAGTTTTAGTAAATAAAGATTTCTGCTTGTGAACTAAGATCTTTCCACACATTTGTCAGCACTATCTTGTCATTTCACTGCATTTTGATGGTTAATGACTATGTGATTGATCCCAATTTTTACTAACCCGTGCCCATGGCTCTGGGACTGTCTCCAGCTGTCTAGGGGCTGGGGGACTCGATCGTGGCGATTCCTCATCGTAGACTACAGGAGGGAGGGCAGATAGACTGGTTTGGGAAGAGTTGGTGGTGTTTGGCAAGCTGTCGCCCAATCCCCGGTCCTCATCCTCCACTGGTATGCTCTTGGTGCCTGTTTCCTGCGTTTCTTGCGTCAACAAGGGGCGGGACTCTGGGCGCTGCTCCACTTCAATCTCTAATCCAGCATTGCGGTTGTTCTCTTGTTCCTCTTCTGATCTTGGATGCTCATCCTAAGTGACGTCAAGAACAACAACAATTGATTAAACATTTAAGTTGAAGTTAATTGAATAAAATAAAATTCATAAATAAAATAAAAAATATTATACAATTAAATTAATATTTATAAAAAATGATAAACAAATTAATTTAATATATTTTTTAAATGTAAAGTTTATTTGCAGCATCAGAAAAAGATTAACCTAATTAATCTAATAAATCAAAATAATGCATAAAAAGCCAACCAACACTTACAATAGGAATCTTCACATCATTCAAATCACCAGGAGTGTCTGAAATAAAATTGATAGCAAATATGTTCATAAAAATAAGTATTTAAAGTAATTTCAACAGAAGTACATTTTATTTTCCACTCTACAGATCTATGCCATAATAATGTGAATGCATCAATTATTATACAATGCACTATTCAGATTCATATACACACACAACAACTGACACCGCAGTGTTATTCAATAAAAGGATTGTTAACATACCGCTTAGTTGACGTTGACGTCGCTTATAGAAGAAAAACAGTCCAACCGCTATTGGTATGATCAGTAGAAATAAAACTGACATAACTGAAAAAGAAAATAAGAATAATTGAAATATTTGCTTCTGTTCTTGATTACATGATGCAGTGTAATTAATGTCAAGGTTGAGTTACTTTCATTTCAAGTTAATTTGGGATTTTCGTATGCATGTGCTTGCCTTACCTATAGTAACAGTGTTATCTGATGCCGAAGAATTGTTCGTTGGACCTTCTGTCGGAGGAGAGTTACGCTTCCTGCATTTCGAATTGGATGTTGGAGTGCAACGGCTGACTTCTTCCTCATCAGCTTTACACCTGCAAAACCACAGTCAAAAATATGCCTTTTAGAAAAGGTGTGAAGCCAAAGGCCTAAAATAGGTGTCTTTCAATGACTGTCATTATGAATAGCACAGTAATAGCCTGAGGGGTTAAAGGTGGTTAGAGTGAATCAGTGGGAAAGGGATCGGACTCATTGGATGTGATGATCTAAAGCAGAGGCTGGGGCTGAAAGGTTAAGAGAATAGAAGGCGGGAGCGTCAGAGCTGTCTGCTTTCATCGGGGTGTTGTGCTGCAGATCAGAGGTCAAATGGGAAGAGCATGTTCCAGAGGAAAGGAGGAACTCACTTGGTGCATTTTTTGCACACTTCACAGGGCTCGTCTGGCAGGCAGAAGGTACCGGATTTGCATTCACACTTGGTGTTGCTTGTTTCGGTGCATACTGCAACCTTGATCTGATCTGTAAAAGGAGGAAGAGAAGCAAAATGATGAGGGAGGGAATATTGAAGAAATCAGAACAAGTGGGAGAGAAGCAATGGACCTTATGGTTTTGGCCTCAGCAAACAGTTCAAATGCAATTAATGTTGGATCAATCCAGATTTGATTGAGATTCAGATCAAATGATTTAGATCAGTGATACTCAAATCTGGTTCGAGAGATCCACTTTCCTGCAGAGTTTAGCTCCAACCCTGATCAAACTCACCTAACCTGTGATTTCTAAAGATCCTGAATACATTGATTAGCATGCTCAGGTGTGTTTGATTAGGGTTGGAGCTAAACTATGCAGGAAAGTGGATCTCGCGAGCCAGACTTGAGTATCACTGATTTAGAGTCTATCTGTTACTACTAACATCTGCCTCTGAGAACAGCTGGAATAGAAAGAAAGTCTTAACACACATCGGAAGGGTGAACTGAATCTGAATGATTGCATCAATCCAGATTAAATCCAAATGCTAAGAGAACAATCCAGAGCTAGATTTTATTCAGATCTAGATAAAAACATAAAGATTCTATACATTATCGTTACAACTAGCACCTGTCTCAGAGAAAATATGAAATGCACCTTTGAAGGGTTAATGTCAGATAAATTCTGATCCAATTCCAGATTTAGATTAAATAATACATTGTATGCATTTTAAAACTAACATCTGCCTCAGAAGACAGTAAAAGTGCACCTCTACAAGGTAAAATTAATTATATACACATTTCAGATAAATCCATATCCAGATCCAAATTTAGATAAAAAAAAAATAATTACAGCATTATTGTTAAAACTAATTTCTAAGACGACATCTGAAATGCACCTCTGCAGGGTAAAATAAAATATTTACATTTTGGATAAATCTAGATCCCTACCCAGATTAAGTCCAAAATTAGATTTACAAAAAAATGTTCAGTGTTTAAATGAATGATTGGACAAATGGTCAGTCAATACAGATCCAGTTAAGTCCAGAATCAGATTCACTTGACATTCAGTACAACTAATATCTGCCTCAGAGTACAGCTAAACTGCATGAAAAGTCTTAATCAACACACCCTCGTGACTCGGTAAAAAGAAGGGCTAACCTGGGAGTGATTAATTGCACAAAATTGATACCGAACAAGACACCACATGATACAGGCACGCCCAGCATCATCCTAAAACATACGCATGCACACAAACCCGGACAAGAGACACAAAGGTGCGCATAAACTAGAAGATAGATCAGTCATTCATACACACACAAATGGCTAGTGAAAGAACACAGGAGTGGGGCCACACCCAGGACGTGTAACATTAGGAGATCAGATTCCCAGGAACGAGGCGTCCAGCACAGGAAACACTAGACTCGGCTCTATTCATGGGGCCTGCTTATGTCCCTGTCCTCTTGAGAATCCTATGGGAGGCTCATTGTCTAAACGGCCGAGCGAGATTTTGTTTATATGAATATGTAGTGTTTACAACAGAGTTTGGATCTGAACAAGCAAAGCAGTAGGGTCTTGTGGGAAAGAGTGTTTAGGTAAATCAAATGATTTAATAAACGGTAAATGTGGCTGTCCAATCAAAATAAACAGCACTTTAATGGATGGCTTTGACTTCATAGGAACCAGAGACAGACTAAATAGCTTTACAGAAGAATGGGCGGTCACAGCGGAGCTTTCTGTGATGGGTTCAATGTGCTTTAGATGTTCCGTCTCACTTGGAGATCACAGTATGCCGCACATTGTTTTTTAATGTTTTCCGACAGCAGATTCAGAAGTTAATTGTTTGTCCAGTAGTCACCAGCGACGGGTTGTGTTGCTGCCTTCCCAGCATGCCAAGGACCATGTGTGTTCCATTATTCATTTGAGATGTATAAATGTTACATTCCTGAGTGCTCTGCTTCTCTAGAGAGTCAGTGCAGACTACAGATGGCTGTCTACTGGAAAACTCAACAATCAATTACAAAAGCAGAAGGTTGAGATTTCTGTACCTCCAAGTGCCAGTCACAGGCCTGACTCATAAACTTACTTAAGATCTGGCCTTGCCTTTTACATACATCTAATTGTGATATTGACTCAAACTCAGGGGTAAATGGCTGGTTTGGAGAGGAAAGAGGAGATTGTTACCCATGTGGCACTGGCTGCACTGCAGACACTGATCCATGCCTGTGGGGTGTTCGGCATACGTGTTCACCTCACATGGAGCGCAAATGCCCTTCTCCTGGTCACTGCTACACTTTTGCTTCACATAAGTGCCTGTGAATAGAAAAACAATGTGACAGACATTAGATCTCAAGATATTGTATTAGAAAAAAAAAGCAAATAGGAAGAAGATCTTATTTAGAATCAAACTCATTTAAAATAACTGTATAATTAAGACCACAGAATGCAACATTTGGCCAAAGATTTTTCTTAGTACAAAGGCTGACACCAATGATCTAGTATTAAAATATGAATTAGCATTACTCATATGAAAAATTAATGTCGTAAAGTACCTTTTAAGTAACCCTTTCCCCCCAATAAGACCACAGAATACAACATTTAGATGTTTTATGCAATTTTGAGTCCTGTTTAAAATACATGCCACGTTTTTCTCACAATATTAAACTTCTTTTTTCTTGGTATAAATTTTCTGACACCAATTATTTAGTACTAAGTTATTAATAATACGCATATTTCTAATATGTAAACATTTTAAGTAACCATTTAAACTTTCATTTTAAAGAATATATTTAAGTGTAGTTATGCCATTATTTTTCATAAAAAAATGCTCGTTTTAATATATATATATTTTATTATCTTAATATATCTTGTTTTATATGGTTTTAACCAGGGTAATGAGAAACCATCATGTGATTATCATGGGCATTTTAGAAAAACTATACAGAAATGAACAGTTTTATTACATTCCACATATTCTCACTGTAATTCCCAATACTATATTTCCAAATTGTATATGTTGTGTTTAATTCCCATCAGGCGGTTTGGTGATTTAAGCTGCTCTTCATGTTTGCAGAAACACAGGCCTCCATTCCTGTCATTCTGGATCTCCATAACACCTTCTTCAACACAAACTTTACAATACCTCTCAACAGACACAGCTCTCTGGTGAACCAGAGTTTTACAAATAAGAATGCTGAGTTTTAAGCTAATGAAGACTGCTCTTGAAAACCAGTGTATGCTTTAATTTGCTTTAAAATCTTTGCTTTAAGCGAGTGGAGTCATTTGTGTTTACAATACTGGCCTTTACAAGAGACGTTCTCACAGTTTGACAGGAATGTCACACAGATAGATCTTCACTGTTACTTACCAGCTTCACAGTTCTTGCAGCAGAAGCCCATGTGAGGGTATTCCTGGTTCTCCACACAGTGCAGCTGTCTTGCTGTGCGGTTCTGGAGGTCTCCTGCAAACCCAAGCTCTGCCGCTCCATGGCCCACATGAATCAAAGCAAGGAGAATAGGGACCTAGAAAACGAGAGAGAGAGAGATTTTTTCAATATGCATTCTTGATGTATCATGTATCCATGTGGGTACTTGGACATTTTTGGTTTTGCTTTGTTAAATCTGAAAAACAGAAATTATAACTTAAATATTCCAAATAAAATATTATTAATATTTTAGAAATATTAGGATTAGGTTTGTTAGTAGATTAATATATTTATCATATTGAATGCATTTTGTAAACCACATTGATGCATTCAGTTACTAAAAAATAATAAAAAATAAACAAAAAAAATACAAATTAGAAATGCAGTTAAATTAATCTACTACAGTCGTAAGCACTTCAGACAGTTAGATGTCCTTTACTCATCTTCTTGTTAACATATTTCAAATATCACAGGAATAAAGACAGCAAATGACTTGTTAAATGTTTCACTTGAATTTCATTCGTAAATGTATTTATTGCCGTTGTTGCTAATGAATAGGTATTTGAGCTTTACTTGTGGGGCTGTGGAGGCACACAAGACAAAAAAAAGTCTGGGAAGAACAGCAGATCAGAGTTATCTTCAAGAGAAATTCCACATTTATACTTTCACACGGCTGCAGTCGTGCTCTTTCACACACATTTAGCCTTTCTTTCTCAGTTCCAGAGGCAAACAGAGAGGTATTCTGACTGAGTTCTCATAACTGACCTTGTGTGAGCAATCTAGCATTTAATTCAAACCATCTGATGTGCACATCTGCAGAGCAAAGCAAATTAACAGAGCAGGAGTCTTTTCCTGGACCAGAACAAAACAACCTACCCTGACAAAACTCTAAATGTGCTGCTGTGGGATCCATGGAAATAGCAGTAAACGTCTAAAAAACTATTTCACAAATAGTGGGAAGCATGTAAATTTTGACAAGGTCACAGAAAACAGTGTGAAACAATGCAAATAAAAAGCAACTAATCATCATTTTACATATTCCACTTATAAAGGGAAAACAAAACAAGTCCAATAAAATGTGTAATTGACAACAAAAGCATGCAAATAAACTCAGCAGAAATTAATATGTCATTTTTGGACATAATTCTTATGATTCATTAGTTTAATTAACCATTTAAAAAAACCTCAAGTTTGAATCCATTGAATAAACTACATCAGTGGTGGTTACTGAATCAAATTGACTCACTTGATTCTATTTTGAGTTTCATTTCAAGCAGTTTAATAAAGGCTTACTGTCCATATGACAATGCATATTTAAAACTGCACATGTACAACAGATATTTTAATAAACATGTATTATATATGTGGCCCTGTAGCAAAACGGCATGGTAATTGTAAACTCTTAAAGGTACAGTAGCAAAAACAGCGTGCTGAATTGGAAAATGGTCATGTAAAACTAAATTATGACTGTTTTGGTGCAAAAAACATAAGTGGCCTTTAAGGGGGAGATGCTACAAAGCACTTCTTTTTAACATCAAATACAGCACTATAAACAAATGTTCCCAATGCTGGTCAATGGCCAGTCAGTTCGGTATCTCTGTCTTTTTGTCTCAGAAGGATAATGGGAAATGTAGGCCGTTAGATGGAGCCGGTGGTGTCGAGTTGCTGCTGAGGTGTATAGCGGTGGTGTTGTGTGTCTGGGAGAATGTGGGTCATTTGAAGTGGTGGCTCTAAAGTGTGTTGTTTAGCCGTAAATGAGGCCTTCTCATTGTGACACGCTGAAAAGAGGGAGAAGAAAGAAGGGGTGCCTCAGGGACCGAGTAAAGTGCTCGTCTGAAGTAGAAGACCCCTGCTCCGCATGCACAGTCCATACAGAGCTGCTGTTGACTCCCTCACACACACATATCTCGGTCTACTCACAACGACCCCTAAATATCTCTTCTTTTCTCTCATTTGACTTACTCACACACACACATACACATACAAAGAAAGAATGAAAAGCAACCACCCTATCACACTCCTTTTCCTTCAACACACACACATATAAAGAACAACCCTCCTCTACACACACATTGGCCTTCTTTGAACATGTCTGTTAGACACTCATTCACCATATGGATGTGCTCTCATATACACACACACACATGCATTCCCACACATCTCTTTTATCTTGAACACTTTGCATTTAACTGAAACCTCACGGCTCTATCTGGAGAGTAGGGTTGTGTTGATTTTCTCAGTAGTAACATAAAATAATATAGCACGTCATGGAAATGCACAAATTATACATTTGATCAGAGAGTAATTAAAGTAATAAAAAAAAAATCACAGCTTGATGTATACATTTTTTTAGGACAGTGGTTTTGCTTTATGATGCTGGTTGGACATTCACACAAAATTAAACTAATGCCCATGAAACCAAACCCTGAATTATTTTAATATGTAAACTGTTATGACTGGCCAACCATTGTTTAGCAATAACGAGAGCTGTTGTTTCTCATGGCAGGCCAAGTTTTTGAATTCTGAATGGTTGTTGATATATAAATATGGGAGTTTGCATGTTAATATGCTCATAAATATGCAGGTTGTGACAATCATGCTGATTTCTGAATGGCCTATTTTTGTAGCTGTGTTTGTAAAAAAAAAATAATGCACAGTACTATATATTATTTGTGAAAATTGTAAATTAAATGTACAGATTTTAACAACAGCATGCTTCAATGTTGTCTCAAATGATGATTTTTAAAAGCCTTTAATTAAAACATTAATTGAAGACCATATCAGAGTCAATTAAAATGATAATAGGCTACATTAGGCTAATTATGCTCATTAAGGCTATATTTATTTGATCACAAAAGTAGTAAAACCAGTAACAAGATTGTGAAATATTATTACAATTTATTCTGGTGATTGCAAAGCTATATTAGAAATTTGCCACTACTCCACATGATCCTTCAGAAATTATTCTAATATGCTTATTTGGTGCTCAATATTTTTTTTTATCAATATCAATATTGAAAACAGCTGTTTTTCTTGCTCTCTTTTTTTTGGAAACCATCATACTTTTTTAGGATTCTTGGAATGAATAGAAAGTTCAAGAGCGTTGATTTGAAATAAATCTTTTATAATATTTCTAAATGCATTTGCGGTTACTTTTGATCAATTGAATACGTTTACATTTTATTAAATATATATATATATATATATATATAGACCCGACCCTTTTTCTGTTAGCAAACATGAAGTTTTTCTGTTGTTGGAGCTTAGCTGGAGGCAGAAAGAGTCCACTGACCGCTTCACTAACGCAAGCTGTGAAGTTTGTCAGCTTGTTTTTTTAACAATAACTGGAGAAATTCCAATTTTACTTGCATATGTAAAGCCACTCACTGTCCAGGACCGCGACTGTTATTTGAAAAGGTTAACTTTAACGGACAAAACGAGATTGGCCGACCCACACACGCTTTTTCTCAATGTCAGCAGGCAACTATCTTTTACAGCTACATTATTATTCCAGGCACAATTAATCACAACAATGTATATACAATTACAGATGATTAAGCATATAAATCGTCACTTTGTTGTTTTACACACATGCACACAGACATCATTTCATACACGACATATTCGTGAGATGCAATAAATCTTCAGACGCGCCCATAACAAAAGACAATACTTTATTTAACCTTTTCTGATAAGTGTGTGCTGCAAACGTGATCATGTTTGATGATCGTTTCTGTCCAGTCTGCTCGTTTTATCTCGTTTAATTAACCACCGCTGTCGTCGTTTTTTTGTCTGGCAGAGACAGCAGGTATGCCTTAAAATGTCAAATTGGAGCCTCTACAACATTGATTCTAGCACCTAAAATCACAACAAAATGATATTTTAAGCTCCGTGTGTAGCCAAATCCGCGCTGATTTGAATTGGCTGCCTCCAGTTTTCGCTTTGTTTTGCCTCCAGCTAGCGCTGTGACGTAATGGTGGTGACGTCTGCCCTAAAAGGGTCTATATTTAATGTAGTGTAGTGTATCACGTTGAGTGCATTGCATTGTGGGACTATCCCATGCAGTATATACTTATACTACACATTTTTTTTGCAAATCTTCTAAGCATTCTATGCATGCTGCATACTACATAGCAAAAGTAGCATGTTATTGCTATTTAGTAGCCTTTGATTCCATGTGCCTTTCCCTGTTTAGTCAATAAGTTAAGCTACATTGCTGGTGACAAACTGCAACAGCAAAACTGCAAATGTTGACAGTGTAATATTATGTACTAATATTTGTAGAATAGCAACAGGGTTTCCAAAACAGAAGAGTAATCAGAGAAGACATACTGCAGAGGAGAACAGCAGAATGCAACTTGTAACCTAGGATCAAATAGAGCCGAACAGCTGCGTTAAGACACCACAGAGGAGCAGGGGTATTAGAGAATATAGCGATACGTGCTACAGTGTGCAACACAACCAGTAAAACGAGGTTCTCAACAAATACTGCATTGTCAAAACACAGATTTCAATCCTAATCCATCTTTAATAGCTGAAATATCATAACGGCCACAGTAAATCAACAAAAAAAAAAAGAGCAGACTCAATTCGGGGTTGGAGATGCAATGTTTGGAACTCGGACGAGGCTACAATGGTCTTCTTGTTGGAAGACGGACTGAGACTATCAGCCTCCAGGGCAATAGAGATGCCATCGAGTGTCCACACAGACAGTAAAACCACTCCAGACAATGAAATGAGTGCAGGCGAACCAAATGCATGTGTGAGAGTTTCTTGAGCGAGCATGTGTGTGTGTGTTGGAGGGAAGTCTGAGACAAACTTTGGCTCCAGTGGAGCTCTCTGGATGTCAGCCATGCCTTGTTGTTCTAAGGGAGTTTCCTGGATTGAGCAGCGCTGTCGAGCCACACTCTCTCCGTGCTCACGTCAGACTTTCCACAGACGTTCACATGCACACACACGCACAATCGCACCATTTAGACGCAGCCGTAAGGAGGTGGGGTCAGAGAGCGACGGCTATGGAGTGCTGGAGGAATTTGAAAAGAAAAGGAGAAGGGGGACAGATACAATAGACGGAGTGTGAGAAGCCCAGAAATGGGGCAAAACGTAGGGCGGGCGCTTGGAAAGGCATGGCAGAGAGGAGCGACGAGTGAAAGAAGAGAGATTCCTGACTCCGAACGGACACACTGAAACCATTCAGATGAGTGGAACATTAAAAGACACACTAATGAGCTACAGTACTCTTTTACACCCAAGCACACACACACCACAAAGACTGAATTTTCCCAGACGGGACAAAAAGCACACGTATCAGTTGCTGCAGCCTGAAAAATTAGTAGCTGCATTAATGTCCGACACCTGTTCTGGAGCCCTTGGCACATGCAAACCCATCTGGGTCAAAGTTCACTGATTTACCAATGACAGTGGAGCCTGTCTGACAGACGTCTATGCCAAGCGCTCGTTAAAAAGCAGTCAAACTTTTTCCTGACTGCGTTTGTGTGTGCGAATGCTATGGAAACTACATATCTCCATGGCGACACGTCTGATCCCAGGACAGGTGGTGTTTTTTTTTCTTCTTCGGAGAGGCACGGATGGGGAGGCTGTGGGGGCAGTGACATCACTTCCCGTGTCTGCACATTCCAGATCTGGTGAATCACTGGATGCCAAAGTAGCACTAGAACTAACTTGTCAGGTTTCTTGCTGACAGCTCAGCTCATAGTGAAACTATTAACAAACAAGTCAGGTTTCTTGCTGACGTCAGCTCAGCTCATGACTTGCTGGAATGACTAAAAGAAAATTAACAAACAAGTATGTTTAAACATTAGACGTCAGGACATGACTTGCTGGAATGAAAATTTTTTTTTTGATGTGCTTCTGCAATTATAGCCACACCTTTAGAAGAATTTTCATACCTCAATACAATCTATTTTTCAAGTAAAAAAAAACAAATTATAAAAATTGTTTTAAATTAAATTAAATATTTTATTTCTATAATTGAATTACAATTTTAGTTTTTATACCATTTAATGTTTTTTTAATAATTAAATTAAATATTTTATTTCATAATTGAAAAGACAGCTGCATGGAAATAAGCATTTTATAATTTTTTAGTTTATAGATAATAGTTTTCAGGAAGACGGCAATAAAATAAAAGACAGCTGATGGCATAAGCATAGCAAAAAAATATAGATAATAGTTTTCAGGAAGACGGCAATCATGCAAAATAAATAATAAATAGTGCTGACCCTATTGTGCAAGCCCCGGTTTAGACCAGAATTCTTATTGTGCAAGCCCCGGTGAAAAAAGAATTCAAAATTAATAAAAGCAGTTAAATCACGTAGTTACAAAATATATAAACTTTACATACATAAAGTTTCCTTGCTTAAAAAAGATTCAAAATTCATTGGTGGTCTGGATTTTGTGATGCAAACATTTTATTAATCCTGTCTGAATAATTACATGAAAAGACAGATCTTATGCTAATAATTGTAACTCAAACACGGTTTAGAAAACTTATCTCGTCTGAAAAATGCTTTTGTGGACCGGTGGTCTGGCTTTTATTAGCTAGCGCTGCTAAAAGTAAACTATTGTCTCCATTATCAGTACTTCAAGACTATCCTGATAAACCGCTGGTGAACCGTGACAAAAGCGTCTCAGTAGCGGAGGGACGAGGGTCAACCGGTAGGCATGACCGGTTAGAAGATAAGACCAGAACAAACTCAACGCAAAAACTGGCTTCCTGCTTCCCAGGCAATTCATTTATACAGGAGGAAACAGCAGTGAAATCTGGTTTAGACTTCAAGGTCTGTGCTCGGTTCAAATCCAACTTGTGCATTTCAGTTATCTCACAGAACATCCTCCACAAACAAATTAGCAGGAAACGCTCACACACACACACATACACACAGCGTCCAGACAGCCTGCGGTAGGGTTTGGCCTGTAATAGGTGGTCAGGACGTAGACCAGCATGGTAACCTTAACCTCCAAGATGAGAGTCCTCCAAACCCACAATCACTTTGCCCTGGCAGCTCACCAGTGTGGCGCGTTCGGAACGGAGGGGACGCCCTTTCCCTTCTGTCTGAGTGAATAATTGTTGAATATGCAAGGAATGACTGGTGAAGATGATATGGAAGCAAGTCGCAGTTCAACAAAATAGCAGTATCCCAGATATCAGAAATAAAGTTTTAAATGACAGAGCTGGAAAATAGACATAAACCAGAAGTCTTACCCATAATTAAAAGCAAAACAGGTTGACCCTAAAACATGGGGGTTCCACACACACACACACACACATGATTACTGAATGAACGGTGGAGAAAGAATGAATGAGTTTTGTTTGACTGGCTGACCACCAAAGTAAACATAACCGAGAGCAGTGGTCATGAATGAACCGATTAATGCCAATGGCGGCACACAATAAAAAAACCAAAGCACACAACAGTTCAAAGAAACCTTCGGCCTGAATGAAAGCGCTAAGTGTGCTGGCATTTTGCTACAGTTAAACAATCAAGTTTACAATGCTTACTGCCAGCTCTAAACTAATAGCCGAGAACATGAAATCTTCATTGTTTAAAAGTGCCTGTTTTCACATGTGGACGGGCAGCTGTACGTCTATCTCTGTCATACACACACACACTGGCACAATCTTGGCTAGTTGACAATAAGGTCTCACAGGTTTTATTGTTTGGGTTTACAGTACAATAAGGCCGTCAGTCATTGGCGTTTGCCGCGTGTGTGTACGTGTTCAATTAGGGCTGCATCCGTACTACATGCTGTACAGCACGTTTCATTATGTGTGATGATTGGAATTGACGGACGGGCAGGAGTTTTTTCCCCCCCTGTACTTAACAGATGATTTCTATCAGAGCTGTCGGATAAGGGACAACACACCGCTCTTCATTATTTCCAGTGGTCCGGAACAGGAACCTTATGGAATCATGTGCCTCAAATTAACCGCAGATTCCAGTCTTTTATGCATTATACTTACAGGATGCACATGATGAACATGCTGCACAAGGACACAGGCTCATCGAAAGAAGAGAATGATTATAGGGAAAGATTAGTTTTGTTTTATATTTTTGACATTTTAATACAAAGCACAGAAAAGTTGCAAACTTGATTTAAATGCATGCCACCTGCATGAACAACGTATATCATTTTTTTTTTTAAAATGTATTCCTGTGATGGTACAGTAGAATTTTCCGAAGCCCTCAGCAGTTTTTCGTGTCACATTTCCTTCAGAAATCAAGAACAATTTCTTATTATCAGAAATGTTGAAAACATTAAAACACATCAACGTTGAACAGCATTTATTTAAAATATAATATTTTATTATATGTCTTTACTGTCACTTCTGATCTATTTAATGCATCCTTGTAGAAGAAAAACATTTTAAATGTAATTTTATTATATTTATTAAATTAAATTATACATTATATGTATTAAGTGTAATAATAAATATGGTATATATATATATGCAAAATAATATATATTAAATATGTTTGCATTTTTTATTATATTATATTTGTTCATATTATATTTTTATCTATTATGTATATATATATATATTTGTTTTTTATTATGTATATTATATATATATATATATATAAATAAAGACACATACAGTATATATTTTGTTAAATTTACATGTATACATTTATATTCATATAATTTATATTAAATATAAATACATTTCACATACAACATACATTTGTTTGTATATATGCGTGTGTATGTATTTATATACACACATAATAAACATACACACATATTCTTTAAACAAAAACTTTTATTTTGGATGTGATTTATTGCGATTAATCATTTGACAGCACTAATTATAATTTTCTCTTTAAATTAAATTATATTTAATAGTGTAGTGGATATGATATAATAAAAATATATTATACATTTTTAATATTTAATAATCATTATTTGATATTTTGAATCAAATCTGTGTACTAACTACCATAGCACTGCTCCCACAAGGGGGGAAATTGAAGTAAATATGTGTGGCGGTGCTTCACCTTTGTAATAAATTTACGGGAATGAGGTCACAAACACATACAGCTCTGCAACATATGCAAAATTGCTTTTCAAAACACTGCATACTTTATTGACACCACAGCTGCCCTTTTGATGTAATACGCAAGTCACACACATACTGAAACTCATGAACTCTACCTAAACCACAGTGCAATCACACATACACACACTCTAGCATCGTGGATATATGAGCGTGTGAAAATCTGTAAATGGCTCCTCTAGGGGAACACAGGAAACAGTCAGACAATGTGGAGGCTTCATTTGGAGTTCAGCTTCATGCTGGGCCACAGAAAAACACACACATAATCTTTTTTTGGCGACTACCAAGCTGCACAAAGATCTACCAAACATCTAATCCTTCAAACAAAGCAATACATTGCCCTAAAAGTGTTAACGTCAAGTTCAGCAACTATTACAGTTATATCACAACCCCAAAACCACATACTAAATGATTTCGATCCGCACATTCTCAAACCTCCATCCAAACAAGTGTGATTTCTCAGTCCCGTGGAGGTGATGAGGGGGGTTTTGACCAAACCCTCAGCCTGAGAGATCAGGCGGGCGGCCTGCTGTCCTCAGTGTGCGTGGGAGGATATTAATAGCCCCAGAAAGCCACGACAGCACAGCCTTCCACATTTCAGATTTCCTGTGGCTTTTCTGTCTTCTTACAATAAAGAGCGCAACGAATAGAGACCAGACAGGACTGTCCTAATCTCTAACCTTTAGAAAGAGGAAGAGAGGGCGAGAGAGACAGACAGACAAAGACAATGAAAGCAAAAAAGGAATTTAAAAAAAAGTGTGATTTACAGTGCACTTCCTGTGTAAAACCACATCTGCGGTTCTGCCCAATATACGAGGTATAACCGGTGAGATAAAGACACTTGAACTTGAAGTCTAAGAAAAGACAAAAAAATTGTCCATCCACATTAAAATGTCTGAGTTTATTCCTTATTCCCATACTAATTTTTATGTTTTTGAATACCCTAGACAGCATGTTTCATGTCTTGCATTACTAGTTTGGAATCCACAAGCAGAGCATCTGAACTTATTTAATAACGTTATATTTGTGACGCATTTTCGTTTTTTGGCAAGTAGCGTAACTTCATTACTAGGTGGGACAAAAGAGATAAGATGCCACAGAACGAGACAGAAAAGTTAAATCCTAACAACAGCCAGAGTAAAATAACCTCTACCCATCCTTGCCAAACTTAATTAGCATGAAATATTTCCATTTCTTTGCAGCTCTTTCCATGGAAACCTTAGGAGGTAAATAGCTTGACTATGCGTCACAGATCAAAGTCTCATCCAATGAAAAGCTTTAAAGCCTGGATGACTCAGTGAGTCTTCTCTTTGTTCGACAGCCCCATTGATTATCAAAAACAGGTCGAACAAGTTTCAAAAGGACTTGGAGATCACCTTTGCTCTTGTCAAGTAGTTAATCTTTAAACTACTGTAATGTTATCAAGGGAAAACATGCGTCAATTACATCAGCAACAATACAAACAACCTGGCATAAACAACCTGTTTATAAAACTAATCTGAGACAAGAACAGTATAAAGAGTGGTATATAAATTCTGTAAGATGGCTTGAAGAACATATTCCCATGACACTAGGCCAATGCCATGCTGAGTTGCCTCACTCATTAGCTAGCCTCAGCTCACTGAGCTCACATCAGACAGAGGCTTTGTGCTGAATGCCTTTCCCATCACTCACACAAACAGGAGGTTCAGTGCTGGACGCTGGCTTTTTTTACGCTGAATGCATTCTTTGACCTATTCAAGTTGAACATTAATTCAGGCATCTGCAAATGTCAGCCTAAGTAATTCTAGAGATGCAAGGTGTTCAATTTCACTATTAAAATAAAAAACGAATGATTTATAAAATAAAGATAAACAATCAAAAAATTAATCAAGGTAAATTAAAATAATAAAATAGATTAATCAAATAAAAAAATAAAAAGTGGTTTAAGCAGTGCGCAAAAAATACTGCATAGCCTCTCATTTACAATACAAGCCAGTATATATATATATATAAAAATTAAGTATACAGAAGTATATTTTAATGACATTTTTAAAAATCTGCATTCATACTAACTAAAAAAAAAAATACTAAAAAGCAAAAAAAAAAAAAAATTACAAATTGTTTTAATGATGTGCATATTTGCTCAGTGCTTTGGGCTAAAATCATTGCGCAAAAAATAAATAGTCTCTTGATAAATATCAGTGAAAAAATATGTATATATATATATATAGATTTCTATAAGATATATATATATAAATACATTTGATGGAGGCATACTAAATAAAAAACTAAATATAGGCAATATATAGGTTATATAATTATTCAGCAAAATCCTCTAATCAGAACACCTGAGAAATATCAATATAGTGTTGTCATTTAGTGCTTTTGTCTATTTATAGAAGCCTAAACAGTTGCTCTTTGCCCCCTGACATCAATACCAAGATAAGGTTTAACATTAATACTCCCATCCACACGGCAAGTGCACATGGAAAACATCTGCAAGGTGTGACCAAGCTACAAACTGACACTATTATACATTGGCTTAAGTCAGACATAACACCCTCATCTAATTTCCTACAAGCAAGCACACACCCTAATTCAAGCGTGTTCGCCACAGTGGCAAGTTACCCAATCTGTGATTCACCTGTGGATTCATGGGAGGAGAAGACATAAGAATAAAAGAGCGAGTGGGTGTTGTTTTCGAGGAGGAAGGATGGCCAATTACGGTTTAATTTTATGTCGAACTGATGGGAAATTATTGTTTGAAGACACTGGATAGGGGGTACGTGTGACCACACACACACAGAAATACACACTATTAGCGTTTTAACTGGAGTCAATGGGGGTTGAATAGAAGGGTAGCTGAATAGCAGGCGCATTGTAATATATGTAACACATCTCTCGTTCAGTCACTGAATCTGGGTGCAGTGACCTGTAAGGTGTGGCCACCTTAGAAATAAATGAAACACTGATAGATGCTTCACCTATACGAGCTAAATGGCAAATGAAATAAGCCGAACCACAAAACCACACTCTATCAAGATGCTTACGTTTCGACTGCAGATAATCTTTCATTTTTTTCTCCCACTACTTGAACTTTCGGAAGCCACACAGCTTTAACATTTGTCACAAGGAGGATGAATAAGCTGCAAATTTTGCACATGATTTTATGACTCACAAAAACGTATGATTTCCCAATTTAACATTAAGTTTTAGGTTAACATTTTTATGAATGTCTATATCTTAGGCCATGTAACCACCAAGTTTTTCACCATTTTTAAACAAGTGTTTGCCTTACTTATTTTAAATGGTCCTATGCTATTGTCTTTTAAATAAGCAAAATATACAATAAGATAAATATATAAATATAAAAAAATTATAAAATCTACAAAAACATTATTTCTTTCTTATAATATATTTTAAATATGTCTTTAAAGAGCAAGTATAACAATTACATAAATAGCAAAATGCTGTTTAAAATCATTTTTGATAGAGTGCAACATGCCAAATTGCATGAAAGTCAACATCCCTAAAGCATTTCATGTCAAACAAATTGCCCTCAGCATGACAAATAATGTATTAATATTATCATTACATCTACTACTCATATCATCGACATATGATTTTAGCTTAAAATCACAGTGCAAAAAATGTCTTAATATAAAACAAAAAAACTATAATATATACAGTTTAAACGTTTTTAAAAGCTTCATACTAATTATATAATAAAAAAAAGAAAAAAAAAAATTGAATGGAGAGTTCCCTGAAGCATTTCATGTCAACTACTCATCAACAGAGCAACATCCTTGCATACTAGCCGTAAAGCTTGAGAGCAGGATAAATGTGCTTCTCATCCTAGTATAAACACTTCTGGGCCTTGTTTATTGTGGGTAATCTACAGCACAGACTAAGAAACAGATACGGTACGATTTCTAAAACACACACAGGTTCCCACACATCATTCTGATTACTCTGATAATGAGCGTTGCATTTAATTGCATCACGCAATCTTCTCTCTTCCTGTCTCCTCGTAAATGTGGATTCTATAAACATCTGACGGTGGAAAGTGGCTTTAAAAGGCTCCTAACGAGCAGCGGGATGTCGACTGCGCTCTGGAGTCTTTCTTGTGGATTTCGAGGTATGTAGCACATGTCCTGTTTGGATTTCAGAGCCGCTCTGACAGATACCGTGCACACTTCCTGTCCATGCCCACACCCTGGAGAGCACACTCCGATAACATCGAAGGAGTGTGAGAGGGCAAGACGGGGGAAGAAAGAGAAAAAAAATCTGTGCACAAATTGAAAAGTAACAACGTGTATCTGCTTGTGATCCTATGAAATCCCAAGAAAAAAAGGAATAAAATGGAAAGGATTCAAGAGCAGGGACCCCTGCTTCGATTGTATGTGAAATGTTTGTGACTGTGGGTGGAAAAAGTATACAAAGATCTGATTCCTGTCACTGCCATCTGTGTTGACAGGAAGTTTACAGTGGGAGCCGTACGCCTCCGTCCACCCCCTCCCCATCCGCTCTCACTGGCCCAGGAATGTTTGAGCTATGCAGACTGGCAAGGATGAGCTATCTTCATCTATTAACCAGCCAACCAGAGCAGACCCATAACTTAGCAAAGTTTACAGCGTCCATAAACAGTCGTGTTGCAAACAATCTCTGCCCAGTCATTTCAATAAACAAACACGGGCTTCAAAGTAGGGTGAGTTTACCTGGGACTTATGGGAAAGAGAGGTTGTTGAGGTAACAGTCACTGTAAGATTACAAGTTAATATCACCAGCATTCCCTTTGATGATTTAATTATCTAATTTACTAATTAACTACTGGTTAAACTGCTTCTTTATAGGAGTATATAATTACATAATACAAGCATTTACAAAAAAAATACACTTAGGTTCAAGGCAACAACTATCCAGTGTTTTTCAAGACGCTGCTTTATGGAACGGTGTGATTTTAAGCTAAACATACACAGTGTGAGCCGAGCGTGGCTCTGGACTCAAGGGAAAGTTTTAAAGGTGAGTCTCGGCATTCAGTCAGTAAAGCATTTTATAGTGCCACTTTTGGCAGAGCAGAGCTGGAAAAACCAACAGAAGGGCAGTGAATGGCTCTTTCAATGTGGAATAAACTTAACACTGGCACTACACTTAAACTCTCACAAGGTAAGGTTCATAAGAGAAGAGAAGTCTGGGAACTGGTTTTCTACATGGAGATGATTGATCATTTGTTCAGCTGAGGTTTTTAACCAATAATTCCACTCTTCCAACCAACATGCCACTATTTGCTGGGCCTCTAAAACAGCATCCAAAAATATTTGCAAATGTAATTATTTAATAATAATAGCCATTGAATCTTAAGTGAATAACATTAATCTTAATAAATATACATTTGACGTAAATGAAAATAAATGTCATATTGAAATTAATTAGAAATAAATAAATACATGAATCAATCTTATTAATCATAGAATATGTATAATGCATATTTTTATTGTTGGAGCCTATGATAATTTTATTCATTAGTATGTCAAAAATGTGAAATTAATAAGAAATTAAATCTGTATCGAAAACTACATCTAGTTAACCTAAAACAGTTATATTGTTTAATAGCTGTAGGTTTTTTTTTTTTAAATAAATAAATCTTGAAACACCACACATTATGCCGGTCTCAAAACTAGACAGCACTTTTTGACAATGCATTGAATGGCGGAAAATGTTGCCTGGGTAGGCAGCTCACTAGGTTTCGAGACGGTGTACAAATTCCTTCTACAATGTCTTTTAAAACTACACAACTTTTATTACATACAGTTTGTATTAAAAGGTTTTCTGATATTAGTCATGAAATCAAAACTCAATATAAAAAACATGACACCATGTTAATATTTGTAAATATTTTAGCGTTCTGAAATGTGAACCACAATAAAATATCAGCGGCCAGTTCAGTTTGACAATGTTCATCACTATCCACTTTCATTTATGCGATACAAGCTTTCACATCAGATTAAAACAGCAAAAATTACTAAATTACATCGAAATGTTGTTTAAAAAAAAACAAGGGCACGTTTATAATAAAATACACTTGATGTGCATCGAAAAGTCTGATCAAGCAACGCATAATCATAGACACCGACTCCGTCACATTCAAAGCGTTATGACTGATCACACAGGAATTCACATTCATATCCATGTTTGCGACAAACACAGATGAGCAATGAAATCATACAATACTCTGAAAATATGCACTGTTTAACAAAACTACCCCCAACAAAACCCGCGAGATTTCTTACCACGACTTCCATCGTTGTGGATTTATCCATCCCGTAAAGGATGGCGTGTTTTTACGACTTTTCCAACTACTTGTTGATTATTTTTCTCCGGAAACAATGTTCAGAACAAACTATAAAAAAACAAAACAAGTGACAACACAAATCAAAGTAAATCCAATGTCAGAACCGATTCATGTTCGGCTGCTCTCTCGTGGAAACGCGGTTGGTGTAACGCGACGCTGCTTCTCTCTGATCTTATTGTCAAGTGAAAAAGTTAAGACGGAGTTCGGTGACGTCACGTGACGTGAGTCTCACTGGCCAATCAGAGTGATGAAATCTCGAATAATGAAAGAGCCGTGATTTGTAGGTTGCTATGGAACCACTGGGTCATTCCAACAGTTCGGTGTCTTTTGAGTCTTTAATACAAGTTATGCCATTTGTTATCTTATATTAATTTTACATTTCAAACTATAATAATAACAATAGGCTTTAACAAAAAAGAATAAGAATGAAACAGAAGGACTAGGTTACAAATTCCTAACCACTTTATGAAACCTTACTCTGACAATTATACAAATTAGGCTAACTTAATCATCATAATCATATTTAGTTTTCCCTCCTCTCATGAAAATAAAGTACAAAGCCCTAAGTTTGTCACCGTGTAGGCAAACAATGTTGCATTCAGGATGGTTTGCCGTCCCCTCTACCTGAATAACCTATAAACTGTCATCATAAATTAACAATTTCCCTTAAAAAGACTTTGAAGGGGTGATAACAAGGGGAATTCTGAATTCAGCACAGAAGGCACACAGTAATCCTTCATGCCAAGCCTCTGATGCAATGCACAAGTATTGTGAAATCATTGTCCTCGTGACTGAATGATCTGCTCCACTTCATCTGTAAAGGTGTGCATACAAAAAGAGATAAACGGCCTTCTTTACTATAGTCACAGACCAAGGGTCTTAAATGGATTAATATTGGAATGCTCAGTATTATAGTGGAACAAAGGTGATATGGTCTTTCTCTTAGATTGCTGTCAGACTCATTATGTGCAGCTAGTGATGTCACTGCAACAGACATATAATGCATATAGGCTCAGAAAGATATTTGTCCTGTTATAAAATATTAATTGATATGTCATAGGTGAAATCAATCACACTTTACACTCATAAACAATAACTATCCATCAAGGTTGTTATGCAAAATAACCCCTCTGATGTGTTTAATATCCACTGATGAAAACACCTTATGAGTAAAACAATTATGTAAATATAACAAATCCTATGTTGCAATCTTTCTCCCGAAGGAAGAACAGGCGGGGGAAATGGCATTGTTTTCAGTTCATTTTACTATTGTTGAAAAACCTTCCATGCATATTCACGTAGCTTTGCAAGGGAAATCAGGTTTGGGATTGGGGTTTGGGAGGTTATATACAGGTTTGGGTTATATAGACAGGGATATATGTATACAGTACAGTATATATACAGTATAATAATCTTTCATGCTTTTTAGGATCTGCTTAAAGAGCACTTTTTTGCATGCAATGTAGTGGTTACATATTTATTTGTTTATGGCTCATTAAGTTCATGACTTTTGGACTTGTAACGAATTACGTGATGGCCCAGATTTCTTTCTTTTTTTTCTCCATAATATCTAAAATGAGATCCTCCTATTTTACTTGTTTATTTACGCAATCAGTTTTTCTAGTACTGGAAAAAAGTGACAGTTTGAACTGTAAAAGTACAGGAGAGTGCTCACAAAATCGTAATCATAAAGAAACACATGAGGCTATCTCTTTAAGACGTATGGATATGTGTATGTGTTTAACCTTACCTGAGAACCTGGAATGTATGCTATGCTGAGAGCTTAGTCTAAAGAGGCATACAATATAAAAAATCAGGAAACAGAGAGAGAAACTGTCCACTTTACAGGAAGAAAACATATAGTTTTTTTTATTGTTTTAATACATGTAGCACCAGTAATCTTGACTCAGCGTCATGCAATAACCCACACATCTGTGCTGCTGTTTTGGTGGAAACCATGGATTTTAGACTAATAAAAAACAATGTTATACATAATAATAAATCAATTTACAGTGGAAGGCTCCATGACAAACACTGTGTTCTCGACAAATAAATTCTAGGGTATAAAAGAAGAATATATGAGAGTTGTGGCAAGCCTGTGATGACAAGTTGGGAATGTCTTCTGCTGTTTTGAGTGGAAATCTATTGGAAAACACAGCAGAGACATTATTGTTCACATTGTGGGAAGGGCTCCCTCAGCAAAGCGTTATGAGTAATGCCTGTGGCTGGCCACAGAGAATGCCACTTTCACACACTGTGATGAATTAATGTCGACCTAGCATGGCAGTGTTGCTTACAGGCATCTGACTGCTACTTTTCACACTAGCATAATTAACCAAGTCTGCACTATTTCCCTCAAACTCTCTCTTTCACTCCCAAACGCATAAACAAACAAAGCAAAAAGTCTTTATTCGTAAATTTGTATTGTTTAGGGAGCTCAAAGTGGACGTGAGAAGGCCAGACGATGAACTCAGCATGCCTGATGGTGGATTTACTGCGGGACAGGCCTAATTATCACATATTTTTGCCATCGCTTAGTTAAGCAGAGATTCTTTCCATGCCTCCTCTCTTCATTTATTTTTAAGGGGAAGGGTTTTGGGTGAGTCCAAGGACACAGTTTGGAATGCTGGAATATGTTGCACAAACTTTTGCATCGCTGAAGGGTTTTTTTTTAGTGAAGAGGGAACAGAAGTATGCAATCAGAGAGGAACGAGCAGACTTTATTTGACAAAATACAGGATGGTGGTGGTTGACACCAGGATACTCTCGCCTGGGATGCAGGATGTGTCCCATAATTCAGAGCAATGATCTGTGCGGCCTCGTGCTCGCGGGAAAATGTGAAGCAGAATCAACATGTTTTTTTTGTATACATTTTTAAGAAATGTGAACAGGATGTTCAGCTCATGGCACTGACAAATACTTGGAAACACAGTTTTGATTTAGTATAGTTATGAAGATCGTAAGCACGACGCCCTGGGGAGCCTTTGTTAGAGTCTGTTTATGTTACAACACATATGGACACACACATGCTGTTTTTGTTTTGTGGAACACACAAAATATATATATATATATATATATTGATCCTCTCTTTATAACATGTTCATAGTGACCACTTCTGAAGTCATACAATAGCTTTACTCCGTATTCACACAGAAAAAAATAACAGCAACATTAGCTAGGTGATGAAAAAATAACTGATTTTTTCCTGTAATGTGCTATATTTGAATATACTAGATTTAATACATTCAGCATACTCAGTTTCATGGCATTTCAGAGTGCATCCTCAACATGTTTGAACATGGATATTGGCAAAAAAGCCCGAAAGTCTTGCGACATCAGTAGGACGTAATAAAGATTCACTGAGGCAGACTTGGAATAAGACTACTAATAGAAACTACTTATTAATAGAAACTATTTATGACATTTTAGAATGAGAATACATTTCAATCATGAAAATGTGTCTGCAAGCAAATTCAACCAGAGCAATAAATAAAAAGACCCTATGTGTGGTCCACAAAGTGCACTTAAGAGATATTGAATATGATTCCATGGACTTTCTTTATCTCCATATTTCTGTCTGGCTTCACTGTTCCAAAAAAAAAAAAAAAAAATAAAAAAAAAAAAAAAATTCATTAATATGAAAATCAGACTATCTTCAACTGTCTTATATTTAACATTTATATTTATATACATTTATTTAAGAAAGTAATGTCATTATATTAAAATATGATACAATATTATAAATACATGTTTATATTTAATATTTAAATAATAAGTACTCAGAGTGCCACTTAAACATAAATAGAAGAAATAACATGATCAATTTAATGATTCAAACAAAAAATAAACAAAGGATCACAATTTTGAATATATTTGAAATAGTTTGAAAATGTAAAAAATGTAGTTAATATACAATAAAACTATAAATTAATAAACAGATTGACAAATCAAAAGACATTTAAACCTTTTTTTAATTCATTATTTAATGTTTTAATATAGTCAACCAAAACAATATGATACAAAATAATCAATTATATTTAAATGAAATAGTCATCACGTTTATGTAAAACCCGACAATATGAAGGCCACGGTCATTGTTTGTCTCTTCCTTGCTCAAAGAAAATTATGAGTGTTTGTCTCCTTTCACATCCCTTCCTGAGTTTGATTTCACGTGTGTGTGTGTGTGTGTGTGTGGGGGGGGGGGGTCATGGGATCTTCTCAAAAGCAGGAAGTGACTTCATATGAAAGTTGCATGACAATACCAAAACTATGCACAGCCCACGAACACCTGGGCACACCTTTACTTTTACTAAACCGGATACACCCACACAGTCAAACCCAAGTTTATTGCATAATGTATTTATCCAGACAGACATCAACATCCAAAAGCGTATAGTATGAGGAACAAAAGATTCATATTACACCACCGCGAGTGGAAATGAAACGGCATGAAAACTCACTTATCATTTCCTAAATTTTGCCAACTATACAAACTGCAACACATACTATTATTAGGCCTTTAATTCGTATGATCCTGCTCATTTTAATCAGATGACGCCGTTTGACCTGCTGATAAACTACAAGCCTGCATTTTCTCTCAGAGCAGATGGGAAATGACATGAGGAGGGGGAAACGGGGGCTCTGAATGGGGTTGAAGCCGAAGAGGAAAAAGGAGTGAAAATAAAGGGAAGGAAAACTTCCTGAGCGTCACAGGCTGCTCCAGTGACGCCTTCTCATTGTTTCTCAAGTGTTTAAAACAGAAAAGACACAGACTTGAACTTGTCTGTGAACTAACACTGAAAGCAGCTGATATGTTTATAGTTTCGTGTCTGTGAACCCGCTGTCGGATAAAACAAATTCCTGTTGCAACATTTACCCATGTGACAGATGTAACATGTGACTATATTTGTCTACAAGTGTGACACTCCACAGTTCAGTTCAGACATATGCTCATATGCACACTTTCTTCATGTCAAACTTCTAGAAACACCTCTCCATTTTGTTACAGAATGTTCCAGCAAGTCTTCACGTCCACACATCCCCTCATTTACCCCCCTCTACAATCATCAACACCGACAATTCACTGAGAAACAAGCCGGACACGGCCACAGGCCTAAAAATAAACCTCAACGACTCCCAAGGGATTTCATTGAGTCATCTGCATTATACAAGCTCTCAGTGTCCGTTTATGTGCTCTTAAAAGTAAATGAACAATCCAACTTTCCAGAAACAAGTAAAAAGTCTGAATTTGATTCTGTTATTCGCTTAATAATTCACTTGAAACTTTCACTGTGAAAATGATCACGGCAGACAGATTGTTCCTTTCATTTTTCCGGAGCTCTGTGGTTGCAACAAGTGGAATTTGCAGCCCCAGAAACAGTCGAGAATAGGTCATGCTAACTCCATAGCATCGGAAAACAATTGCAGAACACAAATAAAGCATTCAAGGGCTTTCCCAGATCCAA